>RJWH01002121.1:0-265962 GCA_004363575.1 Solenodon paradoxus
TCTCGATTCTCAGGAAGTGAGTGGACTGTGCTTGGGCTAGAGGTGGTGGTACCAACCACTATTCCACCAGGGTGCATTGATATTACAATTTTTAATGTCTTAGCTATAATATCTAGGAGCATTCCAGATATGGAAACAACGGGAACAAAGAATGGAGATAAAATTCTCAGGAACAGTTAGCAGATCAGACTGACCAGAATGAAAGATGTGCCATCGGGCAACAATGAGAAAGAAGAATGCAAAAGAGACTAATTTGTGGATTATAAAATGAATACCAAGTGGCCTTTTATCCTATATGCAAAAATTGAGAGAGAACGGTTATGAGAAAATGAGGTTTAATTAATCTAACAGATTAAAGTACTGGAGGGAATATAGGTAGGGATGAAAGAAATTGCAAAGTTCTGGAAATAGCTATGGCTTGAGGATCAATAGAATTCAATTTACTAAATGTTTCCCAAGCTCCTACACCAAGGAAAAAACACTTAACTTCGGTAATAAGGACTGAATAAAGGCGCTGTCACTGACGTAAGCAACTATACTATGAGATAAAATGGTGCAAGTGCTCAAAGCAACATACTGGAGCAAAGGCAAAACTGACTCGGATGTGGATGAAGTACAAGAACAGGTAGCTGGAAAGTCAGCTAAGTGGCTGGCTGAACTGAGTGAGTCCTGTTGAATTCAGACAGAAAAAAGCAGAGGAAAGCTAAACCCTGAGTTTAGGGGATTAATTCAGGCAGAAGAGGAGTGTTTTTCAGTCTTCCTGGAGGTACCACAGGATCACTAAACCATATACTTCACTGAACGTAATTTGAAATCCATTAACTAAGATATGAAAGAATCGGGGAGTGGAGTATAACGATGAAATCATTAACAGTGAATGGGTTCCTGGACCCAGTTCCGATTTATGTGTCTGGAGGGTTGCCCCCAAACCAACAAGCAGGTCTCCGCAGGGTGTCTGAGATAGCATCAGATTCTTCAGGTCTGGGGATGAGTCTTCCAACACCGCCTACCAGCAGTAAACCCTAGTTGTTACTGTAACTGCCTGACTACAAATCAAAGGTTCCCATGATGCCCTCCTTGGGTTCTATCAATTCAGTAGAATGCCTGACAGAACTCACAGAAACATTATATGGATTACCAGTTTATTATAAAAGGAGATAACTCAGCAATGGCCAGATGGAAGATTCATATGGGGAAATGGCACAGACTTCCATACCCTCTCCAGGTGAGCCATGCTCCAGCTGAAGTGTTCTCCAACCCAGAAGTTCTCCAATCCCGGTCTTTTTTAGGTTTTTATGGAATCTCCACTTCATAGCCCTGATTAAGTCACTGGCTACGGGTTACTGATTCAACCTCCATCAAGGTTACTTCTCTAGGAAACCAGCTTCCAAAAGTTACCTCTTCACATAACAAAGGTCTCTATCACTCTCAATACAGAAAATTCCAAGGGTTTTGGGAAACGTGAGCTAGGAACATTCATCACTGAATAACCAAATACATGTTTTCCTATAAATCACATTATCACATGCTCTCACACGGCGGCTGGCAGGCAGGGCTAACAGGCGAGACAGTCAAGGGCGGAAACTGACTGATTCAAACCATAAGGAGATATGGGAGCGCTTCCATGTGAGCTGAATATTGTCAAAGGAACAAGACAAGTATTAAGATCCTAAAGATGGTGTTGGGGATAAAGTAGAGAACAGCATCAGGTTGGGAGCTGACTGATAAAGATGAAAGTACAGTCTAAGTAACTGGAAATAATGAATTTGAATTTGAAAGAAAAAGTCAAACCAGATACCAGAATCGCAAATGGCACCGTAAGGGCGACAAGAATTTTGGTGCCCTCCATAGGAAACTGAAATTGGAAGAAGGGCAGTTGAAGAAAAGGAAATGATTCACCACCAGACTTTCAGCTTCCTAAAGATGCATTAGAAAGGGTGTTGGGTAAGCAGCTATGAAGTTGCAAAAGACTGGAATATCAAGACACCAAACAAGTTTTTCTAAACTGCTTAGATAGGGGGAAAAAAAGGTTTAAGACAAACATCTGTTTGGGAAATGGTTTGAGCAGTCTTCAAGTAATTAGTGAAGAAGCCAAAGTTCAAACTGTATTGTTCAGATAATCAAAAGATTTTTTCAGTCAGAACAAAACTGGATAATCAGCCAAACTTCCTGCTAAGAAACGGGAGCTTCCCCTAGATTCACGAGGCAGTCGTCTGCCTACTGCAGTGCAAACAGCTGCAGATCCTGAGTCCACAGAGCTGGGAACATCCTGGTTCTACCGGTGACCTGCTGCAGGAGGTGCTGAACAAAGCACATCTCTTCCTTTCATCTGAGAACAAGGAATGATTCTACCACCTTCTCCAGAGCTGGGATTAAATCACAAATTTGTTTACAAAAATTTCATCAGTGATACCACTATTTAAACAGTCTCAAGTTTGCAAAGCCATTCTACTTCTAGAACTCTCTTGTTGTCTTGCATCCTACCTAAATCTACTTCCCCATACCTTCTAATCCCCCACCCAGCCCTGTTTTTCAACTACTATAGTCAGTGTTTCCTCCTCTCCAAGAAAATACTTTCAATGCCTTCGATAGTGTCTGAAAAGTTAATCTTTTTCAGATCCTTGACTTCCAAGGTTACTCTTTTCTGAAAGTAATTCATCATGCCAATGTTTCTTTTAAAACAGAGCAAACAAAATAAAAAACAACAAAACACAGCAATTCAGCATTCTAGATCTCGCATGAGAAATTACAGATGAATTCATTCATCCGCTCAGGATGCTACTTTTTACCGCCAGACAGAGACTCAAGGCTTTGAGTTAGACAGTTTTAATTTTTAAGTTGTGTCCTTGGGCAAATCAAATTCTTTCATCCTTTGAGCCTAAAGCTTCTTCTAGAAAATCTA
The DNA here is from genome assembly GCA_004363575.1 of Solenodon paradoxus. NCBI lineage: Eukaryota > Metazoa > Chordata > Mammalia > Eulipotyphla > Solenodontidae > Solenodon > Solenodon paradoxus. The sequence continues at coordinate 2,903 of RJWH01002121.1, forward strand.
ATGGTGGTGTTGTGAGGCACTTAACAGTAAGCCTAAGAGAAGGAAAAAAATTGATAACTAGTAACTATTCTATTGATGTAAACAGACTGCCTAACCTTTTAAGTGAGCCTAATGTTGTCTTCTGGGTCTCTGAACAGAATCCAGCCATTGGCTAGTTGTCCTCCACCATTATGTAGATTTTACCATAAGTTTTATTTCCTAAAACAAAAGTGTTGCTTTTTAAGCACCAGTGATGTGCCAGATGCTGTATGAGAGGATGAAAATATAATAAAGACATAATGGGTCGATAAAGACATAATAGGTGACAATGTGCTCTCATAGGAGCGGTAAAGGCTGGATCAGAAGAGCATGGGGTGCTTCCTGGTGGCCTAGCAGTCTAATACACGCTAGGAGCTGTCCTACAGACATCCCAAGGGCCTAAGTTCAAGACCTGAGGTCGGTGGGGAACAACCAAAATGAACAACTAAATAAAAATAAAGTGCTTCTTCCACTTCTCTCTTCCTACCTGCCTGCCTCTCGTGACTTCATTTCTGCTTGCACCTTTCCTTTAAACAAAGAAACACAAAACAGAGGCAAGTAACCTCGATTTGGGAAGGGCAGGAGTGACTTAGAGACTTGAAAGATGAACAGGGAAGCAGTAGATACACAACAGAATACCCTGACAGACAGTTCAAATCTCCTAGGTGATGTAGAGAGTCAAGAGACAATAAGGGTCCCTGTGCTGATTTTAAAATATGCATGTGCAGTCTCCCTTTAAAACATCAATGAGTCACCAATGGATGAGCAATGATTACTGGAAATCAGATGGGTCTGTGATTCAGCAGCCTTGTGAGTTTATCACTCAGCTGGCCAATCCTCGCCACCATGGGAACTAAAGATTATATAAATCCCACAAGTTTGCTTTTATCTGATTAATAGTCTTGTGTACAAATCAGACAAGTCTACTTTTAAAAAGTCAATGATGACAAAAATATGATTAGGAGTAATTTAGCTTTTGTTTTATGCAAAGAAGTGGTTTCAAATACAGTCCAAAACTAGTCAGCATATCTTTCAGAATGAAGTAAAATGCAAGTTTTAAAGTATAACATGCAGGAGCTCCAAGTACTTGTGTTCACATGTGATGTTGTAATTTTTGTTGTTGAAATTTTCATCTCCGTTCTAGCAACTTGGACCTTTATATTTGCTGTGCTCTTTCTTGCTTGTAATGTTTTCTCCTCATTTTTGTTGCCCAGGACTCCCCTCCCCCGCCCCGCCACATTCTCATCAATTCTGGTCCCCTACTTTTCCTCCCACAATTACAACTACTTGAAAGAACACACGTTTTCTTTCATATTTGCTCTGCTTGCTCTCTGTATCACTCCTAGAATGCAAGTTTCACAGAGCCAAAGAAAACAAGGGCTTGGGCAATAAAAATAAGTACTCAGTGAATAGTTACTGAATAACTTCATACCCCCAGCACTTCCTCCATTTTACAAATGGGGAAACTGAAGACTGGAGACCTACTCTACCTCACCACATACTACATCTGTTTTACAAAAATACACAAAAAGGTCTTTATCCCTACAAATAAAATCTGAATGATTCATTAGGTAGATACATTATACTGACCTAACCAGTGAGTTGAACTAAGTACATAGCAGAGTCTGATAAGCATGTTTATATCCTGTTCATACAACATACTAATTCCTATCTGCTAACAACTTTTCATTGTTAGCTATGAAAATTAAATGCCCCACTAAAATCTTCTGCTCACTATTTAAACACTCATGCCTCTAGATGAAAAATTATAGGCTTTTAATGATGGAAAGAAGTAACTCCCCAAAACATTTGCATATAAATTAAATTACAGGCATGCCCTATGGAGTAGTGGCTTAGTCTACTGCCTCTGGCTGAAGCGCAGGCCACGTACATCCCAAAGACCTGGGTTTACGTCCTAGGCCAAGAAGAAGCACCAAGATGTACAACAAAATAAAAATAAATGCTTTCTTCTGCCTCTTTCTTCCTGACTGCCTGCCTATTCCTCTTCATTCTTATACCTGCACTTTGCCTTTAAAAAAAAAAAAAAAAAAAATTAAATTGCAAATTAATTACACTGAAAGTTAATCTCATCCCAAATCTCCCCAAAAGTCCGAACTATCATATGATTTAAAGCTACAGAAGTTTTTAATGTTATTTAATTACTTCCTGATACAATTTGCAATTATTACCACTACCAATCACTTAAAAAAATAAAAGTATGCCTACTTTTAAAAGTTGCTTTCAAACAAACAAATCCGCTTAGACACTGAGAACAAAGCTGAGATTACCAGAGGGGAAGGGAGTGGAGCAGGGAGGGCAAAAGTTAGGGGGGTCAAATGAGCAGTGGTAGATTAGAAATTTGGTAGGGGGTTTGGGTGATATACATTTGATGAATAGCAAACCTGTTCCCCTAAGACTTATGCTGTAAATGAGTTTCACTCAATAAAATATTTAAAAAAACTACAGCTGCTTTCATGCAAACTGTGGCAGACAGAGCTGAATTCACAGAAAAATCAAGTCAATGATGACAAAATTTTGCCTTTATGTTAGCTCCTACTTTGTTTAAAGATAAAAAGTAAGAGCAATTTACAACTAAAATTCCTATAGTAACAAATTATAATCCCCCCGTATTTGTGAAAGATTTAAAAAAAATCCTGCTTCAGAAGAGGAAAAACCCAGAAAGCTGGCAAAGCCACCATCTGATCTAATGAGTCACCAGGGTCTCCCCGACATGCTGCAGAAAACTGCAGTGACAGATCCGCCACAGGCCTACTTTTCCTTCCATTTCACAAGGTCTACTCCAAGTTACTACTGGTTAAAAAGCACTACACCCCGTAATGTTATTATGCCAGGAATCACTCTTTTCACTACCAGTTTTGGATGATACAGTTGTTGGAGGTAAGGGTGAAGTGTTATATGAAAGCTAAAATAGCAAGGTTTCAAAACAATAGCTATTTACATGCAAAACCCTGGGCCATTGGCATGCGCTGGTAGAATAGCTGCCTCCAGCCAAGTTCAGTCCATATATATGTCAGGGACCAGAGGTGACTCACAACCAACATCAATAAATAAAATGCTTCTTCCTCCTCTTTCTGTCTGCCTGCCTACTCACCTTTATTTGTGCATGCACCTTTCCTTTAAAAAAAACTGCTTTTTCCTCTCCCTTCCCTCTCCTCTTTAAAAAAATAACATTAAAAAAAGTCTTAGAATATAAGATATTAGAATTACATATAGCAGAATAATATTTATGTATAAGGAGGTCAGATTTGCCAAGCTTCATTAGAATAAAGACCTAATAAATAGAAAAACAGGTGCACTTTGGGGAGTAGCAGGTTAAGTCAATTGCCTCTGAAGGACACAAGCCACATACCTATGGGCTTGAGTCCTGGGTCCAGGGGGAACAACCAGTGTGAACAATTACATGGAAATAAAGTAAAATGCTCCTTTTTCCTCTCTCTTCCTGCCTGCAGAAAAGAACTGAACTTCTGGAAGTAGTCAGTTTCTGCATTTCTTACTTTTTTTTTAAAAGAAAGGTGCTGGCAGGTAGGCAGGCAGGAAGAGAGAGGCGGAAGCAGCACTTTGTTTATTGTTTATTTTTATTCAGTTGTTCATTGGTTGCTCATCCCAAAACTCTCACCCCCATCCCAACCCTGGGTCTTGAACTCAGGACCCGAGGATGTATGTGGACAGTACCCAGGATGTGCTAGACCACTAAGCCACTGAGGACACACCAGTTTCTGCATATTTCAAGAAACTGTCTGGTAATCCATGTAAAAGTAAAAATTATTATCTGATATTTAGCCCATGGCATATTTAAAGCTAAAAATCATTAGAGAGTTACACTCTATGAACGACATAATTTAGACAAGGAAGGAGACTGAATTGGTCAACAGTCATGATTGACATATAACCGTTAAGGAAAGGTCAGCTTGTGTTTAATATTTTCTAAGAAACATGGTAAACAACTTGAAATATGCAATAAGACTCTTAAATATGTTCACTTTGTTCCGTGAATAGTAAGTACTTCTGGTAACAGACTTGACATGCAGCTAAAGACACATGCACATATATATTCACTGTAACACTACGACAGTGAAAAAAGCAGCATATTTAGAATCTAATGATGACAACAAAATTAAACATTCATGTATGTGAACTCCTAAGGTCTTCCTCGGCGCAAATACATTTAAGAATAACAGCGAAATTTCTAGTGTTAAACAGACTGCAGACTTAAGTTCAGTGTTAGGAACCGTCCTTAGCAAATTCTCTCCTGAGAGGATCCCTAACTTTCATGGTCTCTGAGCCCTGCAATGGCTGGCTGGTTTTTGGACAGGCATTCACAGATACATTGCCTATGAAGTGACTTTACCAACTTAAAAAAAAAAAGGTGGGGGGGGTGTCATGCATGAGAAAGAGTCCCTTCAAAAGTTGCCCACCTTGAAATTTTATTACTAAAAAAAAAAGTTATTGCTCAGGATACTTTGAAATTTCTCTTGAATTCCTCCTGCTTTTGAATGTTAATGAAAAAGCATCTTGGCTGTTCTGTCAAGAAAATGTATCATTAGCATCTAAACTGGCCAAACAGATCCATGTATTTGATGTGCTGCCTACAAGAGCCAGCAGCAACTGCTGCAGCAAAAATGCTATGACATTTGGTATAAAATGACACTTATATATTCCAATGAGTCTGTCCCATCATTTGCTTAGAGGAGTAAGAAGGTTCACTAAGTGGCACAGGCATGTCAACCCAGTCTCGGAAGAGGACTGTCACCATGAACAGGTTCACCTCTAACCAGAATTCATAAAATCTCTGCAAAGGAAATATGACCTAAAGCGGAAAGCAGAACACAAAAGGCAGAAAGAATGGTGCCTAATCCCAGTGAAAAAACATGTCACAACGTGCATTTAAAGACAGGACTGTAACCAAAGGTTCACAGACATTTTTCATTCAGAGAGCAAGAAACCTGCATTTCGAATGGTTTGCTTAATCCTCTATGATGAGTAACGACCAGCTTATCAGCCACACTGGCTGCGGGGAGAGCAGGGAGACAGTCACGGGGTTCCCTGTGTGCGATCCGACTTCACTGCAGCACTTGCAGCTAATAAAATCAACACTCCGTGGACAGTTTGTCATTCACTGACTGCCTCCACTGTCACAGTGTAAGTGCCAGAAGATAAGGACCACTGCTGCTTGTTCTGGAATTCACTCCGCCAATTACGTAGAAACACGCCGGGCACACAGTAGGGAGTGACTATGCATCGCTCAGTGCCAGGACTGGCAAGGTGTGTGGGAAACAGGCACTCCCATTCACCCAGTGAAACCTGACACAACCGCTTTCAAGTGCACTGAATATACATTCTGGCTTCCAGCCCAGTGGCCAAGATTTTAAAAATCAATGCTACTTGAGGCCAAAGCTAAACTTCCATATTACCATTCTACTCATGCCCTGCTAAGAGTAGTAGTTAAGATCAATCGCCTCCGAAGGAATGTAGACCATTTATCCCTGGGGTCCAGGCCCAGGCCCCAGGGGAACCACCAGTGGAAACAGCTAAATATAAAAATCAAATCAATGCTGGCGTGCCCTGGTGGAGCAGAAGTCTGGTCAGCCACCTTCGGCAGAGAGCACAGTCCACATATCCCAAGGAGCTGGGTTCAAGTCCCAGAGCCAGAGTGAACGACCAAGATGAACACCTAAGCAAAGTAAATAAAGTGTTTCTTCCTCCTCTCACTTCCTGCCAGTCTGTCTCTGCTCACCTTCATCCCTGTCCGAACCTTTCCTTAAAAAAAAAATTACCATCCTAGAATGACCTTCTGATAGAAGATAAAAACGTTTGTTAAAAGTCATACTTTTAATGGTTATTTTGCTTAATGTTATAAATGAGAGAACACCAAATAATTCTACAAATAGGTAAAATCTTATCTCTTTTATTCTTCTTGGCATTATTTAAAATTGTACCAATATTCATTAGCTCAAAAAAGCTATATAGCCACACACATAAATGGACAACCAACTTTTAACAAAAATGCAAAGGCAACTTGGAGAAGAAAGCATAGTTTTTTTTTAACAAGTAGTGACAGAACAAATTAATATGTAAATGCAAAAAGGTGCTTCAATCCATACCTCACACCACATACAATCAACTAAACAATGAAGGATAGACCTAAATGTAAAACCTAAAACTATTAAACTTCCTTTGTGACCTTGGATTAGGTAAATTTATTAAATACAAAACTGAAAGTACAATTATTCAAAGAATTGATAAATCCAGTTTCATGAAAATTTAAAACATTTGTTTGAAAATAAACATTGTCATTAGAAAAAGACATTATAGACTGGGGAAAAATATTTGCAAAGCATACATCTGATAAAGGACCTATACAGAATTAAAGTCACAAAATTCAATAAGAAGATGCCATTAAAATGATGTGTAAAGATTTGAATATATATACATCACCAAAGAAGATATGTGAATGGCAGATGATTATATGAAAATTTCTCAACATCATTAGGAAAATACAAATGAAAACCAACAAAATGCCACTCTACCTTTTAGGATGGCTAAAAATTTTAAAGACTGACCACAGGAAGTACTGGTAAGAACTATAACTTTCATATACTGCTGGGAGGAATGTAAAATGATACAATCACTTCGAAAAACAATATGACAGTTTCTTAATTTGTTAGCATATATCTAGCATATAAGACCCAGCACTCTACTCCTGGGTATTTATCTATCCAAGGGAAATGTTTATGTCCAAAGACTTTTACATAGATGTTCATAGCAATTTTATTCATAAGAATATAAAAATGGAAACATAACCCAAATATCCACTAATGGGTGAATGAATAACTGTAGTATATCTATACAATAAAATAATAGCAATAAAAAGAACGAATCGTTGATATAACCTGGAAGAACCTCAAGGTGAACATGCTAAGAAAAAGATGAACACAAAAAGAAATCATCCCAGTTAGATAAAATTCCAGAAAATCACGTTAACCTAGTGACAGAAGACAGATCAGGGGCTGCTTGGGGACGGTGGAGGGGAGGCATGGAAGTTGCAGGTAACAAAGAGGTACAAAGAAACTTTTTTTGGAGGTGATGGATATATGTTCACTGTACTCATAGTAAATGTCTTCGCAAGTGTGTAGCACATCAAAACTGCAAAGTGTGTGCTCTAAATACATTCAAGTATGTCAGTTACACTGCAACAAAACCGTTTTTTAGAAAGCAAAGTATTGACAACAGGAGTCCTGTAAGGGCATAATGCTTACACAGAATACATCATTTTCACTTTGATTTTACTTGTCAGCTAATAGTTATTAGAGACTCTATGGCCTGCAAGACTGGTGGGAGAATCTTAAACCTACAAGCATGGGAGGGGAAACATTTTAAAACAACCAAACAGGTTTTTGCCTGATTGTGTAGACCGGATTTACCGTCTTCTGATGACTGTGTGGACAGCTTCTTGTCCGGTCAAGTTCAGCATATCCTAGGAATTTCCACAGCCCATTAACAGGTCAGGCGTACAGAATATGGCTGATAGGCTTCTAAAGTCTTACTCATCTATGTTTTCAGAACAGGGCCTGAAGAGAATTTAGGGAGATTTTAATCCTATCTTAAATAAACTTTGGAGCTATGAGGCATACATGGATTTGTCTTTCAAGACTTGGCTAAGCTCTCACATTTTAAATATCAACACTGCTATGACATGACATAGTTCAATGATTCATTGAAAGGGTGGAGTTAGAGGGAAATTTATTTCCTATTATTTCATATTGTTCTAATTAGAGGAAGAAGTAATTCACAATAAAGAATTGATAGTCTGTTTATCTCTGCCGATTTAAAGGTACTTATCTTATCCTCCCCATCCAACAGTCTCTTTTTTGATTAATTAAAGTTAATTTTTTCCTCTTTTGAAACAAAGGAAATAGAAGGCTGAACAAAAGCATTATACTCAAAGCAATTTCATGACTTTGCAATTCATCTGCATAAAGCCGCCAAATGGTTTAATTCTGTATTACCCAAAACCAGGACAAAGTTTGCTGAAAATTCACTTTTCACAAGAAAGACATAGTTATTCTTATATTTCTCTAGCAGTCACATTCTCAATGGTCTTATTAATTTGCAGTCTGATTCCTTAATTATTTGAAAGGTCTTAGATAATTGTTTTGGTACCAAAAATCAGCAAAATTTGCAATTATTAACTGCAGCATTTTATTCTTTTAATATGCATTGGCAATTGTAGTACTTTACTCTTCTAATAATACACTTTCAAACACTAATTGGTAGAATTTCTACACATAAATCACATAAGGAGTATTTCAAGTTATATCTAGAATGCTTACGCCATGTTATTTGAAACTAACAAGGAAGTTCAAATGCCTAGTTGTCAGGGTTAAACTGCTACACTGATTAGGTATGATGGCAATCTATGCAATCACATGATGTCAGGGCACACAGAATTCAGGAGTGCTGGAAATGTTCAAGATATTCACTTATTCAGCCTTCCACAGATTCAAACTAAACAGGTATTTTCAGCCAAGTATGAAGACAAATTCGAACTTCAGCACAACTCTAAATAGCAGATTAATGTGGCAATACCCACCCAAATTCCAAATATACATATCATTTGACCCAGCTCTTCTATTTTTCACAATTTACTTTATAGGCAAAATGGCTTATTTACAAAATATTTATCACAGCACTATTTCTTATAGCATAAGACTATAATGTACGTTAATAAGACTAGTTCAAGAATTTATGGTATTATAAAAGGCTGTATACTTACTGGTATTAAGACAGCAATCTCTGGAAAAAGACTCCCTGAATTTAAACCCACAATCCTATGACTTAGGAGCTATGGGACACTGCTGTGCAGTGAGCCATTCCATGACTAATTTGCCTCATTTGTTACATGGGAATTTAAAAAGGACGTGTGTCATAAGGCTGTTAGTAGGTTGCCACAAGACATTTATACAACCAAGGTATTAAAGTGTCTGGATCAGGAGCAAACTCAATAAATGTTACATATGATGACGGCATATTAGTGCAACTGAATACTAGATTGTTACTGAAAAGAATGAGGCAGCTTTCAATGGAAAGATCACCAAGATCATATCTTTAAGTGAAAAAATTAAAGGTTCAGATTTATAAGGATGCACATTTAAACCTATATAATGTTATGATGTAATGATCCTTCAATAAAATTAATTTTAAGAGAAAAATGTAAGGTTTAGAGTGTTACCTTTGGCAACAAATATGTGGAAAAATAATAAGGATGGAGAGGAAGAATATACACACATTCTGACTATAAAACTACTTCACTTTACATATGTGAACCATGCAATTTAATTAAAATATTGCTGAATAATTCAATGAGTGCTAAACATCTAATACAACTAATAAAAGCACTACATATGCCTAATTAACTGAGCCAAGAATATAGTAATAATGGTAAAATATTATACCGCTTTTGTCATGTGTCATTATTATTCTTGCTATACCTCTTATATTGGTCGTTTAATTCTAACGCTTAACGAGATACTCTTATGTTTATTTTTTAAATGAGAAAAATGAAGTACAGAAAGGCAAAAGCAATTTCCCCAAGGTCACCAGGCGAGGAACTGGCAAAGCCAGAATTTGACCCAGGCAGTCTGGTCCTAGAATTTATGCCCTTAGCCTGGCTATGCTGCTTTAAAATTATTTTTTAATTACATATATCCCAAATCTTTTCAAAAAATAATCTGTACAGTTTACAAAAAAGGACATAGGTACAAATAAGTTAATAAAATTGTCAAGTAAAAGGAGAAAAAAAACCAACATGAGAAACAAATGCAGAGGCTTCAAACATGCTACAGTGGCAGCTCTAAAGCATCTGACATTTTATGACTTTACGAATAATGCATTAACTTCAGATGCTTCGAAAGGACTGAAATCAAATATTAACTAAGTGTAAACAGTTTAAATTTTGCTTCTTTAAAGGTATTCTTATTTGAAGCTTAAGGAAAGTTACTTGTATCTAGTTTTATTTTTTCCACCAAAACCCAAATATGGACTTTTCCTCACACTGACTCAGTCATAGGATTAAGTCAGGTGACAGGCCCTGCACTGGAGCATGATTTTCTATATCGTCAAGACAGAAGACTTTTTTCTAGAGGACTTAACATCCACACCAAAAGTAAAGGTCTATTTGCAACTCTAAGTGGCAATGCCTATCATTTTCCTGCATACTTCAACGTCAATTTCTTATTGGGGGCCCAAGGCTCATCATAAACTAAGGAGAATTTATGCAGTTCCCAGAATAATTTATATACTTTCCTCTCAGAGGCCTACCTACTAAGACTGCACGCCCCCTGCCCCACCCCAAAAAAGAAGGTCGGGTAATTGCCCGCATATGGTTATTTATATGGCATTTCTCCTTTTGTTAATTCCTTCTTTGTCTAAGCAGATACTCTATTTGCTTTAAAAATGTAAAGAGTTTTTAAAATAATTACAGAAACATTGCGTGTTCATTGTAAAAAATATATTAATATAGAAAAGTATAAGGAAGGAAATATAAATCACCTGAAACGTCTCCCCAAACCATTTTGATGATTCTCCTTTCTTGCAATTAATTTTGTACAGGCATCACAAATGTAATATCACGTGTATATTATTGTGAAAATGTTGCGTTTCTTCTTTTTCCCTTATCTTGTGCTTATTTCCTCCTTCTAATGTTGACAACCATATCAGCAAAAACAAAAATCAGGAGTTTCTCAATTGTACATGTTAAACATTTGCTTACTGGTGTTTTTACTTCTAAGGAAATGATTCCATAGGATGGGACTGCTGGATGAAAGAATATTTATTATCAATATTAAGAGATATTGCCCGATCGTTTACTAAAAATGCCTGTGAAAACTCACATTGCCACTAGTATCTCATGAGAAAATTCACCATGCAGTAGGAGTACTACTTAAAATTTCTGCTAGTCAAAAGGAATATTTCATTGTTAGTTGATTACTAATGAGCTTCTCACAAACTTGCTGAATGTATGGATTTCTTTTCTGTGTTCTCCTCGTATGTTTGATCCATGTTTTTACTGTGAAGACTTTTTCTTAATATGTAATAGTTCTTATAACATTAACTCTTATCTGTTACGAATATTTCAAAAAAAAATTTTTAAACAAAAGGTACAGGCAGGAATGAAGGTAAGTGGGCAGGCAGGCAGCCGAGGAAGTATTTTATTCAGTTGTTCACGCTGTTTCTCTCGGCACCCCTGACTTGAACCCAGGGGTCTGTGGCCTGTAATCCTTTAGAGGTAACTGACTTAACCACTACTCCACCATGACACTGTTGAAACTTTTTTTTTTAAGGAAAAGTACAGGCAGGAATGAAGGTGAGTAGGCAGGTGGAAAGAGAAGAGGACAAAGCACTTCATTTTTATTTAGTTGTACATATTGGCTGTCTCCCTGGCCTTGAATCAGGGACCCTGGGTTTAACCCACTAGGCCACCAGGGTGCACCTGAAATAGATTTTAAACCTGTCTTTTGTCCTTTATTTTTGTCAATGAAGAATTCATTCCAATGTAGACTCATATGTTGTTTACTTTTATGACCTTTATAATTCCTATCTTGGTTTAAAAGGTCATCACTACATGTAAATTGTATGTACACAATTTATTTTAAAGAGTTTATTACTTAATATTTTATTGTTTACATTTAAGCTTTCAATCCATGTGAAATTTTGTTTTGCATATCTTGCCAAGTATTGGTTCAATTTTATTTTCTTCTAAACGGCCATGTAAGTTACATTGTGTGTGTGTGTGTGTGTGTGTGTGTGTGTGTGTGCGCACACACGCGCGCGCCTTTTTCCCCACTGGCTTTAAGTATAACTTTGTCATGTATTAAATTTCTTTATAATTAAGATTTACTTCTGCTTTTTAAAAATCTACTGCACTTATATAAACCTAAAATACATATCTGCACCTATAAAACTATTATCTATCTGGCTAAATCAAAACATTTTCACTTAAGATATATAAGTAATTAAGTATTTATATGTACTTATTCTCCATTTCAAATTTTAAAAAACCCTTTTTCCACACAAAGTAATGACTATTAATTGTAGGAATGCAAATACATAAAGGTATAGCAATAAATTTTAAATCTTTAATCTCCTAGAGAAAATTATTTTGATGCATTTCCTTCTTACATTTTATATACCTCTACACACATATATGTGCGTATATATATATATACACACACACACACACATCTATATAATGCGATTACTACCTGAGTTTATTTTTGTCATGTTTCTATTATGTTCTCTACATTCCTATGTCTGCTACTTGAGGATAAAAAATATGCATAAACTCAAAATCCCAGTTCTACAGTTCTGCACAATTTTAATAAATTTATATAATCCATTGTAGAGATAAAAATTTAGAAACAGAAGAACTATCTTCTTAAATTGATCCCAAATATTAATAATAATTAGAAAATCCTTACTTAGAAAGTATTAAATCACTGAAATTGTCAAAGTAATGAACTTTATGCTGCTATTTCTCAGCTCCTATTAAGGAATGTCTTCTACAGGTACATTTTTCTTGTTCCTCTATTTTTTTTTTGTTTATAGCTCATTTCAAATTCTACTCCTCTCTCCATATCCTGAATCTGTTACACAATTTTATGGGACATCATGTTTCTTCTAGAAATTCTGTATATAAAACCAAACTAGGCAACAGTAATTTTAAAAATTTACAAAATATGAACTAGGCCCTCTGCATTCATGATATAATTTAAAAGCACCTATGGGATATATTCAAACACGAGGAAATGTAAACTTAGATGAAGTAAACTGTCCAAAGTCACACAGCAAGTTAGAGGTAGGGTCAGACCCTGAATCCAGATCTATATGATGGGGAAAACAGGGTTAGCACACATCCTGGTTTGGACAAGATTGTCCCAGCTTAGCATTGCTCCAGCAGTCCAGCTCAGTTTGAATTTCTGTCCCCTTTCAGCTTGCTAGAAGTTAATTTGGGCAAACACACACCTAACAAACTAGCTCCAAGTTGCCCAAGGGTGCAAGGTTTCTCCAAAGGGGTGTCACTTGCATGCGCACGCACAAGCACACATGCACGGGCGCGCACACACACACACACACACTCCATTCCAATTGGTCCTAATTTCAACTCTAAAAATTACTCTAAGCCTAGCTCTTATATACTTTATGGCTTTATACTTATATACTCCTTGGTTTTTAAAGTACATTCACATAGACTAGGGTTTATCTCATTTAAAGTGACAATACCCTTAAGAGGAAGATTCCTAAGTATCAAATCCTAAGCCCCCAACCTCCATTTTACTCAAAAGAGCATACAACTTAAGTGGCATAGCTGAATGATGACCCTCTACTCGTCTAGTGCTTTTACACCTGTAGCTTTTACAGAGCCACATTTTCCACTAAGTAAAATTCACTCTTCTTCCTTCCCCTCCATATTTGTGTAACTATATTTAACAGCATATACATTGTGAAAATAAGTTGGTCACTGCATTAATAATCACTGAGGCTTATGTCTGGTTTATTGACCGTGATTTGGAGGGTTACTATTAGCAATTTATATATGAAAGCTAACACACAACTTTACAAGGAGCAATCATTTGCTAGAGCAAATGGATTAATCTCCTGGTCCAAACAGTCATTCAATAGACAATTTACTGAGTATCTATCAGAAACTTGAGCACCACGGTATTGAAGGCACAATGCAAGAGACACTGTCCTTAAATTAGAGCTTCATGGCATAGTAAGAAACAATTCAGAAAATAATTAAATACAATGTACAAGCGAAAACTGAGGAACACAAAACATTGTGTAATAGTCTATAGAACCTAGTGGTGTAGCTAGCTCTGCCCATAGGGGAAGAATTTTGGCGGGTGGTGATCATCTATAAAGGCAGTGAAATATAAGTATGCACACAAAAGGTGTCAGGGTCCTGACACGAAAACCCTTTCATACCATTTGTGTTAATGGCACTTAATGAACTACTGCACAATTCCCTAACGAATGTTAAGATGTGTACATGTCATACTCATAAACTGGTAACCAGTCTCAGAAATGACTTCCAAACTTCAAATCGCTTGTTTGGATTTGCTCATGAATTCTATATACTGTCAAAGCCCTTTATACATTAAACTTCAGCAGCAAGTTAGTCAAATTCCTGCTGCTAACCTTCCTGATTTCCTCAGTGGTGTAAGTTACGGCTCTCCTAAGTTCCCTAAAATTGGGAGAATTGTGAAGTAAAAATTGCACACTCATTCAAACTCTTTCATACTGACATTTTCCCCTCTAGTACTTAGGGCTTTTTTTTGGCTGAGTTTTTCTTTTCCATTTTGGTCTCACCCAGACAGGACTGGTTTGAACTTCCAGGGCCCTTAAAGAATGTCACCTTATTATTTAATAAAATATCACCTGCGCAATAAAACATACCACTTTGAGTCCGAAGGACAACATTCTAAAATCATAAATCCACAAAAGTGCTCATCTTTATTATTTAGCAAGATCTTTAAGGCTGTTTTCTTATAAGGCACATCAGCAGGGTAGTTTTTCTACTTTGAACTGACTATAAAAATATTTTGCTAAACTGCTGCTCTAGAATTTTAACTTTTTGTTGTCCTTAACAAAAGTAAACCAGTTTTTTGTAGAGAATGTGGAAGATACAGAAAAACAAAACTAAGTCAGTTACATCCACCACTCAAAGATAATGAGTCCATCTTCCTGAATTTTCAACATTTTAAAAATAGATTCTACAACTACATTAGCTAGAAAACTGTAAGATTTAACTTAGAATATGATTTTCTAGATTAAGGTGCAATTTAAATTTTAAAAACCAAATTTGTGATTTTTCTGTAAGGCTTTTCAATGTACAAGAACGAAGGGGGCTTTCTGAGTTTGCAGTATAAATAAAAGATTTTAACCCCAAACTGAAAAACATTCTTCCTTAGAGCACATTATTTGGGGTCAAAACATTGATCAGTACATTCCATCTGAAATGGGAGTACACTAGGTTAGGCAGAAACCTCAGCAAAATACTTATCTGTATTTTCACAAAATAGTGATAATCAAAATCTGAAAAGGTCATCTGTAGTTTTATAAATGGGAAAAGGAGAGATATAAATGCTACTTAATACACATGTACCACTGGTCAAGGAACTGATTAGGAGTGTCAATTAAACAAGACGTTATGGAGAAGTGGCAAAAGAGAACGTTAAAGACAGAAAACGAAATCGGTCATATCTCTACTTGACGTCCTTACCTTTCAGTTTCCGATCACACTTGTTTTAAAGACACTGTCAGTCCAACTAGTTTTCTTGAGAATTATTTCCCTTTCAGGGAAACCCAATCCGTTTTCTACCAGCTACTCTGGGTCTCCTGCAGATCAGGACAACGCAACGCCATCTCTCGACGCCTCCCCCCATTCAATGGAGACAGTCGCATTACCAGCATCTCCTGTTTTGAAGCTACTGTATCTTTATTCTTGTAACTCTTCTCTCCCTTACTGCACCATAACCTCAGAGAAAGGGCGGGGGGTGGGGGGGAGAGACAGGGAAAAGGCCTGCTTTTATCCTTCCAGTCCCCCTTTCAACGCCGGTGAATACCTACAGGACGCCTCCCGCTGGGATGTCAGATGAAAAACTCAGGAATACTGAGAAAGCATATTCAGAAGCCAGCTTTACAGTGACTCTGCAGTCAGGGCCACATCAGTGACATTCCCTCCCTCCCAAGCCCGTCTCACCGGAGACGCCTCTGCCTCCAGGGGTTTTGCTACCTCCCGGCTCCCCAGCCCCGGGCTGATGGTAAAGCCGGTGCAGGGCCTCAGTCAAAGAATGGGCTTTGGGGAATGAGATCCAGAGGCTATTACAGACCCCAAGGAACGGCTGAAGCACTCCCACTACCCGAAGCCCCAAAGACTCCGCACTGGGAACCATAATGGCTGCACTCACCCCTAAACCCCGGGAAAGGAGGCCAGCTCAACCCTTAATTTGCGGGGGTGACCACCATGGGGAAGCCCGAGTCAGGAAAACTGGAGAAATGAGCTCTTTGCCGGTGCAAAATGACAGTGAGGAGGGGAGGACAGGACAGCCGAGGCCGCCGTTCACGCTCCGTCTTCTCTCCCTCCTCCCCACCCGCCTCCGCTCCCCCCCGAGTGGCGGGTTACCGGTCAGCGCTCACCTGCACGGGCGCGAGGCGCTGAGACAGCACGGATCGGCGACCCAGAGGCTCTGTCACTGCGGGCGGGGAAGTCTTCAGCTGCAGAGGGGGCGGGCCTCGACAGTCACGTGCCCTGAGCCCCGCCCCACCGCCCCCGGCCGGCCGCACGGCATGTCGGGGTGTGATATTTTTGCGGATCGTTTGAACGTTAACTTCCTTGCGCGGAAATTTAAAAAAGGAGAAAAAAAACCCCACAAACTTCGCAAAGATTCTGTCGTAAAAGGGCAATGCAGAAGGCGGGGGTGGAAAGGGTTAAAGTGCATTGCTAAGGAAGTGACGTTCACGCCCGGCTCTAGGGACCGGAAATGGCGATGGAGTTCCGTCCCTTGGGACCCCGTCGGTAAACTCCCGGGTTGAAAGGGTTGGGGGCAATCACGTGACCTCAAAATGTGAGCCGTGCTGGACGGAAGCCAAGTTATCCGGCCTTCTGATGAATTACGTTTGTGTCTAAAAAACACCTGATTGCTTTGAATTTGCCACAGACGTCTTTATATTTAGGAGGACTGCCTTTGTAAAAATCCAATTCAGGGAGAGAAGCGATTGAAGGTCATCTGGAGACTCATACGGGAAAAAAGCGGGGTCGAGGGAAATTGAATTTGTTAAAAGTAGAAGAGAAGAAGGGGCGGAAAAGAGTCCGGATTTGACCGCCAGGGCCTACCGGGCAAGCCCCACCAGCAGTGTCGTCAAGGGGTGGGCGGGGGAAGATGACGCCCGAGGGCACAGCCGGGGAGCCTGCAGGAGGCCCCGAAGTGGAGGGGGCTGGGCGCGCGGAGGCCGGCACTGCGGCTGCGCGCGAGGCGGCCGACGCGCCGGCGCACAGAGGGGGCCGGGTGAAAGGTCAGAGCGCGGCGGCGGGTCTGGCTGGCGGCGGCGGCGGCGGCGGCGGGCGGGAGCCGAGTGCCCTGAGTGCACGTGTGGAGAAGCGGCGGCCCCAGCGCGGCGGCGGGAGGCACCCCCGCCCCTCAGAAGGCGCAGTCCCGCGCTTGACTCTCGCGGCCTCCGCCTCCCGCTCTGCTCGCCGCCCTCGGCGAGGAGGCCGGCGTGTGGGGTTGAGTGGCCCGAGCTGAGGGCGCGGAGAGCTCAGGGCGGCGACGACAACGGCGTTGAGATCTGTGGTAACAACGGCCTCAGCAGGCGGGGAAGATGAAAGGGTGAGGAAGGGCAGCCCGGAGGGACCCGGGGGAGAGGGATTGCGGAAAATGGGGGGGGGCTGCCCGAAAAGCCGGCGGAGGGAGATTTCTGGGGGGCCTCTGTGCACTGCTGACGGAGGGGGGCGGAGGCTGGGCTCGAGCCGTTGGCGGGCTGAGGAGCCGGCAGAGGCGAGTCCCGGGGGCGCGGGATCTTGGCCCGGAGGACGCGTGTGGGTTGAGGGGGGCTGCCGGGAAAAGCTCTGGCGGGGCTCTTGGGGGCCTCTGGAGGGAGCAGACTGCCAAGCCACCCCCGGCCCGTTAATCGGTGCGGAGGGCGCTGGTGGCCCTGGTCTTCGGGCTCGTGGCTGGGACCGGGTGAAGGCGGTCTTTGACATCTTTCCTTTTTATTCACACTTGGGAGCCGGGCAGAACCTTCTGGAGGGAGAGGGAGTGGAAGAGCGAGCATGGAGCTGAGTATTCAGGGCTAGTGACTCAACTGGATTTGGGTTGGGTCAGAGGGTGGAGGAGGGGGAGAGAGCGTGAGCCCTGAGGGCTTGGGGTGCCAGAACGCCTAAGGAAGCGTTGTCTGTCGATCGGTAGGGGGCGCTATTGCCCCGGTGGCGTAGTATGGGCCCCGTGTGCGAAGGGGGTCCTTGGTTACTGCGAAGCTTGCTTCAAGGGATTGGCAAAGTTCACATTCTATCTGCCACAGTTTTTCCTCTTTGATAAAAATTGGGGGGTAGTTTGGCTCGCTTGCTTCCATTTGGTTACGATGTCACCTTTCCATTAAGATTTATAGTGTTAGCATGTTAATTTCATCACGGGGAGCTTGAAAATACTGTTTAAATTAGCCGTTTGGGTCCTGGCCTGTGCCCTCCTTAGAGGAGCACATGGAATCTTATCAATGTTAAAAGCTTTGTGAGATGCCAGAGCTTTTTTTTTTCTGTTAAACCAAGTCGGTGAAAGAATTGCAACTATGTTTTTGAGTTAGTGAAGTCTTGAACTATTTAGCAGCCCTGTGGAGAACGAAATGAAGGTCAGTCTGAAATCTCATACTGCCCAAAACAAGGGTCTGGATATTATCTTAGTGTTCTATGTGTGTTGGATTGCAGAAGAGGTCGAAGAGTTTCATTTGGCCTTAAAGTCTGGTTCCTTACTGTTAACATGATTCCATGTTCTGATTTTGGTTGAAATTCCGAGAGTTCGTTCTAATGTTGAATTGCGTGTTTTGTGTTAAAGTTTAGAAATCACGACCAAATTTTCACCGAACCTGCCTTATTTCACGTCAAGTTCAAAAGAGTTCAGTCAGGATGCTAGCTGAGGTGTATGGAAAAGAATTTGCACTAGAGTCATGATTTAGCTAGTTTGCCTAGTATATGATACAATATAATTTTTTTTCCTAATAGACTGCCCTTTTTTAGTATGACCTTGGTTTTTGCATTCTCTTTGGCACACAATACATGTTTGTCTTGTTCTGGGAAAATAATAAAAATGAGGCTAAAGAGTTCCCAGTGTTGAGGCCGTGTGAGGATTTCAAAAGGAGGGTCTCCAAGAAGTTTTTCTGGATGTTTTAGATCCAAAATCTTTGGTGTAGCTCAGTCTTGCTAGGGAATAATGTTGTTTCCTTGGCAATAGAAATGGTTTGAACGGTGGTATTCACAATGTCTTCCATTAATACACTCACAAGATACTTACCTTTTTATCTTTTTAGGTGGTTATTTGTCCCTAGCCTGATGGAGGTAAATCCTCAAAAATGAGTTGAGTCAAACTTAGGGGAAATTTATAGTTAATAAGCTGTACCTTTGCTAGCAACTCTGCCCAAAACGAAAAGTCTAGTTCCTATCTTTTCTTAGATTGAGAGCTTAGGTTTGTGTTCCTAATTATAAACTTCTAAGATGATTTCATAGGAACAGCTCCATTAAGTCCCAGGTGAACTCACTCTCAGTTAAGGCGGGACTTTAACGATTTTGTTTTTACTTCTAATTCTTGCATCTAAGGCTCTGAACAAAAGAAGACAATAGACATTATTTAAAAGATTTTAAGGTCATTGAGTTCAAAGACTTGTGTCACCATGAACAGTGTGGTCAGTGTTAGAATCCTAATCTTGATTTGGAAAGGTCTGTGAAAGTGAAAACAGTGGTCCTGATTATATGGATTTTGTGTATTTTATTTGCCAAGTGTTTTGCATATTGTGCCAGTTGAACTCTGAAATGAATAGAAATATCCAAACTTGGAAGCAAACACCTAACTCCTAGCTCTAAGTCAACCTGCCTTTTAAATATTTCATGATGTCGTATTTATTGCCTATCATTTTGAAACTTTTTTTTTTTTAAGGAAAGGTATAGGCAGGAATGAAGGTGAGTAGAGGCAGAAAGGTAGGTGGAAGAAGCACTTTCTTTTATTCAGCTGTTTATGTTGGTTTTTCCCTTTTCCTGGCACTTCAAAAGGGATCCTTGATATTTATGTGAACTGCACCAGCTGAAGGTAGTTGACCAAACTGCTACTCCACAGGGCATGCTTGAAACTTTTTAAGTTTATCTTGTTTGTCTTGATTGTTTTAGTTAGTTCTTATTCCTAGTAGCAGTAGGATATTTTATTGCATTGGCCCGTAGTAGGTAAGTTTCTAATGTTTAATTACCATATATATTTATGTGCTTGATCTAGAATTTTGGATTATATTACAAGATGTGATTTCCTTTGTATTTACATTGCTTGTGTTTATGAGCCAGGGGCACTGTACGTGGAATTTGAGGATAGCAAGATAATTACTATTATTCCTCTTTAGGGAAGGTGATATTAAAGAGACCGTAAGTTATGCAATAGACATCTGTGACTGAGATGGCAATATAGTTAGTTGATAGAATGAAAGTAAAACTGAATCTGTTTATCCCTCCCTCAGTTGTAGTTAAGAGGTGTAAATTAGTTCTAATAAAAATGTCTAAAAATGCAGGTTTATATAAACAAAGTAAAGATGAGGAAATACAGTAATGTCAATATAATATATAGAACAGTGTCATTTACTATTTGAAATATTAAAATACAATATTCTGCAGTCAATAGTGAATCAGTTAAAGCACTCAGAATAATGGTGTTGACCTCTGATAGCTTATGGATGGAAAGGGGCACAAGGGAGGTTTTTGAAGTGCTAGAACTATACAGTACCTTTACCTTGTATGTTGATTACATAGATAAATGCATAAGTAAAAAATTATTAAACTGTAAACAAGATTTCTGCCATTTACAATAGGTATTGTATTTATACTTCAGTAAAGACAGTGGTTGTATCTTTACATTGTTGTTGTTTCAGGTTTAAAATTTTTTTAATTAAGGGAAAAAAAAAACAAAATCCAGTGAGACAAGTAGAATTCAGGGACTTTTATAAATCTGCAATTTATACTCCTTGCCTCCTTGAAGCCAGTAATTTGTCTGGATCTTAACAGATGCTTTGTAATGTCCCCTTGCTATGTTGAGATGAATTCATGTAAAATATAACTTACGTGTATCACAATTGTTTTAGGAAATCATCGTAGTGCCTTAAAATGTCTCCAGAAGGAAGCAACCACTATAATCGGGCATCTATTTCAGTGTGTAAATAATCAGATACAACTATAGTCTAAGTCATAAGATCAGATGTTTGTCTATAACTATAATTTTGAAAATACGCCTGCTACCAGTACAGGTATATGCATTGGTGCTGTGTTGCTATTAGTGGTATGATTCTCCTCAAAATTGTGGGCAGCTTTCAGTAGAGTTCTAAACAAAACAAATAATAATCAAGAATTTCTGGTTTGGGCAGAATTTATTAAATCCATCATATAAAGGTTGTCAAAGCCAGTATTTTGCTGGACTAAACTAATGTCTATATTACATTTCCCATTGCTACATGCTTTATTTTGTCCTGTGGAAATTATTTTGACTCCTGATTTTTGACTCAAGGTATTAGCTGTGGCTTCCAGTTTTGCATCTTAGGAAGAGATACACCTCAGTGATTAAAAAATTTTCTTTTTGACACCACCCTTGGAACCCATTAGAATACCAGTAGTAACCAATAGAAAGTTAATGTTTTTTTTTTTTTTTTTTTCCAAAGAGAGGTGCAGGCAGGCATGAAGACAAGTTGGCAGGCAGGTATGAAGGAATGAAGAGAGGAGGAAGAAGGGCTTTATTTTTATATAGTTGTTCACATTGGTTGTTCCCACCAGCCCTGGGTCTTGAACTGGTGACTTCGGGATGTATGTGGGATTGCTCTGAGGTATCCCTCACAGCTAGGCCATCAGGGTACACCTAGACACACTTTTTTTTACCATCATGGAAATGAAAATTTGTATGGATTGTAGTTTAATAATCACAAAATTATGTAATTGTGTTCGCAAGACTTTTTTTTCTTGACCTGTTCTCTTCCGTAATCTATTAACATTCAGTACATAAGTAATTGGCAAAATGTTAGACCTCTCTTGTCCTTACAGTAGGGACTAGCCACATTTGGCTCCTGAGCACTTGAAATGTGGCTTGCATTAAGAGGAACTGAATTTTAAAAACATACTCAATTGAACAATTTTTTAGTATGTTTGGAACAACTTGTAAATCTTATGAAATAAGTAGAAACACAGATCAAATGATTCTAAGGAAAATTAGCATCTAAATTGAGATACATCAGTTTTCTTATAATTAATAGCCAATGAATTTTTAAAGATAGGAAAAAAGATTTTAAAAAGTGTAAGTCATTAATTATCTTTATTACATCTTGAAATGATTTCACCAGTTTGTCTTGTTAATTAGAGACTAGAAAATTTTAAATTACGTGTGATTCAAATTGTATTTCTATTGGACAGTGCTATACTGTATACCCTGTAAAAACACATTTGTATAAAACATGATCTTTGAGGATCTGGTTTCCAGGCTGTAGATGTTTCAGCTGTGGATCTACAGATAACTGGCTATTTATACCTGTGTGGTGAAAGATTCTAAAGACACTCTTGATTTTTTTGTTAAAATATTTTAATTCAATTGTCTCATGGGCCAGGGTGTGGAAGAGATCTTCAGAAGCATGAATTTGCCATTCCCGGGCTAGTAAAACCTATATTCTACCTCCATCATTGCTGAAGTTGTTCCAAAGGGAAAAACTTGTATTCCAGATCCATAGTTGGTAGTGCTGTATGAATACATTTGTAGGTCTACCTGACACAGGTTCTTAATTGTTACTTTTGTATAATTCTCTAAAAGTGACTTTTTTAGATCAGAAGAGACTGCATTTGTAAAGTCCTAGTATTACTGCCAGTGGATGGGCAGAGAGTGTTTTTTACTGCTGCGATGTGTGAGATTGGCACTGGTAGAAAACTTGAGGCCATGGAGAAAGACACCTGGTGGCCACTGTTTCAATCATGGGAGTGTAAGTTACCGTTGTCTGCACTGAGTCGCAATACATTGAGCATTTGTAAAATGTTACAAATAACTGCATGTTTCTTTACACGTTACTTCTTTACAAGTTTCTAGTTACTGATTTGGAAAGAACTAGGAAAATGAAATAATGGGCATGCCCTAGTGGAGCAATGATTAGCTCAATCACCTCTGAAGGACGCAGGCCACATACCCCTGGATCAGTCCCTGCTCTGCAGGGAGAACAACCAGTGTGAACAACTAAAATGGAAATAAAATGAAATGCTTCTTCCCCCTCTTTTTCTGCCTATCTGCCTACTGTCTTCATTCCTGCCTGCACCTTTCCTTTAAAAAAAGAAAAGGAAACAAAATGGTTTTGGTCATACATGTAACATGTAGTCATAATTCTAGTTTTATTTTGCTAATTAGGTAAATGATATTTCTTTCCTTTTTAAAAAAATAATTGGTGTAGTAGGACATTTCCTATTTTTGCTATTTGTATATTTTTGTGACTTACCTGTTTGTATAAGTTACTGGTTTTTAATTTGGATATTAATTGCTTTGACTTCAGATTATGAAACAAGATGATGATCTTCAGAAAATGGAGTTGAGACATTCAAATTAATATTGTTACGACAGTTTAAGACCCAGAACATTAGCAAGATTTCATAGTGGCAGCTTATTAAACCTAGAGTAAGCCAGGGCGATATTTCATACATAGGAACTTTTTAAACATTTCTCTTTGTAGAAAACGAAAATATATTCAGAGATGTATTTGGATCCTCCAACTATGATGCTTGCTATTTATAGTATAATTTATCTTTCTAAAAGAGATTTACTGTAATTTAAAAAGCCTTAAACTAAGAGCAGTTTGGTGTGTTGCTAATGATAACTAGCAGTAAGGTCAATAGTAAGTTTATTCATCTCTGGTCTTTGTTTCTTTGTCTTTCAAGAAAATAGCTTAAACCTGAAAGGAACAGCTAAGATTCTAAAAAAACATGAGCTAGTTTTTATGTTGATAGTATTTTCATCAATATTGAATCGGTTGCTAGCTTTGCTGAGTTCCAGACTGCAAAGAAGGGTGATATCATTGATTATTAATATCTACCATGCCTGCTGTGGTATGCGAGTTACATGGTTGCAGTTCCTGCTCTATCAGTTCTAAGATTCTCTGATACCAAGAAACAAAACTTTGGAGTCATATTGGAGTTGGTCCCTTTTAAGTACTTTTTTCATTTTCTTCATGTCTGCCTTTGAAACCTGCTCTCTCTTCTCACTCCATCGTGACACATTTACTTTTTTTGTAGCTATCTCCACTGCTAAGTGTCTACCATGTTCAGGCAATCAATTTTCATTTAATCCCCACAATAGCTAGCGGTACCATATGATCTATAGAGAAACTAATATCTATAGCCTTCTGGTGAAAAAAACCGATGCAGCGGTAAGCCACGAAGGGAAGAGAGCTTGTTGGGTGTGGGATTTTGAGTGGTGTTGAATGGTCAGAAAGTAATGAGGGAAGTCTAGGCCAATGGCCATAGCTAGGAAGAAAGAGCTTTATATGCTCTGCTATTCAAATTTCAATTGATAGGTTATGTGTAGCTACTGAAAAAATGTAAGCAGAGAAGTAAATTGACCAGATTTGTGTTCTAGAAAGATTAATCTGATGCATTGGGATGGATTTGTCTTCTTGACTTTCATCTTATTCCCCCTTCATTAGGCTATTGGAATTTGGGTTTAAATGATGGCGTGAACTATACTGCTAAGAGGTTATAAAGTTATTTGGGAAGCATAATTAATAGGGATTGAAATGAGATATATCTAAAACTAAATTTCTATATTGGAGGAATGATGAAGTCATTTATAAAGATAGAGAATAGAGGTGGCTGTTCTAATTTCCTATAGAAACTTGTTTTTAAGAAAAGGAAGAGGAAGTGTTTGGAGGGAGGAGGAAGAAGCACCTTTGTTTATTTTGGTTGTTTTTCTCACACACACACACACACACCCCCACCCCGTCCTTGCGTTTTTGCACGGTCTTCACCCCAGCCGCCAGCTTAGCACCTGAACCAGTAGGGCACCTGGAGTTCAGTTTTCTGTGTGAATTTGAGATTCCTGCAGGGACTACAGTAAGCCTTTATAAATAAGTGCTTTGATTCAGAAATTTGGAAGTAAAAATATTAGTTTTGAACAGTAAAGACTAGCTTGATGGGTTTTAGGTTATGACCTTGAATAGGTGTGTCTGTGCACATAGTGTTTCAAATAATTGCTAGGTTTTTATACACCTAATGCATAGTCACACAGCTTGGAGAACTAACCCACCCACCACGACTTTTTTGATGACCTGCGAAACCTGATCGTAACCACATGCACACCCCCCACCCCACCCGGGACATCTAGAATGTTTAGAGACATTTTCGGTTGTCTCAGTGGAGTAGGCTATGTACTGGCATCTAGTGGGTGAAGGTAGAGATGCTGCTGAACATCCTGTAATGTTTACCAGAAAGCTCCTCACACAGAGAATTACCCAGAAACAAATGTCAGTTGTACCAAGATTGAGAAGTCTACAATCTAGATGAGCGTGTGCTCAGTGGTTGTATTAACAGCCTAGAAATTCTTGAGTGTTCTGAAAGTAGTTTAGAAATTCCTTGAAATATTTGAGGCCCTACTGTAATTCTTGTAGTTCAGTGGAAGAGGTAAGGTGGGGAAATAAATGTTTATAGTATTGTTGAGGTGCTGTACCTTAGAAGGTTATAAAAAGTAATATAGGTGAACTCTCCAGAAGACAGGTTAAAGCCTCATGAGCAGTTAGTATTTAAGCTGTGTTTTGAATAAATTCTGAATAGGTTTTTAGGTGGAAAGAATTTATTCTTGAAAGAAGTCACTCATGTAATTTACTTGAAGACAAGAGTTTAGAACCAGGTTACTGCTAGCTAAGAAAAAAATTAACCTACCGGCTAAGCTCCTTTATTTATTTTTAAATCAAGACATGGCCTGGTGAAGCAGCGGTTAGGTCATTCACCTCTGAAGGAGCAAACCACATATCCCTGGGTTCAAGTCCCAGGTCCTGAGGGAAGCAACCATTGTGAACAACTAAAAGATGCTTCTTCCTACCTGCTGCCTACTCACTTTCATTCCTGCCTGCACCTTTTTATTTTTAATTTTTAAATTGATTTTACTGAAAGAATATTGCGTTATAACCTGCACCTTTCCTTTTTAAAAAAGACTTTTTTTTTCTTAAATCAGAAAGCTAAGGGCATATCTTTGATCCTTATTAGAAGATGTTTATGCAAATTACTTTACCAGGATACCTTACTTAAGTATTCTAGGTTAGGTATTTCTCTCTCTTACTGAAGAGTAAAGATGACTCCTTTTAGTATAGTATGCTTATTTACTCTTGCTTCTATGCGCCTTTCCAGATCAAACACTTTACACAAGAAACGATAAAGCAGTTAAAATTTTGTAACAGGATAAAGCAGTTAAAATTTTGTAACAGCGTGTACTTAATACCAATCCAAAGTATATATAGTTAGGCTTCAAATTTTCTCCAGACTTCATTTCTTTTTCACGGTGTAGACTCACTTTTGTGAAGTCATATCTCCATCTTGTGGCCTTTCAGAATATTGCCACTAAGTTTTGTTTTTACAATTAGGGGCATAGTTGAAATTAACTTTGATAATAAAACATTTTAGTGCTTATTATAATATAGTGTTGCTTTGCTAAATATTTAATATGTATTATCTCATGTGATAAGCATTTCTTATTTTGCAAACTTAAAGATAAATGTATCCTTTATACAACCTTATTCTTTTTAAAGGAAAGGTACAGGCAAGAAGAGAAGGAAGAAGCATTTATTTTTATTTAGCTGCTTATCTTGGTTGTTTTCCCCCAGCCAGGAACACAAACCTTGCGGTGTATGTGAACTGTGCTCTCAGCCAGAGACAGCAGACCTAACTGCTACTTCACCAGGATATGCTATGTATTACCTTACTCTAAATGCAGATGATGACATTTGATACAAATTAATTGCTCTTGAACTCTAAAGAAAAAAGTAACTGTGTTTGCCAGATCTAAGGAGTTTGGTATACTTTTCTATGGGTACTTTTGCTATATCATTCTTCCCCACTTTTAGATCCTTAGTATAAAGGTGTGTTGGGTTTGTTAGGGAATTGAAAAACAAGAAAAAACAATGTGATTTTACTTGAGCTAAGATAATAGAAACAGTTTCTTTAGTAACAGCTTTTGTCAGTTTTTTTTCAGTTAAGAGTTGTAAACTCTAGTTCCTGTAGGTACCTGGGGCTAAACAGGTAATATAAATGTGTAAAACCAGAAGAAATAGACTTTATGTAAAATCTTCTGATTTAAACCAACCTAATTATTTTTAAAAGCAAACTGTTGAAGCCAGATGGGTAAGGCAGATTTAACTGGTAGGTCAGGAATTTGGGATTTATCTAGTTCTTAAATGACTGATAAGATAATTTATGTTATCTGCAATAAGCAGGCAGACTTGTTTGAATCACAGTTCCTCAGTACTGGCTCTGTCAGACACATATTAAAGCTATAGTGCCGTGGCAAATGGTGGCAGAGCCCACTGGACAATGGTGATGAACATTTGGGTGATTTGGTGAAGGGCATGATGTGTTGAAATTTAGCTAAGGAAAGGGGAACCCTATACATAGGAAATCATTTTAATGTGTAGAATAATTACAATAAAAAAAAAGCTGTATTGTAACATACTGGACTGCTTCCATAGGGGAAATGTTTGATATTTTATATGAAATTCACTGATCATATGATGACTATTCAATTTCTCCGTGGGCATCCTTAGCCTTTTTTTCCCTCACTGCACTCAGATTTTGAAATTTACACAGTGGGAGGTTTATTAGCTTAGAGAATTGTCAAATTTGTATAGTTTATATAACAAATTTAATTCCAGAAGTAAACATTCCAGAGTGAGCTTGTGGAAATTTGAATTCTTAACTGGCAAGGTGATTCTGGTGTATAGGCAAGTTATGCTTTGTGACTGCTTCTCCAGATTTTTCAAAAATCCCCCTAATCTTGAAAAAAATGTAAAGTCCACAGACCTGGACCTAAGGTCTGGGACCAGGGATGAAGGGGGAGAAGCGAGCCACCAAAATAAAATTTAAATGCTTCTTCCTTCTCTTCTTCCTTTAAGAAAATGAATAAAAGTTAAAATCTAGATGCGTTTCTTCTACCATCTGTTTTTATTTACTTAGCACCAACATTACTTCAGTCATGTTAAATAGCATTAAAACTACATTATATAAGTAAAATTTTTAAATGATCTTACCTAAGTAAGTTAATGGACATAAGTTATGGACAATAGTTAATGGACAAAAAAATGTTAGGATATACAGTCATTTACACCAAAGGCAAAGACTGCTGAATTTAGAAAGGGAGATCTGTACAAGAATGGAAGGTTCTTTCTCATTCAGCTCTTATTTGACTTCTACAAACTGAAGTCTTGTAGCTGGGAATTAAAGTGCAGTTCGGGTGCTCCCTGGTGGAGCAATGATTAGATCAGTCACCTCCGAAAGAGCAAGCTATATGTCACTGGGTTAGTCACGGAGTGGCAGGGTGGGTGTGGGGTTGGTGGGCACAACCAATGTGAACAATTAAAATTAAAATGCTGTTTTCTCCTTTCTCTGCCTGCCTGCTCACCTTCATTCCTTTCTGCATCTTTCTTTTAAAGGAGAAAAACAAGAAAGAGTAGTTTGTTAGAGGTTTGAGGCTCTGTCCTCATTTACTCGTTCTTTCAAGCAAAAAAGAATGTTAAAGTGCATCTACCAAGAGTTTTAGTATCAAAAATAAGTGTTCTTTCCTAGGCGAAGTTGCTGTAAGACAGCATAACTGCAAAGAATTGCAACTTGCAGTGCATTGTATAATGAGAAATCTCATTTTACTTGGTTGTGGAAAATTTCAAACACATACAGAAGAGAAGAAAATAGTACTATGGATCTTCATGCATCCAGTTCCACTAAGTAGAATCAGACCAGTTTTGTTGTTTTATTTTTGCCTAGCCCATACCTTCCTACTTTCTGGAGCATTTCAAAGGAAATCCTTGACATACTATCCCACTGTATCTAAATACTTCACTATGAATCTAACATGAAAGACTTTTAAAATACAATACTATTATATTTACTATCTTATGATCTGCTATCCAGTATATATTTGGTATTTCTCATGGTTTTTTCCCTCAAATGTTTGTTGAAATCAGAGTCCAAAAATGCCCACATAATGCAGTTAGCTGTGATGTCTCATCTTTTAATATTACGGTTTCTCCTCCGTTTTTAGAAAATAAAATTTAGAATAGTTTTAGATCGACATTTGTCAGAATGGTATAGAGCCCCGAGGTTACTCATAAGAGTTTACATTAGTGTGATATATACCATTAATAAGATTAAAAGATAAGCCACAGATTGGGAGAAAATAGTTGTAATTCACGTATCTGAAAAAGGACTTAAGTCCAGATTACATAAAGCTCTCAGAGAAAAGGTTCAGTTTTAAAGTAGAAATTTATTCTTTATGAAATAATGTAAACATTCTAGATTTCTCTCTAGGCCTGGTCCATGGGCAGAAGATTATAAACAGACATTTCACCGAAGATGTACAATGGTGAATAATCATACAGAAAGTGCTCAGCATCGTTAGTCATTATAGAAATGGAAATGAAATGAAATAATCACAGCACTAGAATGCCTATAACTAGAAAGGTAATACGGTATTGGTGAGGATGTGGAGAAACTGGGACCCTAATATATTACTAATGGAATGTAAATTGTACAGTCATGTTGGAAAACAATTTAGCAATGTATTGACTTTCTGTTAGTGCTGTAACAAATTACCGTAGAGTTAATGATAGAAAACAGTGGAAACCTATCTTAGTTCTAGAGACCAAAAGTCTAAAATGGGTTTTACTTGGTTAAAATCAAGGTGTTGGTAGGTGTCATTGCTTTGAATATTATATTCCACCCCCACTCCCAATTCATGTCTACTCAGAAGCTTTGCCTATTAACTTATTTAGAAAGTAGGCTCTTTGCAGATATAATTTAGATAGGGTCAGATTTGATTAGAGTATCTCAAAATCCAATGACTAGTGTCTTTTTTAAGGATAGAGGAAGCCACACGAAAGACCATGTGAAGATGGAAGCCGACATTATGGTTATGTTGACACAAGTCAAGAAATAACCTGGAGCTGCCAGAAATTGGCAAATAAAAAGGTTTCTACTCCAGAGCCTAGAGAACCTGGCCCTGTTGACATCCTGTTTTTGGACTTCTAAGTCTCGAGAACTTCGATGAGTAAATTTCTGTTGTTTTAAACAACTGAGTTTCTGGTGATTTGTTAAGGTACCTCAGGGAAGCTAATAGTAAAAGATTGTGTTTCTTCTAGAAGAGAATCCATTCCTTCCCTTTTCAGCTTCTATAGGCCACTAGCATTTCTTGGTTTCATGGATCTTCCATCTTCAAAGTCATCAGTGTGGTATCTTCAGAACTCTTGTACTTCTATTGTCACATCTTCTCTGACTCCACAGTAAGGACCGTGTGTTTACTTTGGGCCCACCTCAAGGTATTAATCACCTCTACAAAGTCATTTTACATGTAATAACATACTCAAGTTTTCTGGGATTAGAGCATGGACTAATATTGGAGGAGGAGACATTAATCTGCCCACTACAGGCAGTTTCTTTAAAAAAAAAAAAAAATTTGAACTGTACTTACCATTCAGTCCACCATTTGTTATCTTTTGGATAATAGTTATTCTCACAGGTATGCTATCTCGTTTTGATTTTCATTTCCCTAATAAGATGATAAACATTTTTATGTGTCTATTAGTCATCTCTATGTCTACAGAGACATAGATTCAGATCTTCTGCCCAATTTCTGTTGTTGAGTTTCATGAGTTCTTTATATATTTTGGCTATTCCCTTGTCCAATCCGATATATGATATGCAGATATCATAGGATGACTTTTGTTTTAATGATAGTTCTTTAATTGTGCAGAAGTTTCAGTTTGATAAAGTCCCATTTGTTTATTTTTTTTTATTTTTCTTGCTACTGGAGTTGAGTCCCAAAGACATTTCTAAGGGTAATGTCAAGGAGCATATCGCTTATATTTTCTTCTCTGTATTTTATGGTTTCTAGTCCTACATGCAAGTCTTAAGTCTATTTTCAATTAATTTTCGTGTGTGATACTAGTGATCTGGTTTCATTATTTTTGTGTGTGACTGTCCAGTTTTCCCACCACTACTTATTGAAGAGACTTTTCTTGCTTCATTGTATTCTCTTGGCTCCTTTGTCAGATTTGTTGTCTATATGTGTTTGAGTTTATTTCTGAGCGCTCAATTCTGTTCCATTGATTTTTTAGTCTTTTTATTCCAATACTATGCTGTTTTGCTTACTATCACTTTGTAATAGTTTGAATTCAGGGAACATGATACCTCATTTTTGTTTACATATTTATATATAACTTGAAAATACATGATGCAAGCATTGATACAACTAAAGATCAATTAGGGACCATTCCAAACTTTCTTTGAGCTCAACATAGTCTTGATTGATAAGAAAGCTTATCTAGGAAAAGAAAAAATGGTGTCAGAGTGAGCCTTCTTGAGGTATCATTTGAACAAGCACTTACAGGAGGAAAGTGGCCTGCAACCAGGGATGAAAAAGCCATCAACTGAGATCAGGAAAGCTGTAGGTAAAGCAGATTTGGGGGAAGATTAGAAATTTAGTTTTGAATATACTTCATTTGAGGTCTCTACTTGAGATGCTTTGTAACTTTCTGACGGCTAAGCTTGAAATAGAAATTTGGAAGTTGACAGCATTAAAACCTTAAGACTGAGATGGAGATCACCTAGGTAGTTAAGTGTGGAGAGAGAAGACAAACAAGTGCAAGAAAGGCCTTCATAAAATTGCTTTTTATTCACCTCAGCTTCCATATAGACACAAAGCACATTTCCTTCCTCCAAAGCACAGTTTTGTTTTACCACATCAAAATCTAACTGCCTTGTTTTGGAGATACATCACTGCTATTTTGATTATGTTCCACCCTCCTCTTAGAATGCATTTTTCGCCCTCCCATGGAAAA
Organism: Solenodon paradoxus; assembly: GCA_004363575.1. Classification (NCBI taxonomy): domain Eukaryota; kingdom Metazoa; phylum Chordata; class Mammalia; order Eulipotyphla; family Solenodontidae; genus Solenodon; species Solenodon paradoxus. Next base: position 34,787 of record RJWH01002121.1, read on the forward strand.
AACTTCTAAGTTGTCATTCACACCTTTCCCAGGATTACTTCCCTTCTAGTAGTAGTTTTGTGTTTTGTGTACATGTGCTGTTACTAGCATCATATTATACATACCTGTATGTCCAACTGATTGTAAACTCCTTTGCAATCCAGGTGCTTGTTGTAAGCATATACGTGTTCAAATATCTTTTGGAACAGAAATGGTTTATGCTTCCAATAGGCAGTTATCATGATCATAAGAACTCTAGATCGAATTAGATTCACAGAATTCTTTAAAGCTGAAATTTTCTAATAGAGTTTTTTTAACTTTTAATTTTGAAGTTCTTTTAATGTCTAAGTTTTCTAGTTGTTTATAATCAACAGATGTTCATATTTTTCTTGACATTTCTGCATAGCCCTCTGTTTATACCTTTGATAGTACATGTCTTTACTAAATTATATTTACATGTTGATGATAGTACTCTGATATATTTAGAATATCCACATCTTAAAATAATTCAGAGCTAAGTGATCAGGATTACAGAAGTATTCCATTTCAATCAGACGTATCGTGTGTATGAAAGTTAAACTGTATTTGAAGGTGAATTCTGCTGACAGTTATATTTAATAGATATTTTGAAAATCTGTTTCTAGCATATTGACAGTGTCTTTTTTTTTAAAACTGAAGTGAGAGACTCTCAAGGGAGGGACCCCAAGAGTGCCAAGTCAACTCAGTTGACTGGGGCAGCCCTTCTTTTTTCTTAAAAGCTTTTTTTTTTTTTTTTTAGCCTCCCTCTCCCCTACATCACTCTGGTAACCACAGTCTTGCATTCAGAGTCCTGAGAATTGGGTTGTGTTTTATTAGTTTGATGGTTTTGTTTCTTTATATTCTACATGTTGAAACCATCTGATTTTTGTTTTTTGTTTTAAAAGAAAAGTATGGGCAGGAATGAAGGCAAATAGATTGAAGGGAGATAGGCAGGAGGGGAGAGGTGGAAGAAGCATTTTACTTATTTAGTCGTTCATCTTGGTCGTTTCCTCCGAACTCTGGATGCAAACCCAGGACCTTGGAATTTATGTTGACTCCACTAGGGTATGCCTGAAACCTGTATTTTTCTTTTTCTCTCTGACTTAATTTGATCCAGGTTGTTGAAAAAAGACAAAAAATTTGTTTTTTAAATAACCGAATAGAATTCCTCTGTATCCAGTTAGCTGTCAGTCAGGCATGTAGGTTGTTTCCACGTCTTGTCTGTTGTGAATTGTGCTGCTGTGAACATAGGGGTGCAAGTATCTTTTTTGATTAGTGTTTATGTGTTCTTCAGATATATACCTAGAAATGGAATTACTGGATCAAATGGTAGTTCTTTAGTTCTTTTTTTTTGGGGGGTGGGTGGGGGGGGTCGAGGCATCTTTGCTTTTTTCCATAGAGGTAGTGCTAATTTATATTTTCACCAACAGTGTAAGAAGAATTCCTTTTTCTCCACACTCACCAACACTTAAGGTTTCTAATATTTTTGACAGGCTATTCTCTGATCATCATAATAGCAAGCTTGATTAATTTCTTAAACAACTACCAAACTATTCATAGTATCACAATTCCGTTTCAAGCTGTTTATGTGCATAGAAAAATATTGGCAGATTGTCTGTATCAAATAGTTAACTTGTTTGATTTTTGCTTTGTTTTTTAGGAAGGAACCAGGTAGGAATGAAGGCAAGTAGGAAGGTAGACAGTAGAGGGGGAAGAAGCATTTATTTATTAAGTTGTTTATTTTGGTTGTTTCAGCTTTATGTGGATGACAGGGCAGCAGCAGACATAAAGTGACTGTAGGTGTGAGGTAGTAGGGAAAGACTGGTAGAAGGTCATACACTTGGAGCTATACGATAAATAAGGTTTGAGGATCTAATTCACAACATGGTGTCTAGTTGATAACACTATTTATCATACAATTGAAATCTGCTAAGAGGGGAAAACTTAGGTGTTCTCACCAAAATGAAAAATGTGAGGTGACAGATATGTTAATTAACGAGGTAGGGGGAAACCTTTTAAAAAGGAAAGAAAACAATCATGTAAGACAAAAGCCAGGGTGTGCTTTAATGAAAATGGACTTGTTCTGTGAATGAGATGTAGCCTAGTTAAAGAAGCGCATCTCACAAAGGGAATTCTTTGTAGTTGACAGATATTGGGAGAAGGCCACGTTTATTCATTTACTTGTGTTGCTAGGAATTGGGAGAGAATATAACAACTATTTTTCACTAAAATGTTGGCACCTTGAAGATTTGTGTCTGATAAGAAATTCAGTGTGCTCAGATATTAAGGAGATATACAAGATATGCAAGGATGGTTGGTCAAAATAAAATAGTTTAAAGTAGTGGCATAAACTTGGAATAACGGTTTGGTCAGTCACCTCAGCTGCACATGTTCCACATATATCCCAAGGGCACAGGTTCACCTCCTCGACTGGGGGTGCTGGGGTGTGTGACCAGGATGAACAACTAAATCAAAATAAATAAAAATGTTTCTTCTTCCTTTCTTTTCATTCCTGCCTGCCTGCACCTTTCCTTTAAAAATAATAATAACTGAGACACAGACTAAAGTTCCAAATGAACATAACGGTCCGTAGTCTGGTTTGGGGCTTTTTGTTTGTTTTTTAAAGAACCAAAATGCAACTGCACTCCCATGGTTCAGGAGAGTAAGGTGTAGGCCATGTAAATAAAGTCCATGACCCTGGGTTCAAACAGTAAAGAACAGAATGAACCACTATACATTCCGGTTTTTTTCTGATTATCTAAACTTTTGCCTTTCTGAGAAAATTGTCTTTAAAATAACCTAAATTTGAAAATATGCTTTCAAGCATTATTCTCTATGTATTGGATCATATGTGTATGTATTATCATTGTAATTATATATATTAGTACATATGTTAATATAGTTACAGTGTGCTTTTCCTCTAGCTAAACAATATACCATAACCTCTTTCTGTGCTAATATAAATATATCATGCTTTATTTAATGAGTCCCCTATTGGTGGACACACAGATTTTTCTTTTTTTGCCATTATAAAAGTATGATGGGTGTACCCTGATGGAGTAGCGGTTTGGCCCATTGCCTCCAGTTGAGCCCAGTCCACATACATCCTGGGATCAGGGAAAACAACCAAGGTGATCAACGAAATAAAATAAATTCAAAAAATGCTTCCTTCTCTCTGCTTGCCTGTCTGCTTTCCTTTTTTTTTTTTTAAAAAAAAAAAGGTATGTGGTGATTACCATTCTTGTTTAGCTATTTCTCCAAGAGTTTTTCTCAATGTGGTTGATTATCCTCTGATGTTTAAGCAGCTCTACTGTGTGTTTGTGGTAGTGAAATTGACTTGACCTATAAAAAAATTCCTTTTATTGGCAGCTTTGAGGGGCAAAGCTACTTTGTTTCCATAATCTGAAACTCTTTTAATTTTCTTTTCTGCTGAACAAATCATTCTGATTGCATATCATTTCTTCGAAATGCTAATGTCATGTTCTTGATAAGTAATTTTCAAATTCAGTTTATATTTAATGTTTGTTCCCTAGTTCCATTTACAAAGATTCTGCTATGAATGTGGGGAGGCGGGCAGGGCAGGGCCCAGGTATCTGGATTTTGAATATCATTCCATGTAATTGGTGTAAGTGATTCCTGGCTTAATTCCTGCATTCCTTGATTCCTGCATATTTTTTGCTTATTTGTATTTTCTTGGAAAAAATTCCTAGAATAGGATTACTTAGACAAGATGTACTTTTAAGACTGTTTGATACATGGTGCTAAATTGTCTTCCAGATATTTTCTGTTTACATTCTCACCAGCAGGATATCAGAATCTTGTTTGCTGCCCCTTTGTCAACATTGTCATCAGTTTTCTTTCATCAGTAGTATTTTTAACTTTTTGAGCTATAAACTTAAAATGACAGTTTGGGCATTTTTATGGACTATTACTGTGGCCTTCTAAGTAAATTGTTTACTGTTATTTGTCCCTAAATGTATATAATCGTATGAAAGCTGTGGGTTGAATTTGAATCAAATGGCTGGCAAATTTTGATTCTTAGTTCCTTCTTCGGAATATGAATTCAGTATGAAAGGGCTGGATTTTTCAATCATGGAAAAAAGTCTTGGTATACTTTTTATATGTTCATCTTAACAAATTAAGCTAATTATATTTTATTGAGTACATTTTGGTTTGTTCCAGTAGCCGGATCGAGCTGGGAGATGTGACACCACACAATATTAAACAGTTGAAGAGATTAAACCAGGTCATCTTTCCAGTCAGTTACAATGACAAGTTCTACAAGGATGTGCTGGAGGTTGGCGAGCTAGCAAAGCTTGGTATAATAATTTTTCCCCCCTCCTTTTGCTTGTTTGTACATGTTCTTGACCCTTAGTTTTCAGTAGTCTCCTTATTTGATAAGTGAGGAGATGGGGTGGTCCAAGTTCTGAGAACACTCTCAGAGAAAGCAAGATAAAATATTTGAATTTTAAAAAGCACACAAAGTATTTGGCTAGTGTTTGCGGTGTGTTTTCAGAGGAGACTTAAATATCCTAAGAATGTTTAGGAGAATTTTGTGGATATTGATAATGTAGCTGGTAACATTTAATGCTAATAGCTTAGGGGAAGAAAAAATTCAATAGAACATGTTATTCTCTCTGTTGAAGTTTTTGTCTTTATTTTCCATGGCAGCTTATTTCAATGATATTGCAGTAGGTGCAGTATGCTGTAGGGTGGATCATTCGCAGAATCAGAAGAGACTGTACATCATGACGCTAGGATGTTTGGCACCGTACCGAAGGCTAGGAATAGGTAAAATTATTTATTTTTTTTACTTCTTCAAAGAAACAAATACATTTTTACTGTTTCTGTCTGAGTAAGTTAGTCCTTTTGTGTGTGTTTTTGAGGACTACTGGAAAAGGGTTGCTGAAATATATATGTGAAAAATAACTGATTTATTAACATAATTCACCAATGAGCCCTTACAGATTTGTTAAGATCCCTTTAGCTTTTTCTGTTTTCTACCTGGGAGAGGTTTATATATAAAGGTTACTTTTCTGCCAGCAGTTTTAAACATAAATAGGTAGAGTCAAGAGTACAAAACTTTGGAAAATTAAGATTTTACCTTATAAATTTTATTATAGACTCTAGTGTTAGGGTGGCAGATGTATAAAGATTGGTTTTCATGCTGTTACTTACTTGTTGTTTGTTTTAATAGGAACTAAAATGTTAAATCATGTCTTAAACATCTGTGAAAAAGATGGCACTTTTGACAACATTTATCTGTAAGTAAAGTAATATTCTTGAGAGTTTAATAAATTAGCAATAGAAATATTTACTAGACACTTTAAAATCTGGTCACTTTATTTCATTCTTTTAGAAGCACCATGGAAGTGTAGTGGTTGCAAATTTTTGATTTGTTTTGTTTTGTTTTAGATAAGAAACTTGATAAAAACACAATCTCATTGTATTATAACAATGGATGGGGGCTGCAAGTTACAAGGCCAAGATTACAATACCGGTCTTCAGAATTTAAGAATTAGTACTATTTATATTACTTTTCTCATGCCATACTCTTTGCATTCTCTGTTTTTGTTCCAGGTTCTCAGTGACATGTTCATTTATATAATAGAGTTTAATCATTAAAATTAGTGCATACATAGCTATTAAACTTGGATTTTAAGAGACGTCAAATTAAGATCCAAGGCTAACATGACAACTGTGGATTGTTTATAATACAGATATTAATATTCTCACTTTCGCAATGGGGGAGATATTAAATTATATAATGCTATTTTGAGCAGTCATTGTGAGAATGCAAATTATGTATTTTCAAAATATTGCAATTCTTTTCACCATTCAGCAGAATATGTTCAAGCATTTATTCCCCTAATTTAAAAAAAAAATTTGTCTGTGGGTTTTTTTGTTTGTTTGCATTTGTGATCTTTGAATCATCCCTTTGGTTGTTTAACCCATTTTTAACTGCAGACATCTTTTTCCCGTTGTAAGAAAAATGTTATTACTAGGGTACTTTACCCTTTGTTGATTGTGAGAGTCATTCTATCCCCAAATTTCGTAATTCCATCCAGCTGCCTTGCAAATCTATGAGTTTGGTTAAGAGAGTAAATTTATCAGCAAAAGGTTTCTGAAAAATAATCTTTTTTGATCTTTTTAACTAATTTTTGTAGATATTTACTGGTAATTATAAAGAGAATTTAACAAAGGTCTGCAGTATTCCAGCTCTGGGCAGTTTGAAACTAACTGTGGAGAACCTATAGAAGCTAATAGAGCTAATGGAATCTTACCTTTTTTTTTTTTTTTCTCCCTCCTCCTTTCATGTCTCAGGCATGTTCAGATCAGCAATGAGTCGGCAATTGATTTCTACAGGAAGTTTGGCTTTGAGATTATCGAGACAAAGAAGAACTACTATAAAAGGATAGAGCCAGCAGATGCCCATGTGCTGCAGAAGAACCTCAAAGTCCCTTCTGGCCAGAACGCAGACGTGCACAAGACAGACAACTGAGCAGATTACACATGAACTTTCTTGCACTTGCTTGTCGCCAAATAAGAGAGAGGCCCGTTGACCCCACCCCCTTTCTTTTAAAGCTTTCCCTCATCCTGTTCTTGTTTTTCCTCCTTTCTTGCCTTCCCATTCCTCTTAAGAATTTTAATACTTTCAAGGACTTTTACAATTAATCATGTTTGGATTGTTTTCAGGTTTTTGTTTCTGTTTGTTTAGTTTTTGTGAGGTGGTTGGATTGTAGGCAGGAGAAAGATATGTAGCTCTGTTTCGTTATACAGTTAAGCTATATGGTCCCCAAAATTTGGGTATTGATTTCTTTCTTTTTTTTTTTTTTTTAAAGAACATCCTGCTTTCACATTGAAGGGCAGAGCCTACAGAATATTGTATATTTCGAAAGGCAAAAAGAAGCAGCAGCAATATCTTGTTCTCTGATTCATAGACAAGTTTAGTGTGTTTGTGGTACTTTGGGTTTTTAAAGACTGTTTGTGGGATGTTAATCCCTAGACATTGCCTTCACTTCACCTTTTGTCCTGAGTAATAACTCGGGAGTTGGACCTTTGTTATCCTTGTAAGAAATACTAAGCATATTTTGATTGTTCTCCCCCCCGCCCCCTTTCAGAAATTACTTCGTTTTTCTTGCTGGTGGTTGATTTTGAGTGGGACAGTTTGGATAGGTAGTGTTACATTTGGTCTCAGTATTTGAATTAAACTGCTTTTTGCTAATGAGTGGGCTGGTTTTTAGCAGGTTTGTTTTCCTGCTATTGATTGTCATTAGTGGCATTAACTTTATTAGCGTGTGGGCTGGTGAGATTAATTTTTTTTTAATATCCCAGCTAGATATATGGCCTTTAACTGACCTAAAGAGGTTTGTTGTGATTTACATTTTTTTTTCCTCCTCCTGCCCTTTTTCTTCAGTAAATCCACAATAGTCTAACCTTATAAATGGAGTTGATGTCATCATAGGTCCATAGCCCTGAATAAACCTGAAGCAGGTGTTGTCTATTGGACATATTAAAAAATACTTTAAAAGGAAGCTTGGATGGACTTGTGACACAATAAATACATTTAAAGTCAGCTAATGCAGGCTGTTAAAGCAGGCCACTGAGCATGTGATTATACAGGAAAGACTAGACAGTATTTTTGAGATTTACATAGCTGTGCTATTGCTTATCTCTTGGAGAATATCCCAGATTTGCTTACATTCTGTGCCTATGATGAGTTTAAGAATTTAGAGGAGGGGGAATCATTAAACATATTGCTTCTATTCTTAGAAAAGTAGAAATCTAGAAGTGTTCATAAGAAGAATGTCACTGTGACCTCCTCTAGTGACAGGACTGGCTTGTGCCAGATCATTTTTTGGCATATAGGGAGTGTGGAGTGTCTGATGGGTTGATAATTTTGTAAGATAGACATCTGAAACGTTCGGATTTTCCTCCAAAGTCTCATCTCCAATATTAAAAAAATTTAAGATTGCCAATACTGGTAGCCCAAGAAATGTTTTCATTAGACTTTAAAACAATGCATAGGGCTTGACTTTTCTGTCATTGACTTTAAAAGGAAGATTTATTCATAATATATAGCTTAAGTAAAATTCTGGTATAAAAGTCTCAACTCTCCAAATATGTTAAATGACAATTATTTTATACAATGTTTATGCACACTTTATAACCTTAAGTTCTTATTTGAGAATGTGAAAGTACAAAAGTACGGTAGACTTCAGTAGTCTTAACTGAGTGCCAAGAATAATACAGAAAAGGAAGATAGTTGATAGAGTTCTAATCATCAGAAAGGAAAAACGTGTGGAAAGACCATGCTGGTTTCTTGGGTATCGGTTTGTTAGGCAGTCCGCATCGACGCGTGGACAAGACATTTAGCATTGAGCTCCTTTACCTTCATGGATAAGCTTCATCAGCTTTCTCTTGCCAAGAGAAGAATGCTTGAGTTACAGAAGACATAATTCGTTTGAAGAATTCAGCCTTTTTGTAAACTTCAGATATCAAAATAGATTTTGATATATAAATGAGTTTTCTGAGATGACACTGCCTCTATTTCTATAACCATTTCACCTGCACTATCTAATCAGTCCTTTGAATGTATCCTGAAATGTGGTTATTGGAAACCGAATAGCTGCCTCATGACAATTAAGTACATGTTATTTAAGGAGGAAAAAAAAATGTTAAATTTTGAATCGAGTGTGTAGGCTCCCTGTCATTATAGTTTCTTTTTCCACACTAGTTAATGACTTAACTTAAACTGTAAATGGTTGTAAAGGTTTAATTGTCCTACATCAAATTTGTGTTAAATAATTCCATCCACTACCGGAGCAGGAGGAGGTAGAAGAGGTAGAAGCTGGGCACTGAGTCAGTAAAGGCTGAAAAATGTCCCATGCTGAGTTGGTTATTTTGATATATGATTAAAATTATCGAAGTAAAATAACAGTTCTATTAACTGGAAGATCACAGGATATACCCATCATATTTTTCAAGACATAGTTTTTACTGTGGGGTAGAAAGATAAAAAAAAATTATACTGTATGGTGATTACATTTAAGTACTAAGGAAAAGAATCTGCAGAGAAATCTATGCAATATATAATTTGTCCAGATTGGTTTTCACTTGGGGAAAGAAGTTCTGAAATATCCCCATAGCTGTTTACTCATCCATTGAAGGTCCTCCAAAAACAGAACCATCAGGAAACCATCATGTGCGGGGTGGAAAAGAAAAGCTCCCTCAGTTTTTTGGAGGGAATAACTTTTAAAATACTTAAATGGCTAAGTTTACTTGGTGCAGTTAAGAATTAAACTTGTTGATTTTACCATTGCTGTTACATCTGAAATAAACTTCTGTGATGTCTGGTAAATGTCAGAGCACCCTGCTTTGTCTTGAATTCTGAGATCAGCTATATGTATTCATTGTTTTATTTTCTTTTACATTTCTCTGAGATCTAACTTTAAGACAAGTGTAATCAAGGCCTCCTAATTCAGACCTTTCAAGACTCGCTAAAAACACTGCACAGTAGATCTATAGTCAGTCCCAACGAGAGAAAATCCTTGGGGCTGTTTTGTGACTGTAATTTTGAATGTAATTGCTAAAGAAAAAGAAAGAAACCAACATTTTAGGCTGTGATATAACTAGTCTGCATTCACTGCAGATAATATATAATCAAAAGTTATTAGCAAGGAAGGAATTTAGTAGTTTAGTGAACTCTAGGTAGTCATTGGGTTTAGTTGGTAAACTGATTTTTTCTGAATATTAAAAATTAATATAGAAATTGTTTTTAACAAAACTCAATACTTAGTATCTTAGAATTGTCATTAGAATTTTGCTTTTTCCATTCAAGAAACAAAGTGATCTTTACTGAGTATATCTTGGTTATCACTCTATAGCACATCATCCCAAAATGTAACAGCTGAATACAACACGTGTATTGTTAACAGTTTGAGTCAAGAATCTGGGGCAGCTTGCCTGAAGTTCTGCACTGAAACTGTCAGCAGAGCTGCGTCTTAAAACTCTAACCAGACTGGGAGGAGCTACGATGACTCACTGGCCTGACTCTTGGAGGTACTTGGTTCCTCTCTATGTGGGTGTCTTCACAGCTGCCTGAATGACAACTGGCATCTTGCTTAGCCTGGAGCAAGTGATCTAAGTGAACTTCGAAGCCAAACTTCTGACCTGGCTTTAGAAGCGATACATCCGTTACTTCTGCCACCCCTTGGTCACATAGACTACCCATTTTGCTGGCTGCTAAAAATGTTTGAGGAAGTTAATACTTGGATTTGGGGATCAATGGACCTTCTAGGAGGCTGGCTGCTACTTTATGCTTGGAGAAAACCTGTTACTTGCTGACAACCAGGGTAGAGTAGTTGGAAAGGTTCTGTTCTCTCAGCAGCTTAGTTTCCTAAAATAAGGCTTAGAAAACTACACCATTACTCAGAATATACAAGAAATAGAGTGGGCCTAAAAGTTCTCTTGTAGTTTTCATCTGAGTGGGGACATACTTAACCTGTCTCAGATTGTTGCTTTTTCTGGCTGGCTGATTTCAATACTGGGAAGCTACGGGAGTAGCAGTGGTAAGTTTTAAGAATTTTTCTGGGGGTGAATCATGGCAGAAAGGTCCTTAGTCAGACTTCACTTGTGCCTTCTTACACAGGAATTTAGTTCTGCTTTATGGGACAGTCAACTAACAGCAATGTGGAAAAGGGCTTGAGTGAAGATTTTTCATTAGGAATATGAAGAATCTTACTGGTGCAGAAAGTCTCAATCTTAAGTTTCTCTAAATCTAAAACAGTGTTTAGGATCAAGTTCTACTCCAAAAACAGTTGTAAAGCTAAAGTTAATATGAAGTAATCACTGCTTAAACAGCTTAGAATTTAAATCTTGCATTATGGCCTGTTTTATATTCATTTGTGATAAAAGCCTAAATCCAACCTTTAGGAAGAGACTCTTGGAGGGAGTCCTTTGGAGTTTGTGAACCTTGAATTAGTTATCCTAACTTATTAAAACAAATTTACCACAGAACTGAATTTATCCCAGTTTTACTCTCAGTAATTTTTGAGCTTATAAAAGATCTTAGTAATATAAATGCAGTCATGTGCTTAGTGGCCAGAGCTCTATGGGATACACGAGTTCCTTGGCCAGATATCTGGAGTTCATCTAATTGAGTTTATCTCTTGAGGAACCGTATTGATTTGAAAAGTTCTCTATAGAGATTTTAACTATCTTGAATCCTATTTATCGCTAACAACCACTTATCCAAATATATAGTAAAACTGTCAGGTACCACATGTATGCTTATGTAGTTGAAACTTGAAATTATTAGTAAATGTAACTAAAATTCAGTAAGGAAGGGTCACCCTCAAAGCTATTTTGTTACTTTTTTACCATCTTCAGCTGATAAAAATGTTATAAAATCTGCTCAACCATGGGTATGTCAATGAGCTAGGCAGATAAGAATCCTGGCCTCCCGGAAGGTATGTAAAATTCTAACTTGTATAGAATTCTTGTCTCAGTGAAGGCCTATCTGAAATAACCAGAACCTCCAAGGGTCTTTAACTTCGAAAGGAACTTGGAGTGGATTATTTCCTACACTAAGTTGCTTTTTGTTTGGTTATAATCAAAAAGTCCAATTCCCATTGAAGACCTGAGAACCCGGCTGACAACAAATGGACATTGGACTGGTAATAACGGGACGACGTTATGTGGTGGCAACTTAAGGGGAGAAGAGGTAAAGCAATCCATGCGGTAGCAGAGCAGCCAGGCCAGCAAGTACTGTGTGATGCTGATGTGACCACGTCGTAACAACACGCGCTCTGGCAGGACACCAGAGCCGGTACAAGGAATTCTGGCACCTTAGACCAAAGCTAAATTTGGCGCCCCATAAGCCCTCTAAATACCCTGCCTACAATACATGCCATTTGAACCAGCCCGGAACCAGACCGCTAAATACTTAACCTCTGTCGCAACCACACTGCAGTGTTCTGTTCCCTTTGAAGAAAAAGGGGTGCAGGGAGCGTCATCCCTCGTGGCGGTTTCTTCACAGCAGGCACGAACAGCAGTAGCAGCCCAGGCCTGGCTGCAGTCAGCGCCGGCAGGCCAATCTTTAACAGGTCAAAAGGGGCAGCTGCTCTTGGGCCCTCTCAGCAGACTGGTCCCAGGGCAACTTAGTTGCCCCATTTTACCCACATTAAAGATGGCTCTGATTTATTAAAAGCAGGACAACATTGACATTAAAACGATGGGACCACAAGGAAGTATGAGAACACGCACAGTACCATCCTGTTTTAAAAGGTCCATATGGTCAGCCTACTGAGTAAAAAGTATGAAAGAGCATCCAAAAAGGATTCAAAATCAAACTTTACGGAGTTACCCAGCATTTCTTGAAGTTGTGTTTGTTCTCTTGGACCCAGGGGAGAGGAGGAAGAAGCATTTTAAGGAAAAGAAGGAAGCCATCTTTGGTTTTCCACCAAACCCATGTCTTTGGACTTCACGTCTGAGCAGCCTGAGTCACAAGCGCCACACTCCAGTTTATCGAATTCTTAAACTGCCTTGAGGACGCTTAGAAACTGGATTAGCTCAGCTTTTGAGAGGCATTTTAGCTGGAACTCATACCATCAGTCAAAAATAGTCAAATTAGCCAAGTTAGTAGGAGTGACCTTCCATACAATTTGACCTCCATCAGAAACCAATGAGTAAACTCTTCTACTTTCCTGGTCTTTAATCAGTTTCGTGTTCACATTCACTTCTCCAATGCCCAGCAGGAAAACTACAAATGACAAAGTTGTTGAAAATGTGGTCAGATTTAACACAATTAAAATGTATGTATTAAAAAGGATACTGTAAAGTTTTACATAAAGAAAATTATTCTTTAAAAAAAGTTTATAAGAAAAGTAGTGAAAGCATAAATTGCAAAGTATAATTATTGATGGAAAAGAAAATTCTAACAAGTAGACCATTTGTGAAAGTCTGATTTTATTTGCCTTATGATGAGGATTTGAAGATATTTGTATCCTGTGCTGGACATGACAGGCTATTTACATTACAACTGGGGTGTGTAGGAACTTTTGTAGCTCCATTTTCATTTCAGAAGTAGGCTTAGTGAAGAAAACTTGCTCGAGGTGACAGCTAGTTAAGGGGCCGAGCTGGTTTGGGAGGACGTGCTGTGACTCCAAAGCCAAACCATAACCACTCTACTTCTGCTGGAGAAAGACAAAAACTTCTTTTAAATGTCACAGTATGTAATAAGCACCTTTCCATGCAATAGGTAAAACTTCCCTGCTGGCAGATCCTTAGCAACGGGGTAAAAAAGACATTCAATTAGAAACTTGTAATAGACTCACAAGTCGCCTCGAAAGGTTAGTACAAAGGCACATCACGAACATCTAATTTCAGCTAGCAGGCGTATTTGCTTATTAACTTCAGGGAAACATGTTTGTGGCAGAAGGCCGAACCCCCGATGGTCACAGGGCACATCAGTGCTAACTGCCCTAACACTGACTCAACTGCTTTCTCCTCAGCTGTCTCACCTCCGTAGTCCTTTCCCTAGTCTCTCTCTCCTTTTTGGGACTCTCCAAGCCCTTACCAGCCTGCCTGCCTTGTTCACACAGAACTGCCTTTGATTTCCTCCAGACGCTATTCTCCAGGTTCCAAAGGGAGAGCCAAGGACTTTCCTTTATCACATCTTTACTCCCTTCCATACTTTATTTCTTCCCATTTTCCATATTTATTTTGTTTTTGTTTTTACTACTTGTTTCTCTTTGGACACCATTGTTCCTGGGTCTATCCTTGCCTTGCTGTCTCCTGATTCTTGCCAAGAATGCCTACTGTGACACAGATCAGCAGACCTTCCCTTCTACCTGCTACTTTTCAGGGCACCCTGGGCCTCCCATACTCAGGGCCACGAGGAGCAGATAGCAGAAGGCAGCGAGCGATGGCTAGGTCTCAAGAAATCTTGACATGATGCAAGTTGTGGGAAATCACCTGTCCAGTAATGTTCACAATAAATGCTGAATAAAGGGCAAAGTAAAAATATGGCATCCCACTACTACCCAGGTTTTTAAAAAATAAGGTTAAAGTGAAAGACAACAAAATATAAAATTGTAACACATTAAAGACACAAATAGAAAAGGACTAAGATGGAAACTACCAACCATTGAATGTAAATTGAAATAAATGCTCCAATAAAAAGGCAGAAATTTATCATGCTGGATATTAAAAGTGGATGCATCCTACAACAGGCACTTTATGGACCCATAAGTTAAGAGATATGCCATGTAAACACTAATGGGACGCTCAGCGTGGCTAAATTAGTGCCAAAGTCAACTTTGGAACAAGATATATTTCCAGGAATAAATTCACCAAGAGGTTATAGTTTTAAATGTTTATGAGCCTAAAAATAGCTTTAGAATACATGAAAAACTTAACAGAAACAGACAAGTTCACATTTATAATTGGAGATTTCGAGTTCTTGGTAATCGATAGAACAAGCAGTCAGGTTACAGAAGATGTGAATAACATTTTCAAAAAGCTTGACCTAGTATGTATAGAATATTTCACCCAACAAGATCAGAATACACATTCTTTTCCAAGCACACAAGAATATTCACTCATGGGTCATATTTTGGATCATAAAATAATAACTTTAAAAGGATTGGCATGTAAACCATGCTCTTCAGCTGCACCAGAACTGAAGAAACAAATCACTAAACTATATGGAAACTTACCCCCACACATAAATATTTGAAAATTAAACAGCATGGCCCTAATAGTATGTCTAACAAATCATAGGAGAAATTAGAAAAAAAATTTGAACAGGAAATAATATGTCAAAACTAAGAGATAGCCGAAGAGTATGTGAAAAGATCTTGAATCAAGGACTCAAACTTCCATCTTAAGAAACTCAGAGAAGATGAACCAGTTAAAGTAAACTGATGGAAGGAAATAATGATGAGCAGGAGCCAACAAAATTGAAAACAATAAAAAAAAAAAAGAAACCAAAGTGGTTTCTTTGAAAAAATAAAATTGATAAACCTCTACCAGACTAAAAATCACACGCCCCCATTACCAACATCAGTAATAGAAAAAAACCTAAAAAGTATCGACAATAAACAGTTAATAGAGAATATTGCAAACAATTCAGATGATATAAACAAAAGTTTTGAAAAACAAATCACTCAAGTATGGCAGCTACCATATGACTTGACGATACCACTTCTACATATTCAACAAGAAAAATGGAAGTGTGTCCACGAGAAATCATGTGTGCTCATAGCCAAGGAGTAGACACAACCCACTAAAGTGATGAATGGGTAAAGAAAATACTTTCTGTCCATGCAGTGGAATGTTACTTAGCTATACTGGCTGAATTGCATGGTATGTGAATTGTAAGTAAAACCAGTAATGTGTTACCAATAAAAAAAGACTAAAGAAAAATAGGTGACTTCTATGAATGAAGAAATTGAATATGTAGTAAAAGTTCTTCACACAAAGAAACTTACAGGCCGAGAAGTCTTGTGAATTCTATCAAATATTTAAGAAATAATACCAATTCCACACTCCTCAAGGAAATAGTAGAAGAAAGCATATTATCAAACTCATTTTATGAAAACATAATACTTATACCAAAACCAGAGAGACATTATGATAAAACTATAAACCAATTCCTCGTCAAAGAAGATGGAAAAACCTTTGAGAATATTGGCAAATTTAATTCATCAATTTATTAAAGGTTATATTATGATCAAATAGGATTAGTTGGAATTTAAAGGCTAACTTAATTTGACAACTGGAATTCAATTTAGATGATTAATCATGTTAACAGTTTTTTGGTTTTGGTTTTTTAAGGAAAGGTGCAGGCAGCGAAGGCGGGCAGGTAGGCTTGCAGGAAGGACAGGGGAGAAACAATCATTTAAAAATTGTTTGGTCCTTCATCTCATTTGTCCCTCCAGCCTCAAACTTGGGTCTTTCTGATGTATGTGGACTATGTCCAGTGGCCTTAGCCACCAGGCCACCAGCGCATCTTTAAAGGAAAAATGTGATTATCACAATGGATTCAGAAAAAGTATTTGCCAAAATTCAACACTCAAAAGAATTACAAGGAATTTAGCTTAAAGAGGGTATCCACAAAACCTACAGCTATCATTATACTTAGTGCTTTATGCCAAGATTGGGAAAAGGGCAAAGATGAAGCTTTTTTTAAAGGAAAGTTGCAGACAGGAAGGAAGGCAAGCATAGGTAGGCAGGCAGGAAGAGAGAAGGAGGATCTTTTTTTTTTTTTTCTTTTTTTTTTCTATTTATTTAATTTTTCATTTGGTTGCTCTCCACCAGCCCAAGACCTTGGGATGTATGAGGACTGCTCAGTTTAGTCTGCTTCACCACTGCGGGCCAAGGGTGACTTTCATCATCACTTCCATATAATATTGCACTGGAAGCCCTCGTCAGTCCAGTAAGGTAGGTAAGTAGATACACACATACATACATACATAAAACATGCAGATTAAAATGGAGGGAGAAAATGGTCTTTGACTTGATGGTCTCTTCCGTGAAGTAGACAATGCTAAGATGACTTTTAAAAAGCTGCTAGAACTGTTGAGTGTAACAAGGTCATATGATGCAAACATCAATTTATTTCCAACTATAAAAATTAGAAATTAAGGTGTTAAACCCACACCTGGGGCCCAGTTCTGTGACACACAAGGACCAGGGTTCATCGCCCAGGTGTGAGACTGGGGGGGCGGGCACAACTAAAATGGACAACCAAAATAAATAAAATGCTGCTCCCTCCTCTCCCTGCCTGCCTGCTGCCTGCCTGCCTTTTTTCCTTTTAAAAAATTAGAAATTAATAATTTAAAAATATTTACAATAGCACAAAATGAAATTTCTAGGGATAAATTTAACAAAATAAATCACCTGTATAAAATTCAAAATAAATCAGACTTATATCCAGAAAGCTATAGAATTTTACTGAGAACATTTGGAAGGCTCAAATAGAGACACATAATAAATATTAAGTTGTGACTTCTTCCCAAATTGAATTCTGTATCCTAGTCAGAATTTTAGCAGACATTTTTTTTCATCTTGACAAGCTTCATTCTATATGGAAATGCAAATGACCTTACATAGTTCGAAGCATTTTTGAAGAAGAAAATTAGAGGATTTACGCTACTTCAAGAGATGTATAGATATGCTTTAGTGACTCGAGCTAACCCTGCGACTGGGGTGTAGACTGTGTAAAACTC
Source organism: Solenodon paradoxus (assembly GCA_004363575.1). Classification (NCBI taxonomy): domain Eukaryota; kingdom Metazoa; phylum Chordata; class Mammalia; order Eulipotyphla; family Solenodontidae; genus Solenodon; species Solenodon paradoxus. The sequence goes on from RJWH01002121.1 coordinate 52,018, forward strand.
ACCAGGTTCGAGACCTGGGACCAGAGGGAGCAACCATAAATAAAGTTAATAAATGGAGGTGCTTCCTTCTCTTTCTTCCTTCCTTCAAAAAAAGAGCCAACAAGCTACAATGATCAAAATGGTGTGTTAATGGTGCTCAGTGTAACAAAACAGCCCAGAAATACAGCTATACCTATGGTCAACTGATTTTTGTCCAAGGTACAAAGGAACAAATTCAGAGGGAGGATGTTCTTTATGGTCAGTGCTGGGTAAAATGGATTTTACAATGCAAAAATGATCTATACTTCTGCAGTGTTAAAAAATCAATGAAAATGTGTCATGGATCTTACACATAAAACCAAAATTTCTAGGAGAAAGCAAGGAAAATCAAGGTGACTATATTTGTCAAAGATATTTTAGATTTGAAACCACAAGCATGATCTGTGAAGAAAATAATTGTGTGCCCTGGTAGATTAGTGGCTTAATCCATCACCTCTGAAGGAGTGCAGTCCATGTACAGTCCAAGGACCTGGGTTCATGTCTGGATCCCAGGGTAACAAGCAATGTGAATAAGTAAATCAAAATAAAATAAAATGATGCTTTCTCCTCTTTGTTGCTGCCTGCCTGCTCACTGTCATTCCTACCTTTCTTTAAAAAAAAAAAAATTGATATAAATTGAACTTAAAGTTAAAAACTACTATTTGAAAACACTTAAGAGAATGAAAAGGCAATCCAGGAACTTGGAATATATGTATCACATATATGATTAAGCATATGTACCTAGAATATATGAAGAACACCTGAAACTCAAGAAGTAACAAACCAATAAAAAATGGGCAAAAGATATGAACAGCACTTCATAAGAGATAAGCAAGTGGCTCATATATACATGAAAAGACACTCAATGCCGTTTGTCATTAGGGAAATGCAAATTAAAACATATGAAATACATCTATTAAAATGATTAAAATTCTAAAAGACTGATCATATTAAGTGTTGGCGACGATATGGGGTAATTCAAATTCTCACACTACAGGTAGGAATATAAAATGGAACAACTTTGGAAAACAATTTGGCAGTTTAAATGTTTTTAAAGAAAAGGTGCAGACAGGAATAAAGTTGAGTAGACCGGCAGTAAGAGAGAAGGAAACATTTTTATTTCTTTTATTTAGTTGTTCATCTTGGTTGCTCCCTCTGGTCTGGGTCTCAAACCTGGATCTCTGGGATGCATGTGGACTATGTCTGATGATCTTACCTGCTAGGTCACCAGGGTGTGCATTTGGCGGTTTTAAAAAAATCTACACTTAGTATATGACAGAGTCATTCGAGGAAAATGAAAGCAAGTGCCCAGAGATTTGTACATTAATGTTCTGTCCTCTTTGTTTTGTTGTGTTTAATACAAGATGACAGGCTTTATTAACCTAATACAATGTGCACACAAACTGTTTTCTTCCCTGCACCGTCTGGCATTGGGATTGGTGAATCAAATGGCCTCTGGGTGGGTCTTCCCACAATGGTTTGGTGGTTCTCAGAGGAGACATCGTGAGCAGTTTTATCACAGATTTGTTGAACATCAGCAGCACTTCCCAGCGCCTTAATGTGGACCAGAAACTTCCAGAAGCCACCAGGCGGCATGTCCTTTATTTTCTTTTTGGTTCCATAACCCATGTTGGGCATAAGAGTTGTCCATTCTCTAGAAACGCTGCCATTCATTTCTGAAAGCTTCTTAAAAGGAAACGACGCGTTGAGTCTCTTTCCGCCCTCTTGCAATTAGGACTTGGGCGCAGAGACCTTATCCACCCTCCCTGCACGGGTCCCCGTTCCTGGCTGTGCTGGGTGCCCAGGGGTGGGCAGAAGCCGGGTGCACAAACCGCCCGCGCTCGCATCCCACTAGGATCAGCATTCAATGGATCCCCAGGAAGATGGCACACTTTGCTACCCTCACCTTCTAGAGCAGGGAGAGGGTGACAGAGCAAACCTCAGCTGTCAGTGGGGCCCCTTTGCTGCTCACTCATCCCCAAGAAGAAAAAACAAAATAGATAAAAATGTCACGAAATGCAACTGGGGATGCCTGCAAGGGCCTTGTAAGTCATCAAATAGTCTTTTAGGACCACTGAAGAATATGTAGATGAAAATCAGATTTACGGGGCAGATGGACTTGGCCTAGATACAGAGCCGCCATCTCCCTTGACCTCCAGAACTGATCCCCAGCATAGGTACTGTACCTACAGACTGGATAGCCCCACACTGCACAGAGGCGACTATTTGTCCAGTGCCGGAAACCAGAACCGAAAGGCAGAACCAACGAGACCCGTGATTGGCATTTGGATTTCAATCAGAAATGAGGATTACATTAAAAAGCTAACAAATAGGTCCTGCATCAAACAGAAATTTAACACTTCTCAATTGCGCCAGATAGAGGAGAACGTGTTTTTTTAATTAATAGGTCGTCCAAAGAAACTTTTCTGAACCATCAAAAAAACAAAGCAAAACAAAAACAAAAACAACCATTCGTGTGATTTTAGTTTAGACTCAACGCATGGTAGTTGTGTTCAAAATTGTAGGAACCCTAGGTGTTCATCAACCAGAATCTTTTAAACCAGAATATCTTATACTCTGATCATAATAGAAATTAATTCTTACAGCAGGACATAATCGTACTATACAATTTCAGGTGCTATTAGCGTTGCTATTAGGCGCCGAATCCAGGTTTTTCCTCATCCGCAGCTGTCAGAAGCTAATTGTTTATTTAAATTAATTAATTTTAAAGAGCGGAAGAAGCATTTTGAAAGAAGAAAGAAGGCAGAGGAAGAGGAAGCACTTTTGTTTTCTCCAGGCCCCTGGTCTCCACCTGGGACCTTGGCTTCACCTGGTCCACGCCTAGCCACTGCCTTACTAAGCCACCAGGGTGGGCAGCCAGAGGTTAATTAGAACGTCAAATAGGGAAAATGCGAAAGTTAAAGAAAATTTCCAAGGTGTTTATAGAGCCATAGTTTACAAACATTAAAGGCCTCTGTTTCACTGTAGCTTTTAAGTGGCCGTGCAAACATAAGATATGGTTACTGTTTAACTTTGCACTTTTTCCCCAAGTAAGCTTCCTCTGTACACAGGCTCATGTAATTCCCATGAAGCCGTGCCCTGCGTGCACTTTTTGCAAGTTACCGGGTCGAGCCTATGGCCATCTAAGATCTGGGATCTTTCCAAACCGGTTGTGGAAGCGCTTGGAATCTTTCACTACCACTCGAAGAAAGACACCTGTTTCAGGAGGGGGAGGGTTATGAAATAAGAAGCGAAACCAGGAAAAGGGAGTTGTGTTCAAGGCTCCAGGGCTCCAAAACTGTCTGGAGTTCGGTCGTCTTCAGGCCCCTATTCCATCACGCTCAGTTCTCACCTCCCAGATCGAGGTCTTTAGGATCCCAAGCTTGGGGTTTCAAACCCCACTCCCCAGTGCCACAGGCTCTCCTCTCCAAGCTGGACCCTCCCCAGCCCCCGCCCCGCCATCTCCCAAAGCATTTCAGAACTCGGCCATCAACAGTTCCCAGGAATCTGCGTTTTGCTACAAATGAAGGGTGACAGATGACCTCAGCCTAAAAATTCGAGTAGCGTCAGGTTGGCAACGATCTTCCAGGGAAAGCGCAGTCGGACACGTCTGCATGCTTTCTTTCCCACCTCTCCTTACAGAAGCATCAGCCTGCCTTGCAGTTAGCCTGGGAGGAAGTCTCTAATCATTCTTAAGAGCCTTCCCTGCCCTCTTCCTTTTCAGTTTTTCCACTTTCAAGCTCCCTTGAAAAGCACGGAAAACCGAACCGAGAACAGGATACAAAGAAGTTTCTTTCAACACCTCCTTTTCCAGGTTTTCAAGGCGTCCCCTTTAAGGAACCAGGCCCACCTCTTTCTCATTCACCTAGTGGTTGTCCTTCCTGCCCATCATTCTACCTTTAAGAATATTTCCTGTTCCTTCAACCCAACTTGCACACCTCCGCCCCCCGGCCCTCCTCATTGGGCCGCCCGAGGTCCGTTCACTCTACCGATTTCTCTCCACCTCCTCCCGCCCTCCAATCCAGCGCAATGGCGTCCCGGGCTATGATTGGCTACGAGGGCAGCCTCCCCGGGGCCGGATTGGTAGACTGGGTGGTAGGGGCGGGCACCTGCCGCCGGCAGGGTAGGCTGTTCGCGAGCCGAGCGGCGGCCGCGGGAGGGGCGGGGAGGGGCGGGGGGAGGGGGGCTGGGAAAGTTGAGGCCGCGCTGCCGCCGGGTCTCCGGCCTTGAGGGCTCCGGCTCGCGGCCGCGGCGGTGGCCGCTGGACGAAGCGACGGGGGCGGGGGGAGAGGAGGGCCTGGGCCCGCGCTCCCCCAGCCCCGGAGGAGCAGGCGGCCGCTGCGGACGGAGAGATTTGCCTGGGTGGTCGGACACCCCTACATTACCCGTCTGGGATCATGACCCAGGCGGGGGCCGCCGCCGCCGCTGCCGAGACCGCGCAGCCCGCGGGTGAGTGACTGCGGGAGGGGGCCGCTGACAGCCGGGTCTGGGGGCGGGGGCCTTGGCTGCGGGGGTGGCTCCGGGGGGCGGCTCCGGGCTCTGCTCCACCCACCCCCTCTCGGCTTCGGGAGCCGTGGGCTGCGCAAAGTGTGCCTCCTTCCTGGGGACCCCTGCTTGCTTTCCGGGTGGGGTGCCGCGCGCGTTCCGCCTTCTCTTGACCTCGGGGAGCCCCGCGCCCCCTGGTGCCAGGCCCGTGGGGGGCTCGCGCTGCACCCCGGCCCCAGCCGCGCGCGGGGCGAGGGGCTGCACGCTGCCCCGGGTGCATAAAGAGCCGGGCGGGCGTCGGACTCCCCCCGGATGGCCTTTGCCCGCCGCCTTCACCTTTTCCTGCCTTCTTCCCCTCTTCTCTCCTGGCCCTCGGAATTTCCTGCGGACCCGCTGGTCAGACTCGAGCGCCTGGCTTTTTAAACTCTTCCCCCTTCTGTCGGAGAGTTAGGCTTACGTTTTCTTTGGAGACGCCTTTCTTTTCTTTTCTGAATAGGAGCGGTACACGCGAATGACCAACTCTTGAAATCTGGCTCCCTGTTTCCGAAGAAATATTTCTGGACTCTTGTTTCACGTGTAACATATTGATTGTTCGATTCTCCCATCCTTAACTCCCCCCACCCCTTCCTCACCCGCACTGCGGGGTATGGTCCTTGGAGTGTATTCGGAATTAACTTTATCTGGACCGAAGAGACGGCATTAGGCTCGCTAGAATTCCAGCTATCAGCTTCCAACGTTTGTACTTAAGACGTTTTTCCCACTAAGTAGATACTAGTGACCGAACACCACCAAAACGGGACAGTCGTGGCTAACTTCAGTTTGCATAAGGACGGTTGTTTACCGACAGAGTACTGGCTTCTTGAACAAACCCTTTGCGGAGTAACCTGGATCCTGAGGCATATTCTTCCCTTTGCTTTTGCACAAACCTGCTTTTTCACGGATCAACAGGCTAGCATACTCTCCAGTCACCTTGATGTCTTTTTCCTCCCACACACAACATTTGTTTAATGTAGCACAGTGTTGCTGTGTGGGATACATTTACTGTTTCCCTTTTATTTTATGACTTACTGGGAAAGCATTTGTTACAAACTAAGTCAAATACTTTGTACTCATTGCTCTTCGGATGTTTCCAGGTACTACCAGAGTGAACACTTGATCTCGCTTGGCTCTAATCTAAGCAATATGATTGTCATCTCCGGAGCCGTGGAGGCTCTCTGTATTTAAAAGGGAAGTTCAGCGAACATTCCTTGGTATAAAAAGACCTCATTGCAGGGCTGTCAGGGCAGCCTAGGATGGAAATAATTATTTTCTAGGTTGCTTGTCCATGGACATCCTGGAAATAAAATTGTGAAGTTGCAGGCTGGGTAATCAGTGAACCAGTCATGTAGAGAAACTGATGGGTTGTTTTCCCACGTTCAGAGTTTAGTGTTGTCAGCAAGGGAAAAGAAATAAAGAAAATGGAGAGTGCTTAACTCAGGTTAGAAGATAAGTTTTACTAGGTAATCAGCAACTCCTGGTTGTTTAAAGACAGGGACTTAAATTAAGTTTGGGTCTTTTTTTTTTTTTTTTTTTAAGGGAAGGTGCAGGCCGGAATAAAGGTGAACAGAAAAGCAAGCAGGCAGAGAGAGGAGAAGGAAGCATTTTTCATTTGTCTTCTTTACTTGTTCATAATCTTGGTTTTTCCTCCTGGCCCAGGGATGCAAACCTAGGTCCTTGAGATGTACATGGACTGCGCTCAACCACTACTCCACCAGGGCCATGCCGCTTGGATCTTAACCGTATCTGTCATGCCTTACCTTTCTGTCCTCCGGTCTAGTGGTTCTCAGTTGGAACTGTACTTTAGAATCACCCGTGTACCCCGCCCCGCAACTTGTTTCTCTGCAGCAGTCTGTTAGGAACTCCTGTGTGTCTAGAACAGTTTCCTCGCTGGTGGTGTGTTCCAGGTGCTTCTAAGTCAGACTTTCTCTCTGTATCCCACTTTTCCCAACTTGCTTCCCAGCACAACCCTTCAGAACCCATTGGTCCCACAGATAGGCAGTTCAGGTTTCTGCTTTTGTTAATGACATCGAGTTGATCTTTCTTAGCATAGAGATCCCCCCTCCCTGCCCTACCCTGCATTCCGTCTCATCAACAGTAGTTGTAACCCCACTTCATGACTTTCTCTAACAGCTCTCTCTGACTCCTAATGATTGGCCCTCTTTAAACTTTAATGCTGCATATTTATTAATTTGTTCCTGTCCCCATCCCACTGACCCCTCCCTGGGTCTTGAACCCTGGTCCTTGGGCTTTACATGCATGGCCAGTACCTTATACCTCAGCCTCCTGACCCACAGGGGTCTCACACATACTTTTAAAATGACTGCTTTCAATGCTTATGCCACGCAGTGGTCCAGCTTCTTTTGATTTCTGTTTTATTATTCTCAAACTTAACAGCACAGAGTAGTTTCTACTTTGACTCTTCTGTCATCATGTGCTTTGATTGGGTTGGTTTGCTTTGGAAACCTCCCAGCCTTGTCTACAGCTGTCATTTCAAGTTTGATTCCATTCCAGATGTTTCTGTTTGTGTGTCTTCCTCACACCTTAGATTTTGAGTTTGTATTTGAGTATCAGTTTCTTTCATATCTTTTCCTGATTTCTGCAGTAAGTTGACTGTTTTGTCGTCTGTGGCCCCATAACATCTTATACCTATTGTTGTGATAACACTAATCACATTGCTGGAAGTGTATGTGTGTCTGCCTCCTCCCCCAGACTCTTGCCCTAGAGCATCCAAGTTGAGCACCTCCAGGAGGCACACTTCTTGGATTCTTAAATACCATTGTAGCACAGCAGGGCTAGAACTCCAACAGCATCACAGTTATGTGTCTTTCATCTTTGCATTCCTGGGCTCTAAACTAGCACTCGTCATCAGTAAGCATTTAATATAATAATAATATAATATATAATAATATAATAATAATAAACATGTTTGTTGAATGAGTAAATGACGGCTGTGTTATAAATTATGCAAAGTTCACTATCTGCATCTTTAGAATAGATTGACTTGGCATTAATTGATTTTGCTATAAAATCCCTGTGTCCTGTACTCACTCCTGTTATGAATTTGTTAAGGGCTAGTAGAATCTCAGTCATTATGGTTGTGACAAACCCCTTAACCATGTAATCTTCCTTCCACTATGCATAGGCATACCTTGAGTCTTTTAGTCTGAGCTCTAGAGGTTGACTCTTGTTATCCATAAAATATGTGTGGAACTCTCGCGAAGAGAAAAGCTGTTAACTGTCCAATTGGATAATTTTTCTTCTCCTCATTAAATTTTCCATAAGGGTACAATTGCACTACTTCAGAAGGCCAGATCTTTTAATTAGATCGGTAGGGCATGATGAGTTGCTCCTATTAATGTGCTAATACTGTGTTTTTAATTCAGTTCATCAAGTATTTATTGAGTGCTTACCATGTATCCAGCACTCTTAGGTGCTAAAGAGAATTCAAAAGTAGCAAATGGTGTAGATTCAGCTTTTAAGAAGTTTTTAGACTTATTGGGAGGACTGCAAAACCTTGCTATCAAACAGCTGTGGGATTCCTCACAGTAGTATTATACACTAATTTAAACATAAGTACCCAGAATCTATGTGGCAGCGATTAATAGGGAAAATTAAGAAAATGCAGATATTCTTTAAATAGATATTTGTTGAGGATAGGAACCTGAAAAATATGGTTTCTACCATATAGAAGTTTGCAATATAGAGGGGGGTGACGACTAATAAGCATATAGAGTATTTGAAATAGTATGTCAGGATTTGGGAGCTAATCACTAGAGATCAGAGAAAATTTCAAACAGGGTAATTTGGAGTCCCCCCGCCATTGAAAGGTTGGTGTGAGCATTCCAGCGCAAGTGACAGGTGCAAAGGAATGGGTATAGGAGAGGTCATTTCTTAATTAAGGGACTGCAACTAGGTTGCTAGCAGTAGAAAGTAGAATGTTTAAGCATGGACTTTGGAGTCATAAACATGTGATTTGCAGACTTTTATTCAGAGAAGTCTCAGCCCTTGTAGAATTTGCTTAGCATTAGTCTTCTGGTAACTTCCCTGTGATCATTAGCACAAAGAAGTACCCCCAGAGTCTGCCAAAACATGCTTCCCTTAGCTACTACACTTTCGTAAACAGCAGAAGCCACAGTGAATGGGCCAGAGGGAAGGCGTGTGTGGTCTAACCATGAGAACTAGCATTTCTTCCTCTGTGCCATCTGCAGGACCAATTTCTCTTTGGTTAGAAGGAACACTAATTTCCCTCAGCTAACTTAAGCAGGAAAGGGGGATTTGGGGGTACATAGTAGGTAAACTCACCGAGGTGACGGAAGGCAGAATAATGAAACATCAGGCAGGCTAGGAACAGTAGTTTCTAGGGTCACATGGGCCCAGGGGGCTAACTCAGGCCCAGCAGCTTTCTCTGAGTCTTTTTGGTGCGCTCTGGTTCCACCTCAGACATAAACCCATGTTTGGTGGCCCTGCTAAACCTCAGGAATGAAACAGAGATGCTTTCCAAAGGGAACGTAGGTATGACTGCCAGAAGGTCAGAGCAACACATATTTCCTCCAGAGTTCATTGGATTTGGCAGTGAGGCGATTATGCGTGAGCTCCATATGAGACATTTTAGGAATAAGTGCCAGTGAGTTGAAGGAGTGAATGGTGAGTGAGAGAGAAAAATCAGTGTGTATCAACTCTTGACCAGAAAGCCTGGTGGTTGCAGCAGAGAAAGAATAGAAACACCAAGAAGCCACGCCAAGGTAGGGAAAATAATTATCTTTTGCCTTTTAAATGGAAAAAAATGAACCAGGACCTATTTTAATGGAAAAGCAGTAATAGAAAAGGAGAGACTAATAGAGGAAAGAAGAGATATTTTGAAACAAGATTTCTAAGAATTGGGAGCCACAGGTCCAGAAGAATGGAAGAGGGTTTAGGGAATACTAACAGAGGCTTTCGAGAGAAGGACAGACTTGCACTGGGCTTTAAAAAGTTAGAAGGTTTGGCTAAGCAGAGCAAAGTGGAAGTCATTTCAGGGGGAAAATGGCATGGATTTAGCGAAGAAATGTACTCTCTACCTGAGTTAGAGAAGAGGGAAGAGATGACATCGTAGCTTTAGAGCCCTGCTCCTAGGTGTGTTTTACTGGGTGGATGTGGGTGAGTGAGACAGACCAGTGCAGAAGAAGGTGTTAGGTGGAGCCTTGAAGGCTTAGATTTGACGCCATAGTTGGTGGAAGATAATGCCATGGACTCTGAAGGAGGAAAGGCACCTGATGGAGTTGGGTGAATTGGAAAGATGACTGAGACCTTGGAATAGAAATCACTGAGGAGTACACTGGAATCAAAAAGGACTGTTAAAAGCCTGACCTGCGTCAAGCAGGACATCATCTAAGGTGGTAGTAACAAATAGAAATTGAGGAGGATAGTGAAAGACTGGAGAGGATTTGGTGAGATGGTTTGAAGATGATTGGGAGTCAGGTTAATAGTCTGGGGTTGCTGATCACATGGAGAAACTGGAGGTAGATTTCTTCAGAGACAGACACCACGATACTCATTGGACAAACTTGATCATTGACTTTCACTTGAGATGTTCTGGGAAGAGCTTGGCCTAACCACAGATTTGGAGTGAGATCAATGTTGAAAGTTAGCGTTATTATAGACTCTGATGACTTTTACACAGAAGCTCTTTCTTTGAAACTTTGTAAGGAGAAAGCAAACAGAAAAAAGAGAGCACTGACCCTTGGAACTCAAGTGAGAGAAAGACGAGGATTCACGTTAGAGAAAGCTGTTGCATAGTTGGAGAAGAGGAAGACAACGTGGGAGAGAATTTCAAGAGAAGGAAGAGATCTGCCATCTCAGGTTCTTCAGGTTGGAGAAGGATCATAGAGAGAAGACCTTTGATCTAGTGGAAATAGTCCCCAGCCTCCAGGGAACTCGTTTCAGTTGGCTGGGGCCATCCGAAGGCTTTAGGAGGGATTGACCCATGAGAGGTTTTACAGGAGTAGTTAAGAGAGAACCGTCATGATAGACAGAAGAAGCAGACATTCTTGTTTAATATGAGTACATTCGTGCTTGGGGAAGCACAAGAGCAGGAACTTAAAGGAACTAAAGTGCAGAGAGGGAAGAAGTGCAGAGTCCTCTATAGATGGAAGAGTTCGCTTTAGGGTGTCCTGGTGGTCTGAAGGGAGAGAGATCTGTTATGGTGCATGTAGGACCCACGTAAGGCACTGGTACCCGACGACCTCATCTTCCCGGTGGATTAGGGGAGAAATGGAAGAGAGGTAAGTTCCGCGTCTAGAGCTCTGGTATATGCCAGGCACTTTGGTAGATCCATTAAAGGTAGACTCATAATAGTCCTTTGAGGGCTTGGTGATAATCTCCCAGTTTTAAATGTGAGGATGCCAAGACTTTGAGGAATACTTATTTCAAAACCAAGTAGCTAGTGCATGTCAGCCTTGAGACTTGATCCTAGGTCTGATATCAAATTATTTCCATCCTCCTATACTATTCATTCATTAATGTGAGGTGAAGGAGGTGTGGGAGGAAGTGTGAGAGGATCTGTATTCGGGTTTATGGTAGTTGTGCCTCTGAATCTCCTCAGGAGCTTTACAGGTTCCTACTCGCTACCAGCCATTCATTCCTTCATCAACATACTTATTGATTAGCCACTATATTAGTCAGGCTTCTTCAGAGAAACATGACCAATATGATATATATATATATATATATATATATGTATGTATGTATCTAGAGGTATAGATATGTACCTGTGCATAGAGATAGATTTAGAGAAAGAGATTTTTTTGAGGGCTTGGCATGTGATTATGGTGACTGAGAAGTCCCCCTGTCTGTTGTCTGCAAGCTGGAGGCCCAGAAGAGCGGTGGTGCATTGGCAGTCCAAACCTGAAGGCCTCAGAACCAGGAGAGACAATGGCATCTGCTCCATTCTGAGTCTGAAGGCCCAAGCACCTTCATCAGGAGTGCTGATGGCCTAGGACAGGAGAAGATAAATGTCCCAGTTCCAGCAGAGAGCAGATTCGTGCTTCCTCTGTCTCTTATATTCAGGTCCTCAGCAGGTCGGGTGATGCCCACCCAGTTTGGTGCGGGCCGTCTTCTTTCCTTGTTCTACCAATTCAAATACCACTTCCTTTTAGAAACACCCTCACAGACACACCCGGAAATAATGTTTTGCCAGCTCTCTGGGCATCCCTTAACCCAGTCAAATTAACATAAAATTTGCCATCGCACCCACTAACTGTATGCCTAGCATTGGTCTGCTCACTTAGAATGTGTTAGTGGAGGAAACAGACTCAGATGCCTGCCTTTGAGGCTCCTACATCCTGATCTACTGAACCAGAACTCTCTGGCACTGGCTCTTGGGGATTCAGATTATTTAGGTTTACAGCCGTTGCTCTAGGAGTAATTGATAAGACTGATTCAGAGTGCTGAGCTGAATTTGTAACAGGCTGACTCTGCACAAATAGTGGGCAGGAGCGCTCTAACCGGGCAGAAAACATGACCGGAGGGTGATTTGACAGTGGGCACCAGCAGAAGATCAAGAAGTTGAAACTGAATTAGCTGACCCTGAAATCTGTTTCATCTTAGAGAAAGTTTATTAGCTATCATAATAACACTTCACATTTGCGTGAATTTAAACTGTATTAGTTACAGAAGACCATCGTTCATTGAACAAACACTGTGCACATTTCCTTTGGCCCTAGGGGTATGGGATGAAGTGGTCACTGGTCTAAAGGAACTAGGATATGTATGAGATCAGCTGATTCCTAAGACCCTGTGAGGGATATGAGTTTGCCATTCTAGAGCCACTTTACATGGAGCCACTAAACAAATCAGCAAAAATAGTAGAGGTAGCCAAGTTTGTCATTGTCAAAGAAAGATGTGACAAATGAGCACGGGAGAAGGCTGTACTGAGCCCGTAAAGCTCGATTAGTCAGAAGTGCAGACATGTCCTCATGTTTACTTTTATTATTATTTTAAGGAAAGGCGCAGGCAGAAAGAGAGAAAAGGAAGAAGCGTCTTTATTTTTATTTAGTTGTTTGCACTGGTTGTTTCATTTCTCCCTGGACCCAGGACTTGAACCCAGGAGTAGTGGCCTGTGCTCCTTTGGAGGTGATTGACCTAACCGCTGCTCCACCACGTGTACCTCATATTTATGTTAATGCAGAAATACAGATGGGTATAAAAAGTTATATTCCTTTTTAGTAGACATACGTATATTCTCTCGCCCTGCCCACTGAGAGGGCCTAGAGGCAGTGACATGCTGGATCTTGGTTTCTGATTACCATGGCAGGCCATGTAAAAACCAAGGAACCAGGCTCGAGACCCAGGGCCAGGGAAAAGGGAAGCAAAAGCAATAACCATTCTGCAGTTAAAGGATTAAAAGTGCCTTGGAGAAATGGCTGGTTCAAGGGCTGAGGGAGTGAAAAAAAGATGTACTTAGCCTTAGTAGCAAACCAGTAGTGAGAAAAGACTGAAGAATGAAGGGGACCAGAGCGGGGCACACATAGGACAAGGACATAGGAGCCAGTTTGGAAGTGCCTAGTGGCCAGTGCTGAATCATCTGAACAATAAAATAGTGGTAGCATGACATTTTGACCCAGAGACTAAAGTAAGTATTCGTGAGTCCATTCTGATGGAAATACATCACTGAATAGATAAATGGGGGAGAAGGGACACATCTTAGCAGAAGAATTCTAAAAAAAAGAAATATTTAGCTATGCCCTTCTCAAAGAGATGGGACATTCATTTTCTCTCTCCCTGAGTGTAGGCTCGACTTAGTACTTCCAAAGACGAGTATGGAAAGGAAAAAAAATAGTAATAGAGCCATAATTACTCGAGTAGTGGTAACAGGAAATTTGAGGGGGGGATATTAGTGGGGAAGACTGTGTTTTTAGAGCTTCAGTATGATCTGAGTAGTTTAAGGTTATTTTATTTGTGCAATGAAAAAAATCTAGTTGGTAAACAAAAATTTAAGAATAAAGGAAAATAAGGATACATTCTTATTGGTGGGAAAAGCTGGGAAGGGTGTCATCTAAAGGGCAAAAAACTGAGGAATTTATGAAAAAAATCAAAGCATATGGGATCAGATTGGTGACAGAACCTTACTGTGTGGAGAAACCTGCAACCCAAGGGGAAACCCTAGAAAAATGAGTTTTTCCAATGCAATTCTGGAAAAACTCAAAGCAGAGACTTGAGGTTGAGTGTCTTCATCCATTTGAGTTGCTAGAACAAAATACCATAGAGGAGTAACTTATAAGCAGACATTTCTCTCTCGTTGTTCTGGAGGCACCCAAGTCAGGGCGCCAGCCTGGGTGCTCTGGGGCAGGCCGCCCTCCAGCTGGCTGACTGCTGCCTTCTTCCGTGTTCTCATGTGGTGGGAAGGGCAAGCAAGTTCTCTGGGCCATCTTCTAAGAACACTAGTCCCATTCTCTGCATGCATGATCTGCTCATCACCCAAAGGCCCTGCCTCCCAATACCATCACTTGGGGTTTAGGAGTTCAACACTGGAATTTGAGGCGGGGCATCAACATTCAGACCACACTGATGTTCTAAAGGTAATCAATTGATAGACATCAGAATAGCTGTACCAGGACTGATTAGAGTAGCTAATTGCAGTGTTTGCCCCTAAGCTAAGAACATACTTAAATAAATTAGGGGTATCTTCACCGTGAGCTTGCTAACCTAGCGAGAGAATCAGGATCCTTTCTTAAAAAACTAAGATTGTGAATGGGGAACTCCTTCTAGAAAAAGATACTCATTTTGCTCGCCTCTCTGTTCATGGGTGATACTGTTTCTACCCGGAAATCTTCATCAGCATGCACACTCATGGCCGCGAGAAAGTGACCTTCTTTTTCCGCTTTAAAGGGAAAGGTGCAGGCAGGAATGAAGGCAGGCAGGCAGGCAGGCAGGCAGGCAGGAAGGAAGGAAGAGTGAGAAGGAGGAAGCACTTTATTTATTTAATTGTTCACATTGGTTGTTCCCCCCCACCCCCACTCATGTCTCGGGTCTTGAACTCAGGACCTTGGGATGTATGTGGGACTGATCCCAGGTGTACCAGACTGCTAGGCCACCAGGCTGCCCCAGAAAGTGATTTTCACACATATCATGGAGTGGTTCTTAATGGTGGATGTACATTAAAAATCACGTAAGAAGCTTTTTATTTTATTAAAAGAAATGTATAAGCAGGAATGAAGGTGAGCAGAGGCAGGAAGGAAGAGAGAAGAAGCATTTTATTTGTTTTATTCAGTTGTTCATCCTGATTGTTCCCGCTGTGAACCTGGGTCGTAGCTGTGAACCTGGGACCTTGGGATGTATGCATGTATGTAGACTACGCCCAATGCCTACTTCAGCGGGGCACACACTTAACTCCTTAATTTTTGTTTATTTTTAATAAAAAGGATGTTTATAGTGCATCCAGAGTTGAGGATCTTTGTGCTGGGGAAAACAACTTTAGCTATCAGTTCGGTGAACTGAGACTCAGTAAATACTTAGAGAAAACTAGCAGAATGAGAGCGAAACACCAAGCTGAACAGAGGAACTGATCAGTGAGAAAACTTTGAATCTAATAGACAAAAGATGCTATTCTTTTGTTCAAAACTACCCTCAAAGATGTCAGCAAATATCATTTCCATGAAAGAGCAATGAGATGCTCTGAAAAAGAAACAAGAAGAAAGGCTTTAGAAACGCAGAGCATTTTTCTAAGATTACAAACTTACCCAGCAGGCTGACTGGCAGCATGGTTGAGAGAGAACACTAAATTACTGAACTAGAGAGTCTTCCAAAATGCATTTCAAAAGGACCAAGAAAAAAATTCTGAGCTGTTGTCGGATCTAGAAAATAGATCTAGGAGAAGAAGGAACACTCTAGAGCTAAAATTCTACACAATTTCAATAAATGCTTGGCAGAGGTGGATGGTAGGTAAGAAACAGTATATTAACATTTTCATAGCAGCAAGGAGGAGAGCATAGTGACTTTTTAATGGGATGAAAGTATCTTTACATTTTACTATAAGGATATTTTAGGTTATTGATAAATGACTCTTTCCTTCTCTGCCTTGTCCACTCAGCTTTGCTTTGCTTTTGTGCCTCTTTCTTTCTCAGACTGACTTTCTGTCCCTATGGAGTTACCTGTTCTGGGCATTTCATGTACATGGAGCAATACCACATGTGACCTTTTTGTGTCAGACTTTCTTGTCACAGAATGTTCTAGCATGTGCCAGTTCTTGATGTTTTTTTTAATTGCTGAATAATAGTCTGTTGTGTGAATATACACCATTTTATTGCCTACTCATCCTTTATGGACATTTGGCTTTTTTTGCAAGTTCAGTATTTGGAATTATATGCTTTCTCTTTAATTTAGGGGCGGGGGGGAGAGAGAGAGAGAGAGAGAGAGAGAGAGAGAGAGAGAGAGAGAGGAGAGAGACAGAGAGAGGATGAGAGAGGATGAGAGAGAGAGAGAGAGAATATGAGAGAATAGTTCCCCCACACCATCAGTAAATTCCCGAGAGAGAGAGAGAGAGGATGGGAGAGAGAGAGAGAATATGAGAGAATAGTTCCCCCACACCATCAGTAAATTTCCAAGTTTTTCTATGTTGGACCAAGCTGGGTAGCCAGGAAAAAATCACTTACCAAGTCCTGCCAAGTACAGCTACTGAAGCTTGAGGCTGCGTTGGGGAGAGGCATGCACTCATTGAGTGGTGGGGACTTTGGTGAAGTGGAGAGGAGAAAATTCTAACAAATAGCTACTGCATGCTTCTTAGACTTATTAAAGGATACTCACAGACAGACTAGATGTGAGGAGCAAAAGATACTGAGGAAAGTAAAGAGAAACAACAACAACAAAACCAGACCAATAAGTGTAAAGATCGGGGGGAGGGGAGAAAATATCATGACCAAGTATAGCAACTGACTATAATAAATGGGCCTGGAATAAAATCTCACTTAAAAACTGGCCCAGGTTGTGTTGAAACGAATTCCCAGATTTGTGTTATTTCACACAGATATAAAGACTATACAGAACAGTTTTAAAATGAAATAGGAACGTACACACTGCCTGCAAATATGGAATGGAAAAAATGAGTAGTAATGTTGCTATCCAAATTTAATTCCAGGTAGCATTTAGATAAAAAATATATAGGTATACATACGTAGTTTAAGGAAAGGTGCAGGCAGGAGCGAAGGTGAGTAGGCAGGCAGGTAGGAAGAGAGAAGAGGAAGAAGCATCTTTATTTTGTTTTAGTTTTTCACACTGGTTGAATCATCTGAAATTGTAGTTTCTAGAGGCAGAAAAGGTGAAAAGTGGTCTGTTTCACATAGTTCACTACTGTATTTAACCAGTCTCCTTTTGATGGACCTTTTGGGTGTGTTCTTATCTTTTGCTCCTTGCAATAATTTTGTACTGCATTTTGTAATGAGTACACTTAACTCGATGTCTTTTTTGCATATGTACAAATATACTTATAGGGTAAATCTCCAGGGTATGTGGGATGACGTGTTGTGTGGGTCACATGTGGGTCCACAGAATGGAGGGAGCTGGTAGGCCTTTCCTACAGGAACAAGGCCACCGCAGCAGAGGGACCGGAGCTGGAAGGACAGGCAGAAGTTGGGGTGGGCAGAGAGTGGAAGACAGCATGTGAGGTGAGGGAGGCATCGTCCACATCGAAGGATATTGAGATATTCCAAATGGCTTTGTGACTAGAAACGAGTAGAGGACTTTTATTCTATAATTCGATTGCACTGATCTGTCTGTCTCTCCTTATGCCTGGACCACACCATCGATTCCTGTAGCTTTATATTAATCTTCAACACTGTGAGTCCTCTAACTTTGTGTTTCAGTCTTTTACTTTTTACACAGTATTAACAGTACAATCCCACTTAAAATGTAGATTCTCTGAATATTTTGTCTAATGAAAACAGTACAGCAGCAGTTAGGTCAATCACCTCTGAAGGACCGCAGACCACAGACCCCTGGGTTTGAGTCCTGGGTCCAGTGGAAAACAACCAGGGTGAACAACTAAATGAAAATTTAAAAATTAAGGTGCTTCTTCCTCCTTTCTTTTTCCTGCCTCCTTGCCTTTATTCCTGCCTGCACCTTTCCTTTAAAAAAAAAAAAGAGAGAAAAAGTAGAAATCAAACCGCTTTTAATTTGCTTATGACTTTTGATAGATTTTTTTGAATCCTGTGAATTAAAGGACTTACTCAAAAATAAGTCTTCTAGGCTAGCTCATACCATCTACAGAGATCCAGGACTATACGATTTAAATTGAGAAGGAAAGAATATAATCGTTGCAGATTTGGTCTTGCTGAAATGTACTGTACAGTGTTTGCTTTCATGAGAAAGCGTAGCTCTGTCAACGTAGTTATGGGGGCTGGAGTCAGAATGAAGTTAGAATGCCACCTCCAACATACAATAGCCATGGAACTGTGGACAAATTACTAATTATTTTAATGCTCTTTATAAATTAGGGATTATTATATGAGATTATAGATGTATAAAATACTTATATAATGTATACAGATCATTTTATAACAGTCTTAGTTATAGCTAGTACTTATATAATTAGCTGCATAAAATAATACTTTATTTTCAAAAGTTTATCAATAAGCTTGATCAAATCTGAAGTTCCCTAACATTTTATATTCACTTTTTAAGATCAGAAGGAAGTGGCACCCACTGATGGCTCAGGGTTTCAGCCTGGGCCTGGGCACAGTCTCCATGCAGCCAAGGACCTGATTTTGGGCCCCTGGGACAGGGGTGGGAGTAACAACTAAAATGAACAAACTGATTAAATAAAATACTCCTTTCTCTTCTTGCTTCCTTCCTGCCTTCTGCCTGCCTTCATTATGGCCTTGCTTACTTTTTCTTAAAAAAAAAAAAAGAAAGAAAGAAAAAGAAAGGGAGAGGCAGAAGTACTCGAGGAAGGAGAAAGAGGAATACACATCTTGATTTAGTTGTTCATTGTGATTTTTCACCCTCGCTCACCCTGGGTCTTGACCCCCAGGTCTTTGACTGCGTGTGGTCCTCACACTGGCATCTCAGTTGAGATGCATTGGCCCTGTATTGACTTTTGTATATTTTATTAAGAGATAATTCACGTACCACATAACTCACCCCTTTGAGGAGCATAATACTGTGCTTTTGAGTGTGTTTGCATACTTGTGCCCTGTTCTCACCTTCTAGTTCAAGAGCATTAACACCCCCAAACAAGCATGCGGCCCTTGGCAGTCGCTCTTCATTCCCTCTCACCACCCTTAGCAATGCTGATCTACTTTATGTGTCTGCGGAGTTACCTGTTCTGGGCATTTCATGTACATGGAGCAATACCACATGTGACCTTTTTGTGTCAGACTTTCTTGTCACAGAATGTTCTAGCATGTGCCAGTTCTTGATGTTTTTTATTGCTGAGTAGCATTCCGTTGTGTGAATAGATCCCATTTTGTTGCCCACTTTCATTTGATGGACATTTGGCTTTTTTCAGCTCTCTGTTTGCTCTGAATGCTGCGGCAGCGCCCATTCGTGTACAAATGTTTTGCGTGAACCTGCGTTTTTAGCCCCCTGGGTATATACACCGGGGTGGAATCAATGAATCTTATTATACCCTGCCACCGCCCTGTGTTTGTTTGAGGAACTGCCACATGGTTCTCTAAAGTGACTGCACCATTTTACACTCCAACTGGCAGTGTGTAGGTAATGGCAGGCTTTAGAATATACACATCTATTTGTCCAGCTTTACTGAGGTACAGGTGATAAAAAATGGTCTTTATTTTAGGTATACAGCATTGTCAAGGGTTTAAGTGGCAGGAACCTTGAGATGCCTTTTGAGATGCTGGTGCTGTCCTGCATCTTGATTGAGTGGTAGTTACATGGGCATTACATACATGCAAATTCATCAAGTGGTGAACTTAAGATAGTGGCTTATTATATGTAAGTACTGTATCAATAAAAAAGGGAAAAGATGTTCCTACTCACTAGCTATCAGGGAAATGCAAATTAAAACGACAATGAGATATCACCTTACACCTGAAAGACTGGCTATTATCCAAAAGTCTGGAAACAACAAATGCTGGCAAGGATGTGGAGAAAAGGGAACACTTTTGCACTGTTGGTGGAGTGCAAATTGGTGCAACCCCTATGGAGAATAGTTTGGAGACTCCTCAAAAAATTCAAGATGGAAATCCCATATGAGCCCGTCATTCCACTTCTGGGCATCTACTCAAAAGAAACAAGCACTCATCCGCAGAGATGTGTGCATCCCATGTTTACTGCTAACCACTTGCTTAAATTCTTTTTTTTTTTTTTTATCTTTAAAGGAAAGGTACAGGCAGGAATGAAGACAAGCAGAGGCAGGCAGGAAGAAAGAGGAGAAAGAAGCACTTTATTTTTTCTATTTAGCTGTTCATTCTGGTTGTTTCCCAGGTTCCAGGACACAAACCTAGGTGGACTGTGCCAGGCCGGAGGTGGAAAACCTAACCCCTGTACCACCAGGGTATGCCTCATTAGTCACTTTGTAGTCACGTAATGCCACTCACATGCCACTAAAGCGATCGTATGGACAGGGCAGATAAAGGATATTTCCATTGCACAAAGTTCTGGATAGTACTGATCTATTTTCTTCTTGAGAACAGGAATATCTGATTCTGTGTGGATAAGCTATCCGCATTGGAATGACTAGGAACTTACCCAAATGAAAGACAAGACTATAACCACAAATAGACTTAGATAAGAATGTTTATTACACTTTCCCCAAAATGACAGTACTGTTTGGCACTCCCTGTGACCCAGGACCAGTGGAAGCAACCGAAACAAATAAAGGAGCTTCCTCCTCCTCTTCCTCTTTCCTTTCTCTCCATCCCTTCCTTCTTCCCTCCCTCCCTTTCTTCCATATGTTTTTTCTTCCCTTTCTTTAAAACAAAACAAAACAAAGATGCCTTTTAGGAAAGGAAATCATAGGGAAAAATGAACTTTGGCCTCTACCTAATGTCATATATAATAGGGATCAGTGACCTAAATTTGGTAATTCGTACTCTAAACCTTCTGGAACCAGTTATAGGAAACTGCCTTGGAGATGTAAAGGTTTTTTTGAAGAGGACACAAATAGGAATAATGATGAAATAAAAGGCTGATTCTTTATGCTTTCTTACGAACTTTTACTCACCAAAAGATAGAATTAAGAAAATGCACAGGCAGGCCACTTAATGGGAGAAAATATTTGCAAAATATATTTCACACAAAGGACAGGTATCCAGAATATATAACGGTAACCAGTAGCTCAGAATATGTAGTGACTTCCTATAAATTCATAGTAAAAAGTTAATATAAAAAAGCTAGCAAATGATGAGCAGACAAAAGAAGGTCTACGCATCGTCTTATATGCACATTAGAAAAGGGTTCCGCATTATAAGCCATCTAGGAAGTGCGAATTAGGGAGAACAATCCGCATTATGTGTGGGAGTGCAGCGGTACTGTCACTTTGGGAAGAGTGTCACCAACTCCCTTATCTAAGTCTTTTTCTTGATGTGGTCTTTCTTCCACTTGGGTCAGTACCTAGGAGTAGTGCTGCAGGGTGTCTGGTGAGCAAGCCAAGGAAATGGAAAGGCTGTCTATGTCTGAGATATGATTGAGATGGAAAATATATGCGCGCTAAATACCGGACAATCGCAGATCAAGAGTGTTGTCAAGACTTCTCTAGATACACTCTGTTACTTATTTGCTCTTAGGAGCGTTTATATAAATATTAATATTTCTAGGCTGCCGGGGTAGGATACGGCCACACAAATATTAGTTGCAAGTCGCACACGGGCTTTATTACTCACGAGTTCCTGATGCCTGGGTTCCGCTTCAGAGGGGCCCGTGGCCATCTTCTCTGGAGCAGCGGCTGCAGCGATGAGTTTTGACTGGTGAAGAGCTGAGCATCTGATGGGACACCGGCGAGCTGTTGCTCCAGCTGATCACCGTGCAGAACGTCGTAGGGTCTGCGTTGGAGTCAAGGCGACTGACTTGCTTGAAGTGGGAGCCCCATTTATAGCTTGAATCCGCAGGCTCTCAGCTGGGTACACTCGGGTTTGTTATCACATTTTAACGTTCATTTTACATATCACACTTCAACATACATTGGTGTGTCAGGACATCGCTGACGTATGTTCAACTTATCACTCGACATAGGTTTATTATCTTTACTGAACACAAGCTAGGTTCCACACAAGTTTAAACATGCTTTTTCTCAGTTTGTAACAGTAACATAGTATTGCATCAGAATATTTCAAACAACTTCAGAATAATATTGTAACAGTCTTATAGCAAGATTATCCAACGGGGATCCCGGATAACAGCTTTCTTCGTCATGTTGCTAACTGGGGAACAGATTAGCTGTCCACCAACAGAAAACTGTATCCCAAACTCTCTTACAATTCCACACACAGCGATAAAAAAGAACAGAATACTGAGTGCCTTTCAAAACATAATGCTGAGTGAAGTCTGCTCACAGTAGAATTCTCAAGTGATGTTAAGTTCTGTGGTGGGCGTACTCAGTGGGAGTGAGGGGTGGTTGATTAGGAACCTTCATGGGAGAACTTTTCCTCATGATAATAATGTTCTCGACCCTGATGGAGACGGGGTCCCACGCGTCCAGGCGTTGGTGAAAACTCATTGAATGTTACATGAAAAGTTTGTTTTATTGTATGTCAGCTTTACCTCAAAGGGAAAAAAACGCTGAAAAAGATATGGCTTTATGCAAGTTATCTGAAGACCATACATTAAAAACCATCGAGTTTAGCTAATTTCAGAAATAATTCTTACTAGAACAAAAAAAAGGAATTCATAAGTTACTATTGTTATTATTTATTTATTTTTTTTTCAAAAAATTCTTGCCAGTTAGAAAAGTTTTGTTTTTTTTAAAGGAAGGTACAGTCAGGAATGAAGGCAAGTAGGCAGGCAGGCAGGAAGAGAGAGGAGGAAGCGTTTTATTTTATTTTACTTTTTGTTTAGTTGTTGACATTGGTTGTCCCCCACCCCTCCAGCCCTGGACTTGAACCTGGTTGTATGTGGCCTGCGCTTCTTTGGAGACAAATGGCCTAACCACTACTCCAATAGGGTGTGCCCACTTTAAATAATTTAAATGGTGAATTTGTATAAATAAGTAAACATTGTATTTAAAGTACTGTTTCCTTATTACTAGTTTAATAAGTGGACAAGAATTTATGACAACAGTCATAGTCATATAGTTCCTCATTCCAGTTGATTTAAAAAAAA
Organism: Solenodon paradoxus; assembly: GCA_004363575.1. Lineage (NCBI taxonomy): Eukaryota > Metazoa > Chordata > Mammalia > Eulipotyphla > Solenodontidae > Solenodon > Solenodon paradoxus. Next base: position 74,806 of record RJWH01002121.1, read on the forward strand.
AATTTTATTAAGGAAAGGTATAGGCAGGGATGAAGACATATGTTAGGCAGGAAGACCAAGGAGGAAGCAAGATTTTTATTTATTTATTGTTATTTAGCTTTTCATCTTGATCAGTTCCTTGCCAGCCCTGGGACGTGAACTTGGATTCTTAGGTTGTAGTGGACTGTGCTCGGCCAGTGGCAGTGGAACTCTACCAGTGTCTTTAACTGTCCTTTTTTAATATCAGGGATGCTTCTTTATCCAGTCATCTGTTGATGGGCATTTAGCTTGTTTCCATTTCTTGGCTATTGTGAATAGTGCTGCAGTGAACTAGGGGTACATATATCTTTCAAATTAATGTTTTCATATTCTTTGGACGGGTACCCAGATCACATAGTAGTTCTGTTTTTAACTTTTTGAGGAACCTCCATATAATCTTCCAATTTACCAATTTGCATTCCCACCAACAGTGTAAGAGGAGCTTATTCCACACCCCAGACAACATTTACTATTTCTAGTCTTTTGATATAGACCATTCTCACAGGTATGAGGTGTGTATTTTTTATGTATATTTTCCCAATAATAAGTGGTGATGGCATGCCCTGGTGGCCTGGTGGATAAGACCCTGAATGTATCTACATATATCCCACAAACACAGGTTTGAGACCCAGAGCCAAAGGGGTGGAGTCAACCAAGATGAGCCAAAAAATAAAATAAATAAAATGCTTCTTACTCTCTCTCTTCCTACCTGCCTACCTACTTGCTTTCATTCCTGCCTATACCTTTTCTCAAAAAAATAAAAATAAAATAAAAATAATAGCATTTTTTTTTTTCATGTATTTGTCTTCTTTGGAGAGGTATCTGTTCAGATCATCTGCCCATTTTTGATTAGGCTGGTATTTGTCATTGTTGAGTTGTATGAATTCTTTCTGTATCTTGAATATCAACCCCTGGTCGAATGTACAGTGTACAACTGTTCTTCCATTTCACTGGCTGTCTTTTTGATCTGATAGTTTCTTTTGCTGTGCCAGAAGTTTTTAGTTTGATGTGGTCTCATCTGTTTATTTTTGGGTTTGCTTCCAATGCTGTTGGAGTCAAACTCCCAAAGGTATCTCTAAGGCCTATGTTTTCTTCTATATACTTTTTGGTTTTCAGTCTTACATCCATGTCTTTAATCCAGTTTGCAACAATTTTTGTTTGTGATGTTAAGTCATGATCTGTTTTCATTCTTTTGCATTTGATTGTTCGCTTTTACCAGCATCATTTATTTTGAAAAGACTTTTCCTTTCTCTATTGTACACTCTTGGCTCCTTTATTATAAATCAAATGACCATACGTGTGAGTTTATTTATGGGGTATCAGTTCTCTTCCATTGATCTATACGCTTGTTTTTCATTCCAGTGCCATACTGTTTTGATTACTGTTGCTTTGCAATGTAGTATGAAATCTAAGCTTGTGAGAGCTTCATTTTTCTTCATTTTTCTCATGATTGCTTTGACTATTCAGTGTCTTTTGTATGTCCATAGACATTTTACCATTTTTTGTTCTATTCTCTTGAAAAATGTCATTGGAATTTTGACTAGCATTGCATGACATCTGTATATTGTTTTAGGTAAGGTATTCATTTTAACAATGTTAATTCTTCCCATCTGTGAGTACAGAATGAAAATTAGAACTTTTTAGAAATGTTTTTTATTGAATTATTTTTGATTTGCAACACAATATAAGCTTTGATGTGCGGTTTCACTCTTCATCAAATATACAATAACACACGAAGCCCAACACTCTGAAACTTACAGCTTTTACTTCACAATCTTAATTGTGACATGCACCTGCAAACTTTTTTTTTTTTTTTTTTAAGAGGAAGGCAGGCAGGCAGCAGGCAGGAAGGAAGAAGACTTTTATTTAGTTCCTTGTTTTAAAATAGACAACTAACTGTCTTCCCCAGGCTCAGGCCTTGAACCCAGGTCCCTGGGCTAGTGGGCTGTGCCCCTGGCATGGCTCATCTCCTGAACCATCAAGCTGTGCCATCAAAATCCTGCAGGAGAACAGCTGAAACTGTGATTCTAAAGATCAAATGCTAATTCATGTGGTAGGAGGCCAGTCTGACCTTACTGATTTGTAATTAAAATTATATGGTCAACTCATACCATAGCCCAATCTCTCCTATAACAGAATATTGTTCAAGCGCCTGAGATTTCACCAACTAAAGGTACCAACCAGTGTATCCATATTTCCTGATAAGAATCTTCTGGGGTCATACATTACTTTCAGACCACTCCCTTAGAGGTTGGAATTCCTCCCCTGGAGACAGATACTATGGGTCTTGGTTAGGCTAGGAATGTTTTTTTGTTTTTAAAGGAAAGGTGCAGGGAGGAGTGAAGGCGAGCAGGCACATAGGAAGGAAGAGAGAGGAGTAAGAAGCCTTTTATTTTTATTTAGTTATTCAACTTGTTCTTCTCAGCCATGAACCTGGGACCTTGGGATATATGTGGACCCAACTGCTACTCCATCAGAGCCAAGAATTTGTTAGGCTTTTTAAAGGAAAGGTACAGGCTGGAACGAAGGCAAGTAGGCAGGCAAGGAGAGCGAGGAGGAAGCAGCACCTGATTTATTTTATTCAATTGTTCATTGTTGGTTATCTTCCAGGCTCAGGTCTTGAACCAAGGACCTTGGATGTTTGTGGAGCACATCTGGTTTAAATCACTTCGTCACCAGGGCCTGCCAAATTTGTATTTTTTAATTGGTATCTCCAGATCATTCTGACCTGGCATGTTTAGAAAACATTATCCTAAAATAGAGCTAAATTTCTCAAGCTTCTTTGTACCCTGAGGCACCCACCCACACACAAAAGTAAAAAGAGATATAAAATCACCCCGAGACCTTGTTGAAAATGCAGATTTCTCTGTCCTTCTCAGGGTTTCTCATTTGTCTGCGATAAAGTCCCCAAATCACCTTTTTCTTAACAGCACACAGCGTGCGCAGGCCTACGCGGAAGGTCCTTGAGTAAGTTTTCAGTGTCCCTAGAGAGAAGGGGAAGAAGGAGCTGGAAGGATCTGGGCAGATGTCAGAGGAAGACCTTGGTGAAGGGCAGGGAGGACCCCAGGGACAGTGAGCAGCGGCAGAGCTGGAGAGAACCCCCAGGGACCATCCCGTGGGCACAGGGCTGCCATGCGTGTGTGGGAGGGGCGGCGGGGTATGGGGTAGCTCACCGGCAAGAGACTTTCAAAAGTGATTGCTTTTTCCCATTAGGTTTCAAGTGGCGGAAGAATTCTGGAAGGTTCTTCATGCTGAAAACTGCCCGCCTTAGATTGTCAGTCCCTGCTTTCTTTACACGCTGCTGATGGAAGGAGACTAACCACGTGCTGATTTTTCTCTTGCGCAGTAAGAAGAAAACATCACTTATAGACAGACCATCTTCTGGCAGAAGATGATAGATTTGGATCAGAAACAGGCGGCGTTGGAAGCCAGGAATCGAAAGTGAAGAAAGACGGGAAGCCCTTGAGCCAGAAAGGTGACAAGGATTTATTTATTCACCCACCTCCCCGCTGCCATCCCAGGTTGTCCGAGGTTACCTGCGGCCGCCTCGGGGACCGTTAGGGAAACCTGGAGTACCTTCCGGAGACGGGTGTGGCGCACACAGGCCCCTGCACCCTCCCCTTCTCTCCAGGGCTAAGCCTCTACCCGCAACGTCGCTAACTTTCCCAGCACGGAGTCCTTATTTCCAGGCCGCGCGCTGCTGGGTTCCTCCTGCTCCGTCTTCACCCGCCCCAAACCACCGCGTGCTGTAGAGACTGGTTCGACCCGCTTGGTAGCTGACACTTCCGAGAGCCCCAGAGCCTACCGTGTTTTGCCGCGTACGGTGTGCACTTCGGGCGCCCAGATCTGTGAGGGGAAAAATAAGGATGCCCGTTATACGTGGGTGGTACTAATTTCATGATGATAGAAGTGCTTTTAATTCTTATATTTTTTTGTCCCTCGTTTTCTTGTTCTTGTGTTTTTGAATTATTTGTCACATAAAATTTCTTGTACCCTATTATGTTAAAAAATGCTCAGATTCCTTTATAATTCAAAAACAAGTACCTCAATGTAAACAAATAAAGCATTTGAATTAAAAAATTAAAACAAAAGATTTTTTTTTCTGAATGTTTGGGCCAGAAATGTGTGTGTTATGCATGAGAGTGATTATACACAGCAAAATATGGTATTGAATTTACTGTGGACTTCAGTGTTAGATAGTGGAAGAACCAGATGACATTTTATTTATTGAAAAAAAAATTTATTTTTTTCAGGAAAGGTTCTGGTAGGAATGAAGATGAGTAGGCAGCAGGCAGGAAGAGAGAGGTGAAAGAAGCATTTTATTTATTTTTATTTAGCTGTTCACACTGGTTGCTTCCCTTGGACCTGGCACGTGAACCCAGGCGTATATGGCCAGTGTCCTTCTGAGTGGATTGACCTAACTGCTGCTCCACCAGAACATACCTATTTTCAATTCATTTTATTGCAGGAATATTATGTCACAGCATTAATAGGTTAAGGGATACATCACTGTAATCAGCACCCGTATATCATACATGAAATTCACCACCTTTCCAGTTCTTCCTTCTCCAGATGGCTGATCTCTGCCCAGTTTGCCTGCCCCTCCCCTTTCCTTCTTATAATCACAAATTTGACTTTATTGACTAAAAGTCTGCTTTTTTTTGATTTAGTTCATTTGTTTGCTTGGCTTATCTATATGCCACCTATGAGTGAAATCAGATGGTGCCCAACCCGGGACTCGAACCCAGGGGTATGTGGCCTGTGCTCCTTTGGAGGTGACTGACCTAACCACGACTCCACCAGGGTGTACCTACCATGTCTTCTTTATCCGCTCATCTGTCCGCATGCACTTAGAACCAGATTATAAATAGCTTTTTTATTTTAGAGATAGAAAAGCAGGCAGGAATGATGAAGGCAAACGGGCAGAAAGGAAGGAAGAGAAAGGAAGAAGCATTTTATTTCTTTGTTCATTTTTGTTGTTCCTCCCAGCCCCTGGTTCTCAAATCCCAAGGCTTGGGCTTTACATGGACTTTGCCCCAACTGTCGGCTTAATACCTGAGCCACCAGGGTACACCTGGGACCAGATTTTAAACTCATGGCTTCTGACTTCTGATTCCGTAGTTGCTGCTTCCTTTCTCAGAAAGAAAATGGGGGACCACACTTTCATCTCCTTGTACTGGAACATATATTCCAACCTAACAGACCTCTTTTGAAAGGTTGTCAGTCCCTGAGCGTTTTTTACCTATAATATTGCTGGCCTTACATCACTGCCCTTAGTATCGTAACAGAATTGCATTCAGGTTTTTTTGGCATGTGCATATATTTCCCCATGGTGTGTATATTCTTTAGTAGCCTGCTCCTTGAAATATGAAGTAGACATTTCATACCCACACATAGATTTTGATGGCTCTCAACGTAAGGCACGAGCAGTTTGAAATGAAAGAAGTCCAGTGTCACTGTGGCCAGAGAAGGGAGCTGCTGTTCCAGTTTGAATTTTGCGTCACATTCAAATGATATCATGAACAAAGAGCATCATCTCCCATGTCCAAAGACATGTTTTAACTGTCTTTTGCAGATTTTGTTCAAATCCATCCCTGCCGTTAAGCTTTTCTTGTTCTTCCAAGCCCACAATGCTCTTTCTCTACACCAGTCTTCTCAGGTATTTTCTGGATAACTGACACTGTGCAGTCACCACGTTCTTCATCTGCTAGTTTTAACACCTGTTTGTCCTGTTTCCTTATATCCTTTTCAATCCACAACAGCCAGTCCAGTGCTTTACCATGCTGTCCCTTTTCTTTTCTTGCGTTTTAGTGTTCAAACCAAATTGCTATTCACTTCCCTAAGATTCTAGAATGACTTTAAACTTTTGGGTATGTTTTTCCCTGCCTTCTAGGTTCCTGTCACTGTAACCATGCCAGAAATGACAGAGAATGAGACTCCGACAAAAAAGCAGCACAGGTATGTAGCCACATTCCAAAAAATAATACTGTGTGGGCAGGTGAGGAACAGAATTAGTCCCTGCTTTGCTCAGTAGGTAGTCCTTTGGGAGCTTTCATTTGGATGCCTATAAACCACAACTCTCAAATTATGTCTGGATGAATATAAATAGATTTGCTAAGAGAGGTAAATAGTTAACATTAACCTGTCCCCCCAATTCCACTAGCAGTGTAGCAAGTTAAGAATGACATCAGTAAATCATGCTAAATTTTTAATTTCTCCTGAAATCTTAAAAAAAAACGACCACCAACTTTTCTCCACTGGGTCTCGAACCCAGGTCTTTGGGTTTTACACGGCCTGTACCTTTGCCGGCTGAGCCACAGGAAGGTGACTTTCTTGAAGTTTTCGCTTCCATACAGTATTATTAGTCTTTGTAGATCATAAGTTCACTTGGGTTGACATCCCATTTAAATAGGTATTTTGTGACCTTACAATCCATTGATGCCAATGTGCACGTCTGTCCATATTACTTCTGTTCTTTGTCTAGTCTCCCCACCTCCTTCTGAATTTTCAGCATTTGAGGCCATGGTTCTGCTTAGAAGTGCATTGTGTGGCCAGTGCTTCCATAATTGTTAAAATCACTCTTCTCTTTTCATATCAGATTACTGTTAGCAAATGTTAACGTGTTGAGTAGTTGTACCTGAAAGGGGCAAATCGATATTTTTAGTAGAAAATGTAAGAGTTGGTAACTTAAGACACACAAAAGCAAAAAATGACTCGAAAGTTCATTGTCAGTGTGTGGGTGCTGCCCCTCTGTCCCTGGGGGATATCTGGTTCTTCTTGGGCCTGGTCTCCCCTCCACACAGAGCCACCCCGGCCAGCTGCCAGGGCAAAATGCACCCCCTGAGAACATCCCTTTGAGAGCTCCTAAATTACCTCGTAGCTGCGGTTTCAATGATTGGTTTGTTCCCAACCAGTCACTTCTGATCACTGCAGACTAGAGAGTTGTAGTTACTTTTCGAAGATGCGATTCCAAATTTCTGTCGATGTGTATCTGCCGCTAGGGTTTCCTACCATGATATTGATCAAGGACATTTTTCTTCAGAGGGCCTTTTATTGATGTAAAAAAATACAAATACGTAACCTTTATTTTTGTGTTCCCAAAATATAAAGTAGTGGCAAAGTTTTCCTGCTGTTCTCATGTTCCTTTCATCTGTGCTTTCTGTTTCAGAAAGAAAAACCGGGAGACACACAATGCAGGTAGAAACCATTAACCTTTTATTTGTGAGCGTTGCTCGGCATTAAAGATAAGATTATGCTGCAGTTGATTATGTGTTAAAGATTCATTATTCATTATGTATTAGGGAGGTGCTCCTTTGTTGTTTTCCTTGACAGACACCCCTGAATCTCGGGAAGTTGGTTTCTGGTCATCTTCTAATTCATTGCCTATTTAGAGAATTTAAGGATGAATGTATTCCTGGAGTTAGTGTGTTAAGTGATTTCCCACCCTGAGAAAGTCCAGATATAATTCTCCTACGTAGCTCAGAGTACAGGTTTTTGTAGAAATTCCAGAGAGGACCAGGAGAGGGGTAGGAAGAGATGAGTAGCAGGCTATAGATCTTAAAGATATTCGAAATATGAATAGCCTTGAATTAAATTGTGGAGTCCTCAGTTAGAGGAAGAATTGTCAACAATAAATATTTGGTTGTATCTTAAACATCAGACTTACAGTCCAAAGCCAGCTAAGCATTTATAGAAATAATTGTACACACATTTACAATTTATTGTATTTTAAACACATTTTATTTCCCATCAAGAACAATAGTCAGATCTAAAAATAAATATTGTAAAAGCTAATTTCTATTACTCTACAGATGATATCTTCCTTTTCCTAAGGAAATGACCCTTGGAAATTTTTGTCTATGGAAAGAGGTGTGATTCACTGCCTTTGAAGTCCCTGTCATCCATCAGTAGAGATAAGGAGTCATTTTGTCTTTTTTTTTTTTTTTTTCCCCTTCCCCCGGATTGTGGGTCTCGAACCCAGATCCCCAGCTTTCATAACTGTACCTTAACCTTCTGAGCCACAGAGCAGGCAAGAGTCTTAATGTTGTTAGTGTTTTTTTCAACCTCCAGACATTTAATTTTTTCTCTTAGATTATAACAAAAATTATTGCTATTCAGAAGAAAGAAGAGTTAGACTTTATTGCTTTGTGCTTTTTTTTTTTTTTTTTTCCATTTGAATTCTCATCTTTTTTGGACATGTGATCTAAATCTTCCTGTTGGAATCAACTGTCACTTGGTGCCATAAATATGTAACTTCTAAAGAGAGTGGATATCATTGAGGAGGATACTTTATTACTAGACTGTGGAGGGCTGTGTTTATTATATTACACTACAGTCTTACTTAGGCTACAATCTAAAAGATCACTCTTTAGAAACCCTAGAATTCTTTGTTTGGATACTTTTAGAAAACCTCCTAACAAAATAGTCTAGACTAAGATTTCTACTCACACTGTTCTATAGAAATTACTTCGATCATCTCTTGCATCCTCTTTGTTTCTTGTATATGTATCTTCAAGTTGTGGCCAACAAATCTCCAGTAATTGAGAAGTTGCCAGTTGCCAGTTTCTTAGATGAGAAAGATCCTATAGGGCCAGAGTGAACAGCCCAGCCCCGAGAGAGGACTCCAAGCCAGGGCCTTTTCTCACTCATTTTAAATCATAACCACTAGCTATTTCTGTTTGCAAAGTGCATTCTAGTCGTCCTCCCAAGTGTGGCGGGAAATGACACTGGAGCCCTGGTCGTGGATGTGGTGTGACATACAGGCCGAGATGCAATTTCCATATCCTGAATGGAATTCAGCATTGTGAATGAAAGAAATACTATTACTATTAAATGAATTAAAAAGTGTTTTAAACTTCTTTAATCTATTCAGAAAGTTGCATTTGCTCGTTTGCTTTATATAGACAGCTTTCTAGTAACAGTTTGTGAGTGAGTTCTTGAAGCTGAGTGATTATTAAAATCTGAGCTTTTTATTTGAAATATCGTAATTGCCTCACAGTAAGGGAAAATGAGCAATTTCTGTTTATAACTTGAATTCGATTCTATGTGTTGTATATACTCTTTAAAATACTAAAAAAGGGTGCTTATATTGATTTCTCTAACAGCAAGACTCAGACTAAGATGCTTCGAGTTGTCTTCAGTTACACACCGTTGGAGAAGTCACTTGCAGCGTTTTCTCTACCTAGAGAGTCTGCAGTTAGATACCATTTGCTGAGATGTTTTTAGGGATTTCTGTACCTGAAATGTCTTTATCCAGGGAGAATGAGGTCCTGTGGCAGTAGTACTGTCAAGTCTGACGAGTGCATTTCCCCTCTGTCTAGTGGAGAGGCACAGAAAGAAAAAAATCAATACTGGAATCAACAGAATAGGAGAGCTGATCCCGTGTTCCCCGGCCCTGAAGCAGGTAAGAGGTCCATTCACACTCCATTCATCCCATGTGAACAGAAAACACTCTAAATTATTTCTGAGCTCAGAAGGCTTATTTTTGTTCCCTGTCATTTGTGGGTTTTTTGGAGTTAATAATGGCCTCATTGTTTTTCATTCATACCTATGTTTCATTCTTCCCATACTTCCTACAGTCTTTTAGTACAGTTTTCCTCCATGATTAAATGTGCCATATAGTTTCTAGATCCTTAAATAAGATCTTGGATTATTCAGTCCCGTGATTGCATCTTTATACATGCCACTCTACTTACCAGGCATTTCTTTTTTTTTTTTCCAACAGTTCAAGTTCCTTCCTATCTTTTAGTTTTTTCCTAGTAGCTCCCAAGAATCCGTTTTATTTCCCATGCCCTCTGCACCTACTAGCACTTAAATCTCTGCCCATTGAAGCTGACAGTTTTCCCTAATGAAGGCAGCATTTTGTTTTCTTCTAATAATGAAGCTAGAACAGCTCACTAAAGACAAAGGAAAACAAAATTTTGAAACAATGTGTAGATAACATAAAGTTCAAAAAAGAAATTGATGTCCTACTTCCAAGTTATGTGCTCTATTAAAATGTTGTCAAACATCTCTCTGACTTTGCTTTATGAATAAATCTGTTTACAGACCCAGTGCTGTTTCTTAACAGTGCTTTGTCATTTTCTCTTAGTGTCATATATTTTTGGTTGTAGGTATCTTTTCTTATATGAGTTCATTCTTTTTCTTTCCTTTTTTTTGAAGGGAAAGGTGCAGGCAGGATTGAAGGTGAGTAGGCAGGCAGGCAGGAAGAGAGAGACTGAGGATGAAGAACTTTATTTACTTTATTTAGTTGTTCATCTTGGCTGTTGCTCCAGGTCTGGGACATGAACCCAGAACCTTGGGATGCGTGTGGACTATGCCCAACAGCTACTCCACCAGGGCGTGCCCTTTTTCTTTTTCTTTTTCTTTTAAGAAGCATTAATTAATTTTACTTAGTGGTTTATCTTGGTCATTACTGCTGGCTCCAGGTCTTGGGGTTCCTCGGTATGTGGACTGCGTCCGGTGGCCTTATCTGCTAGGCTGCCAGGGCATGTTGCATGTCTTTTTTTGAATGGTCGTATAGTTTTTCTTTATGATGGCATATCTAACCTTTCTTTGTTAGTTTTAAATTAATGAATATATGCACATAGCAAATAGCACTAAAAAGCTTAAAACAACAAACATTTGTGTCCTGCCTCCTGCTTCCCTGCTCTTACATAGTTCCTCAAAGGCAACCGTTCTCAACTGTTTCTTCTGGAGTTTTACCTTTTATTTCAAAATAACATGCTCACATGACTATAGCTTAGGTTTTCCATTTTAGATTTATCTACTGATTTCCTAGTACATTTTCCCCTGTTAGCCACTTGTCTAATCTTCCCAATATAAATGTATCATAACTTTTGATGAAGTCGGTTTTCAGTTTTTATGCTATTAAGACTGGGTAAATATTGTTTATGATTGAACCGTGGCGCGTGCTATTATTATGTTTCATTTCACGTGTAATTTTTTTGTTTATTATTTGCCTTTTTTCTTTTTTACATTTTTATTGAAGTAAGGTGACGACATTATCTCAGTTTCAGATGTGCATCATTATAGGTCAGCATCTCTGTATGCAGCATTAAGTTCCCCACTGCAAATCCACATCTATCCTTCACCACATAATTGACCCCTTTTTCTCATTTACCCACCTCCCTCCCCCCACTTCCCTTCTGATAACCGCTAAGTTGGTCTTACAGTCTAAAAGTTTATTTTTTATTTTATTTAGTTCATTTTTTTGTTTTCTTTCTTTGTGTACCACATAGGAATTAGATCATACGGTGTTTGTCTTTCTCCATTTGATTTATTTCACTAAGCCAAATACCCTCTAGGTCCATCCATATTGTTGCAAATGACAGCATTTCCTCTGTCGTTTTTACTTTTAATGGCTGAGTAGTTCTCCTTGGTGTATGTAGACCATGTCTTCTTCATCTCCTCATTAATGATAGGCTGCTACCCAGAGCAGCTCATTGCCTTCGAAATCCTCTTTATCACCTGAGGTAAAGAGTCTTAATTTAGGTTGTTTCCATTCTTGGCTATTGTAAATAATGCTACAGCGAGCACATCAGTGCATCTATCTCTTTGAATTAGTGATTTTTTTATTCATTGGCTAAATACTCAGAAGTGGAGTAATTTGGAATTTCTATTTTTAATTTCTTGAAGACTGTCCATACCACTTTCCAAAATGGCTATGGCAGTTTACACTCCAACTGTGTATAAGCGCCTTTTTCTCCACAGCTTGCCACCATTTGTGGTTTTCTTTGTCTTTTGGATGATAGCCATTCACACAGGTATGAGGTAATTTCTCATGGTTGTTTTGACTTGCATTTCCTTAATAATAGGAAATGATGGCCATCTTGTTATGTGCCTGTTAACCATTTGTGTGTCTTCTTTGGACAAGTGTCTATTCAATGCTTAATTTTTTTCTATAACTATCTTTAGTTCTTCCCACACTTCCAGTCTCTTTGTACAGTTTCTACATGATCAAATGTACCACATGATCCCTCTTTTCTTTTGAGACTACTTTTGGAGCCCTCTGCACCCATTTATCAATCTCTATTGGTTGATCTCTTCTGTTCTTAATTGCAGTCCTCATATTTTTAATTTCCAAAAGTTTTTTCCCCTTATTCTCTGTTCCCTTTCATAAACATATTTCACTTGTTTTCACGTGTTCCTCATGTTTATTTTCTGGCTACACTCTTTCACCTCTGAGAATGCAAATGTTCTCTTCTGTTTTGTATCTTGTCTTCCTTTCTTCTGATCCCTTTACTTCGATGTTTTTATCTTTGTCTTTGGAAGCTTTCATCAAGTGTTTAGCTGCTGTTTTTCATGTTTGAGAATGAAGTATTAAACAGCTGAACAACTGACTGAGTGAACTTGTCTCTTGGCGGCCCTAACCATTAAGAGACTAGATTATGAACCGGTTTTGCTGTTATAGAACTAAAAATATCATCATTTGTAGCTTGCTTTCTTTTGTGAGTAGCTATGCATTTTTGTTTTCCAGAGAAGACTCCTCAGCCTCCTACCTGGGAGTGGTGGTGGGGAGGGGAGTTGAAGCGCTGTTGCCATTATTTGGGGAACTCTGTCGAAGAAGGGGTCCTGGAAGGATTCATGCTCTAGCAGGCAGAGTTTTACATGGACCGCCTGTTTTCACTTAGAAGTCGTCTCATGTCACTTCTGTGTTGAGTATACCCGAGGCCAAAATTCTGATTCAGATTTCCCAGAAAGTAGACCTTGTCTTCTGAGGTTGAGGGAGGGGGGAAGAGCAAGTCATCCAGCTGCATAGGATGTATGAGGGGGTTGATTCTTCATTCATAAGAATAGTTCCTCTCATCCTTCGCTTTAGCCCCACACCTCATCCCAACTTCAGTGGAAGCTGAACTTCCTGTACCTTCCCGGGCTCTCTGAGGGCCCATCAGTGGACTGACTTCTCAACACCCTCCTTACAAGGCCTTAGTCTTCAGTTTGTTTTCCCATTCTTCCCTGCAGTGTTGTACTCAGTCTTGCAGAAATGCGATATTTTTTAGTCTTTTAGAAAAATGTACTTTCTAATTCCTTCTCACGATAGCAAACTTAAGAGCAGTTGCTCTGTCTTCAAGTGTTTCTTTCTGCACATGTCACTGTACGGTAGCTACTCAGCAGTAGTGTTTGCCCAGAAAAATCTTGTTTTCCTGCTTTTGAATTTTATACCTGTGTGTTTCTCTGAAAGGAATGTATGACGGAGTTCAGTATGTGGCTCCCAGGAGCTGAGGAGATAAAGATTCCTTTCACTGTTGCTACATGTCCCCTCATCTGAGCAGACAGCATAGACTGGCCCCAGCAGGTTCTGTCTGTGTGTCAACTCTTGCACACACACGCGCGTGTGTGTCAGGCAGTGATATACACACACACACGCTTTCCTCAAGAGTGGGAACTTGATCTGTTTATTATATCCCCAGTGTCTAGAACCGAGCCTGACATATAGTAAATACTTGCTAAATACGTAGTTTCCAAAGATGAACACTAGAAGTTTTTTGACTATGTAGTGCCTCTTTAAAATTTCAAAACATGCATATATATGATAAAAACAAAGCTTTAATTTTCTTCTGGCAAGTTCTTCCCCTTCTTTTAATGATTTAAAAGTTTCGTTTTGTATTATTTATTTAGTCATTTATTCATTTTTTTAAAGGCAAGATATCGGCAAGGGTGAAGATGAGCAGGCAGGAAGAGAGAGGAGGAAGAAGTATTTATTTTATTTAGTTTGTTTATTTAGCTGGCTTTCCCCCGCACCGGCCCCGCCCCAGGTGGCCATCCTAGACCCTTGGGAAGTATGCGGACTGTACTCCCTGGAAGTGGCGGACTGAACCACTCAGCTACCAGGGCACGCCTGGTTTAAAATTTTTAAATGGTTCCTTTTTTTTTTTTTTTTTTTTTTTTTTTTTTTTTTTTTTTTTTTTTTTTTTTTTTTTTTTTTTTTTTTTTTGGCAGAGCAAGAATATGATTCTGGACCAAGCATTTAAATATATAACAGAACTGAAAAGGCAAAATGATGAGCTCCTGCTTAACGGAGGAAATAACGAGCAAGGTAAAGATTTGTAAACTCTTCCCTTTTGTTGTTTTAAATGTTCCAGACTCTGTGTCACTCTGCCACTTACATTAGGACGCAGAAGGCTTTTTGTTTTGCGGACCCCCTCCCACAAAAACAACCAAAACCCCATTACTGAGACCAAGCACATAATGAGTCTAGGAGAACACTGTTGCAAATAAATTCATTTTCTTTTGCCGCTTTCCTCCCGTCTGTGAGCAACTCAGATCTTGCAGACTTTTATAATTGTGATTTTTTTTAAATTTATTTTTATTTTTTAAAGTAGTTTTATTTTTACATGTTAAGATAAACTCACATGTGAAGGTTCCTCATTCCTCATATATGTGTCAACACACCTGCCCTCCACCAAGTCACCAAGTGTCCTTCACCACTGTCCAGTGGGCTCTGCCCCCATTTCTCCCCCATCCTCACCCTCCCATCCCAGTCCCTACTGGTCACCTCAGTTTTGTAGCAGGTGTCCAAGTGATGGTTTTGTTTCATCTATCCCTTTATTTTGTCTATTCAGTTCCACCTGTGAGTGGGATCATCTGGTCTCTGTCTTTCTTCTTTTGACTTGTTTCACTCAGCATCATCCCCTCTAGATCCATCCATGTTGATTCAAGTGGCAGAATTTCATCTCTTCTGAGGGCTGTGTGGTATTCCAGGGCGTATATGGACCACATCTTCTTGATCCATTCATCCGATGCTGGGCACTTATGTAATTGTGATTTGGTTTACTTCAGATTTGCTCGCTCACGATGCAGGCGACAGTCTTCTTTATCCCCGCACGGAGAGTCCCGCACGAGAATGCAGGGTCCTGAGCCGTGTAACTTAACACCAGGAAGCACAGACCTGTGCTGAGGCCGAGCAGTGTCTTAAGTCAGAAGGCCGGCACATCAGTTTGTGCTCGTTTACATCGCATGTCCTGCGTGTCAGGCTGCCTGATCACGGAATGATAATGACTCCGACAAGAGCAGAGAGAGGATTTCTTGTGACAGCTCAGTAGGTCCCTTTAAAAGAAGCGACACCAAGGCAGAATTAGCTGAGGTCAGGGCACTGCTGGGCTGTGTGTCCTGCAAGAGTGGCAGGAGGGTGTTGGAAAGTGTGCCCAGAAGACCAGTCCTCAGCGTTCTTCTGGTTTCCTTGTAGTTACCTAAGCACCTGTGTCAGCTGTCTTTAACGGTCCAGGTCCTTTTTGATGATGCCATCAGGTAGTTAGACACTTGATGTGCCCCACAGAAGGGATGTTAAGCCAAAATGGTGCTTTGTAGACTTTTTGTCTGAGGGGTGTACATGGACTTTTCTTTCTTTCCTTTTTCTTTTCAAGGAAAGGTGCAGGCAGAAATGAAGGCAAGCAGGCAGGCAGGAAGAGAGAAAGGAGGAAGAAGCATTTTATTTATTTTATTTTGTTGTTCACATTTGTTGCCCCTGCCCCCCACCCCCCGCCAGAGCAGTCCTCATCAATATTAGAGCTATAATAATGGTCCTTTAATTCCTAATGTCCATCACATGTGCCTCTTTCTTCCGCGTCTCTTAGTTTAAATATCAGCACATCTGCTTGCTTCAGCTCATCTTTGTTGGAACAGAGATTTTTTTCATTTCAGGCTACCTCTTGGGACGTGGGACCTGAGGATCAGCTGCCTTTGTGGGAGGGAAGGGGCAGAGTGCCTGTCACTATAACAAGATGGGTGGCACAGATGCCAGCAGCCAAGCCTGCCCCGTTCATAGTGTCCATGGGTGGGGCTCCCTCAGAAGGAGTTTGGGGTGTGACATACGTCCTCATTACTGAGTCGCGTACATACATGGGCCCTAAAATGCAAGTTCATTGTGGATGCTTTTCTTCAGTGTTCTACTTACCACTTTAGTTCATCCACATTCAACTTGACCTCTGTTATTTCAAAAGAGATACCTTAGAGACTAGTTTTAAAGCCATTCATAAAAGAGTATTGCCGCCATGGATACTGTTAGCTGTCGTAGCATTTGAATACTATTATGTTCCTATTCAGTTCTTTTCCTAGTATGTTAGCATGATATTGGTATGCCTTCCTTTGCTTCCAACTTAATAACTGTCCTGTTAGAATTTTTTGAATGGGAAATTTTGAGATTTCTATAAGTAATGTTTGCCTTTTGGACTATTGACCTTCAAACACATTTTTTTTTTTTTTTTTGAAAGGAAAGGTACAGGCAGGAATAGAGGTATGTAGGTAGGCAGACAAGGAGAGAGAGGAGGAAGAAGCATCTCTATTTTATTTGCATTTAATTGTTCACACTGGTTTCTTTCCCTGCACCTGGGACTTGAACCTAGGGGTATGTGGCCTGTACTCCTTTAGAAGCGATTGTCCTAATCAGAACATGTCTAAAGATAAGCACTTTTAAAAGGATGGCATAGAGGTTTGAGATCCCTTTCGAAGGAGAAGAAAGGACTTGTGCTAGGAAAGAGAGCTGAAGAGTCCCAGCTTAGCATGCGAGGGTTAGAATGCAGTTGTGTGGCGCACAGTTCTTTAAAACTGACCTTTACAGGTAACTGCTTCATTTTTATTTTTAATATTATAGCTGAAGAAATTAAAAAGCTACGTAAACAACTGGAAGAGATTCAAAAAGAAAACGGCCGCTACATTGAATTACTGAAAGCCAATGACATATGTTTGTATGATGACCCCACCATCCACTGGAAAGGAAATCTGAAAAACTCCAAGGTCTCCGTTGTCATTCCCAGTGAGCAGGTCCAAAAAAATATCATTGTTTATTCCAATGGGAGTCAGCCCGGTGCAAACAGCCACGGGGCAGCTGTTCAGGGAATAACCTTCAACGTTGGGCATAATTTGCAAAAGCAGACTGCCAACGTGGTGCCAGTGCAGAGGACTTGCAACCTTGTGACTCCCGTGCCTATTTCTGGAGCTTACCCTTCCAAAAACAAGCCGTGGCATCCGACCACTGTCTCCGCAGCGGCTGCCAACCAGCCTGTTCCTCTTTGTCTTCCTGCTTCCATTTCTGCTCAGAATCTTCTTGAGCTTGCCACCTCCGAGAGCCAATCGAGTGTGCTGGGGACCCCCAGCGGCTCGCTGATCGCCGTGCCGGTCGGGTCTGAAGTGCACCCACACCTTTCCTTGCACACGGGTCTGAAGGATCAGAATTCCTCCGAAACCAAGAATGGGCAAGAGAGTCCCAAATTATCGAAGAAGGCGAGCCCCTGTGCCACGAGCATCCCCTCCAGCTCCTCAGCGACGGCCGCTGGAGTGTCCCTTGGAAGCAAGCCCGGGCTGAGCTCGCAGGATGGCAGAAGCGATTTGCAGACCACCCTTGTCGTGTCAGTCACCGCCACAGCCTACTCCTCGCCGCCCAGGCCCGCCGGAAGCCCTCGCCCGGCAGGCACTGGCCAGGGCGCCGACTCCTCCGGGGTCGCAGCAGCGGCGGCGGCACTGGCGCCATCGGCCCCTGGAGGAGGGCAGGCCGCCGCGGCCGCCAGCGCCCTCTCTGCAAATGCTTCGGACGGCGGTTGGACCCTTTCTTGCTCTTTGCCTTCTTCAGCCGTTGGCACTTCGGATCTGAAAAGCGTGAACCGCCTTACCCGGATTTCCGCGGCCGGCATCACGCAAACAACGTGGACCACGCTGCAGCTGGCGGGGAGCGCTCTTCCGCCCTTAAGCCAGACGCCCTCTCCTGCCGCGACGCCGGCGTTAGCCCAGTCTGGTCCCGACCCCGCCCCAAGCGGCCACGGCAGACAGGCGGCTGCAGGTGTCCCCGCCAACGCTTGCATTCCAGCAGCTGCACACCCCGCTGAGCACGTGGTGGTTACCTCGCCTTCTCTGCCTATGCAGCCCCTAATGGCCCAGCCGCAGGTGACACCCCCGCCTCCAAAAAGTATCCTTCCGTTGAATTCGGCCATGCAGGTGATTCGCATGGCCCAGCCAGCTGGGCCTGCCGGGAACGCTGCTCCAGTGAACCCGAACCTTATCATTCTTCAGCCACCCAGCACCGCCCCGTGCCCCGCGGTGATGAGGGCGGAGGTTCCCACCCAAACAGTGGGTCAACAGATAGTGATCATACAGGCAGCGCATCAGAACCCTTTGCCACTTCTCTCGGCCCCAGCTCCTGGGTCTGTTCGGCTCCCTGTCAATGGAGCCAGTGCTCTCCTGGGGTCTAATAATGCAGTGCAGAACCTTCCGACCCCACAGACTTTTGGAGGAAAGCATCTGGTCCACATCTTACCAAGACCTTCATCTCTACCAACATCAAATTCGACACAGACTTTTTCTGTTACCATGTCAAGCCAACAACAGCCTCAAACCATTTCTTTAAATGGACAGCTCTTTGCTTTGCAGCCGGTGATGTCTTCATCAGGAGCTACAAACCAAACCCCTATGCAAATTATTCAGCCCACCACCAGCGAAGATCCAAATACCAACACTGCCCTGAATACATTGGGTGCTTTGGCCAGCCTCAATCAGAGCATATCACAGATGGCGGGACAAAGCTGTGCCCAGCTCTCTCTTAGCCAGCCTGTCAATCCTCAGACTGCCGCAAACAGCCAGGCCCCACCGGGCACCTGTGTCCCTGTAGCATCTTCCACGACAACGGATAACTCGGCCGCGTTCTCCAGCCATTGCAGTCTAGTGACCACTCCCTCAATGAACACTGTAACTTGCTTGTCCAACCCGAAGCCCAAAAGGTTGGCTAAGAAGCCAGGTACCAAGAAACCCTTGGCAGCTAACAAGTCTGCTTGTCCCCTGACTCCGATCCAAGATGTGGGCAAGTCGGACGGCCCCCGCGCCGAAGGCTCAGCCAACCCATCCTGTAATGAGGCACTGTTGGAGAGCCTCCCCGCTGTGTTACCGTCTGTATCTCAGGCGCACAGCCTAAGTGTTTCTGGTTCACAGCCCTTGAACCTCCTGGAGACAGACTCCGTGGTGCCTGAGTCCCTCCCCAAGTCTAAGGCAAGAGAAGAGTCGAGCTCGCCCTCCCAAGACTCTGTAGCAAGCGAGCATTTTGCCACAGCCCCAGCCAAACCCAAAGATTCTGCCCCCGTCTTGCAACAAGAGACAACGCAGGAGGAGCCACCCACTCACTTGGCATTGTCACCTGCCGTCACCTCCTGCTCGTCCGCCACCGCGCTGATACCCTCTCCGAACGAGCCCCACACGCTGGCTGCTCAGGTTTCTGGCTTGTCATCGACCACGGGTGCTACAAGCACTCACTGTGTCTCCGAGGTTGACATCGGTGCCGAACCCTGCGGGGCTCAGCAGGTGTCCTCAGACCCCGTGCAAACCCCGGGTCTCCTAAAGGGTCAGGGTTTAACTGCCTTGCTCTCAGGTCTCGCTAAAGAGAAAGAGCCTCAGAAATCCTCTCTCTCCATCCACCCTGACTTCTCTTCTGAAAACGCTAAGCTAGTCGATGTCAGTGTTGATTTGCATCCCAAACAGGAGCTGTTACTGATGGGTGGTGACGGCCGAGACCCAGGCCAGCAGCCCTCCTGCGTGCCTGAGCAGGAGATGGTTACAGGGTCTCTGCTCACCGGCCGGCAGACCGACTCCCCCATGTCCACCAGCTCCGGCAGCAGCCGGAGTTTCTCAGTGGCGTCCATGCTCCCTGAAACCAGCAGGGAGGACGTGACCAGCAGTGCAGCCACGAGTACGTGCGAAAGCTGCACCTTTGCAGAGCAAACGGATATCGTGGCTCTTGCCGCAAGAGCTATTTTTGACCAGGAGAACCTTGAGAAGGGACGAGCGGGTGTTCAGGCTGACACAAGGGAGGTGACTGCAAAGCCTTCTGAGGCCCCTTCATTCGAGGGTGATCAGCCTTTTAAAACACACATCTCTAAAGAGAATGGTCCAGGACAGGCAGAAGCAGCACCGAATGCGTTTAGTCCTCCGGATTCAATTGAAGCCACTGTGGACCGGTCCCTAGAAAAACCAGTTTGCTCCATTGGAGTCAAAGTGTCCAGTGCCGTCTTACAGGTGTCAGCCTCTCAGCCCCCCAGCATCACCAGCTTGAGCGTGAATAACCTCATCCACCCCAGCAGCCATCCTCTCGCCAGCTGTGCTGGTTTGTCCCAGACTTCAGAGCCAACAGCAGTTCCCGTGACGGTGAGCCTGACGGGTTCGTCGAGCTCCTACGGCGGTCCTCCTCCGGGGCCATCGCTGATGACCGACTATCCCCAAGAGCAGTTGACTTCTATGACGGGCACCATCCCCAGCTCACAGATTCAAGAGCCACTCTTAAAACCGAGCCACGACAGCCGTAAAGACTCGGCGAAGCGAGCCGTCCAGGATGACCTGCTCCTGTCCTCAGCCAAACGCCAGAAGCATTGTCAGCCAGCCCCGCTCCGGCTCGAAAGTCTGTCCCTGATGAGCCAAGCCCCAGACACCATTTCTGACCCGACTCCAATGATGGTGGGTCAGATCCCGCCCAGCTCGTCAAACTCAGTCGTGCCTGTCAGCACCCCCACCCACGGAGACGGCCTCGCGCGCCTCTTCCCACCTGCTAACAGCTTCGTGGCCCCGGCCTTGAGGCAGACTGAGGTGCAGTGCGGGTCTCAGGCTTCGGTCAGTGAGCAGCAGCAGAGCCAGGGCGGCCAGCATGTCCAGAATCTGCAGCAGCACGTGCCAGCGCCTGGGGCGTCTCATCTCCACAACAGCCACCTTTACTTAAAGCAGCAGCAGCAGCAGCAGCAGCAGCAGCAGCAGCAGCAAGCAGGACAGTTAAGGGAGAGGCATCACTTATATCAGCTACAGCATCACGGGCCGCACGCGGAGGCCTCTGTCCACGCTCAGTCCCATAGCGTCCACCAACAGAGGACCCTGCAGCAGGAGGTTCAGATGCAGAAGAAGAGGAATCTCGTTCAGGGCACGCCGGCCTCACAGCTCTCCTTACAGCCGAAGCCTCACGGAGCCGACCAACCCCGACCCAAGAGCGGCCAGCCGCACCCCCACCACCAGCAGATGCAGCAACAGATGCAGCAGCACTTCGGAAGCTCGCAGCCAGAGAAGAGCCGCGAAAACCCTGCCTCAAGCCGGAGCCACCACAGCCACCCCCAGAGCCATCTCAGCCAAGACCACAGCCACCCCCAGAGCCATCTCAGCCAAGACATGATGCACCAGCCGCAGGAGGTTGGAAGCCGGCAGCCAGGCTCCGGGGTGGCTTCAGAACATGTGTCTGGGCATAACCCAATGCAGAGGCTTCTGACGTCGCGCGGCATCGAGCAGCAAATGGCGTCCCAGCCAAGTATCGTGACCAGACCATCAGACATGACCTGCACTCCACACCGTCCGGAGAGAAACAGAGTTTCAAGTTACTCGGCCGAGGCACTCATTGGAAAAACCTCTTCTAATTCAGAGCAGAGAATGGGTCTGTCCATCCAGGGCTCCCGAGTTTCAGACCAGCTTGAAATGAGAAGCTATCTCGATGTTCCCAGAAATAAGGGTTTGGCCCTTCATAACATGCAGGGCTGTGTGGACCACGCGGGTGCCTCGGACGTCCGCCTCTCAGATTGCCAGACGTTTAAACCGAGTGGAGCCAGCCAGCAGCCCCAGAGTAATTTTGAAGCACAGTCGTCCAGAAATAATGACATCGGGAACCCTGTGCCCTCCTTGAGGAGTATGCAGTCCCAGGCTTTTCGAATGAGTCAGAACCCCGGCCCGCCCCCAATTGACCGCCAGAAGAGACTACCTTATCCTTCAGTGCAGAGCCTACCCCCAGGAAATGCCATCCCACCAAGGGATAGTGAAAATACATGCCACCAAAGCTTCATGCAGAGTTTACTTGCCCCTCACCTCGGTGATCAGGTCATCGGGAGCCAGAGGTCCCTCTCCGAGCATCAGAGAAACGCACAGTGTGGTCCGTCCTCTACCATTGAGTACAGCTGTCCCCCGGCTCATGAAAGTGTCCACCTTAGGAGAGAGAGCGAGAGTCAGAACCGGGAAAGTTGTGACATGTCCTTAGGTGCCATGAACGCCAGGAGCAGCACGTTGAATATTCCATTTTCCAGTTCCTCTTCCTCAGGAGATATTCAAGGTCGAAACACAAGTCCCAATGTTTCTGTGCAGAAGTCCAATCCTATGAGGATAACGGACAGTCACGGGACCAAGGCTCACATGAACCCTCCGGTCACAAGCAACATGCATGGGGTCGCGCGGCCCACTTTGCCGCATCCCTCGGTGTCTCATGGAAATGCTGATCAAGGGCCACCCGTCCGTCAGACGAATTCTTCGGTTCCCCAGCGATCCAGGCAACCCCTGCAAGACGGCAGTGGTTC
Organism: Solenodon paradoxus; assembly: GCA_004363575.1. Classification (NCBI taxonomy): domain Eukaryota; kingdom Metazoa; phylum Chordata; class Mammalia; order Eulipotyphla; family Solenodontidae; genus Solenodon; species Solenodon paradoxus. The sequence goes on from RJWH01002121.1 coordinate 97,113, forward strand.
CAAAATCCGGCAGCCCGAAAGGAATCGTTCTGGAAACCAAAGGCACAGCAATGTCTTTGACCCAAGTCTTCCCCATCTTCCTCTGTCCGCCGGCGGCAGCATGATCCTCGGACGACAGCAGGCCGCCACGGAGAAGAGAGGAAGCATCGTCCGTTTCATGCCAGAGAGCCCGCAAGTACCTCACGACAATCCAGCACCTGAGCAGCACGCACTGTCGCAAAATTTTGGTTTCCCTTTTATTCCCGAGGGTGGCATGAACCCGCCCATAAACGCGAATGCTTCTTTCATTCCACAGGTCACGCAGCCCAGTGCCGCGCGGACGCCCGCCCTCATCCCCGTAGACCCCCAGAATTCCCTCCCCTCCTTCTACCCTCCTTACTCCCCTGCCCACCCGACACTGTCCAATGATATTTCCATCCCCTATTTTTCGAATCAAATGTTCTCCAATCCTAGCACAGAGAAGGTAAATGGTGGGAGTTTAAATAACCGATTTGGATCAATTTTGTCTCCGCCCAGACCTGTGGGTTTTGCTCAGCCCAGTTTTCCTCTGCTCCCGGATATGCCGCCCATGCACATGACCAACTCTCACCTGTCCAGTTTTAATATGACATCTCTGTTTCCAGAGATAGCGACTGCGCTGCCTGATGGCTCGGCCGTGTCACCTTTGCTGACGATAGCCAACGCCTCTGCATCTGACTCTTCCAAGCAGTCCTCGAACAGACCCGCCCACAACATAAGCCATATATTAGGTCATGATTGCAGTTCAGCTGTCTAAACCCCAGTAGACCGAGCGTAAGCGGGATGGGCGAGCTTGCCAACGTGTGCGAGTGCGCACGCAGGCGCGCGGGAATGGTTGCGTGTATGTTGGTGTCTGTCTCAAGTCAGTTTTCAGTTGTCTTCTGAGTGTAGGGAAGCCAAGTCAGAGACCACGCAAATCCTGGCTTGTCAGAAACAAATTATTCCTTTTGAAAAGCATGGCATGCTTCTTTTTTCTTTTTGTTTTTTTAAATTTTCCAAGTCGATTTACAGTTTCAAATTTGGTTTGTAATCTTGTGTTCCTTTGAATCAACTGAAAATCACGGGGGGATCATCCTGGTATGTGCTACGTAGTAGGAAGGAGGCTGGATTTTAAACGTGACTGCTGCTAGTTTGTAAAAAGAGATCATTGAGTTTCCCTTCAAAACTACAGACTGTTGAATAGAACACGACGGTCTGTTACCACGTGATGACTCACGTCAACACCTGGAAGAGTTGCTTACCCAGGTCAGTATTAAATTCGTGTTGACGCTTCCCATTAAAGTCAAGCAGTAAGCACATCGATCCTTGAGTAGCTTAATCAGCCTTTATACCCAAGATTCGATTTAGGTTGAAGCTCCTTTCTTAATGATAACAATTCATCGATTCTGAAGTTCATGTCTTGTTTTTCAAATTAGGGATGTATGTTACCCTTTAATGTGCCAAGATCCTTGCAAGCAGAGGTCTTCCTGAAATCATTAGCCTTAAAAATCAAAAGCTGAGATGTGAAGTTCATAGATGCCCTCCGCCCTGTCTTCACAGTTGTTTCACGGAGTTTTGTACGTGTGCAGTTAAGGATTTTTGTTTCATCAATGAGTCCAAAAAAAAAAAAAAAAAATCTCTATCTGATGTTGAAATAGATCTTTTACATTTGTCGATTCATTAGAGCTGATCCATACATCGTCTGTTTAGAATCTGCACCAGGATTTGAGCCTTATTTTTAAAATATTTCTGAGCAGCAGGGTCTTTAGCTGTCAGTATTTTCATTGACTGATATTTATATTTCAAACATGGCATTGTATGTTGCATTATCATCCTTACTGGTAGACTGAGAACAAAGAGATGAACTTGTCCATGTTTTTCCTGATCATGGCTGTGAAATGGTGCTTCAAAACCTGTCTTTATAGATGTCTGTGTGTGTGTGCGTATGTGTGCACACAGAGGTTTCCAAGTACAAAGTGGTCCTTTAAAAATAGACCTGCTCTCTAAAAATGGGAAATTGAGACCTGAGATTTAATGAAGTCATCGAAAAATTTGATGTAGAGGTTGGAAAAGTCCCATGGAAGTCAATAACTTTAAAATACCTATTTATCACTATGTCTGTCTCTAGATATACACACTCATACCTTGAATTTTGAAAGCTTCAAAAGAAACCACCATATCTGTTCACAACCCTAAACCTATTACTGTTTGAGGTTATGTCTGCCGAGAATGGGAGAGGTGACAGAGGTGCCCAGATGTTCATCTGTCGGCTCTGTTAGCAAATGAACCCATGCGCCAGCATTTTGTTTTTGCCTCTTAGAAGAGCCTCTGAGGCTTGGTCAGGGCAGTTAGTGGCAGCAAATACCTCGTGTAGCGACTCAGCAAAAGGGTCGTTCTGTGCCTCTTCACTGTCGGTAACAAATTTGTCTTCTTCCTGCTGCCAACCCATGCAGCTTCTTGGAGGCAAAAGATAGAAACAAGAAAAACATCTGTATTTTCTTCAAAATGGGCACAGGGAGGAATAGAAGCGCTTTGTAAGTTACTTAAAAAAAAAAAAAAAAGACAACAGATAAACATAGTTACAACTTACCACTGAGGAAGAAAAATGAGATTTATAACTTGCTTTTTCATCATCTTAACTGTGTTTTAAAGCTTTAGCATTCAAGTTTTTCTTTGTACTTGAAAGTCCAATCTGCCAGTTTTAAGGACATTTTTCAATGTGTGTCTGTCCTCTCTCTCGGTGACACACACACACACACACACACACACACAATGTCTGCTGAGTTCTGCAGAACTGGACTAAAGAAACAGACTAAGAAGCAGCCCAATTTAAACCTTGCAATGGAAAGACCCCAAAGACCATACTTAAAAGTATCATTGCATTGATTGTATTTCTCTGCTCAGTTCTGTTCTGATATAGCACCTCTGTGTTTCAGAGTTTTTAACCCTAGAATATTACAGCAAATGTGTCTCTCTCCTTAACTAAGGCTTATCTGACCAGCTGTGACCATCTGCAGATAACTGGGATCTGACTGATGTGCAGCTCTAATTATCTTACAGGAATATGTATATATGTATATATACATATATGAGATCATTGTCTATGTGGATTCACTTCTGAAAATATAAATTCTGAAAGCACAGTAATCTGATTTAAAAGCATCTGATTTGAAAGTATGTGAGCTTTAGCGGCCATATTAAGTATTTTATAATTAGAGTTACATGATTTTTGGAAGGACATTTTTATTTAATAGCTAATGATCCCCGGATGTAATTTTTTGGCAAAGAAATGGCAAAGAACATAGTCAATTTTGAATGTAGTAAGTTTGATGTTATTCTTGGCTTGCTCATTTATGACTATAGAAAGTAAAAGCATTTCCACAAATAGTTTTATAATTTCTAGAAATGCAGAAACTTATGTATGAGTCATAAGTGAGTCAGTGATGAAGTCATTTCACTCTCTCCTGGTGTTAACCATCACAGAATCAATGACAGAAAATGAAACATTTCACACAGTAACTTCTAATGAGGTGTATAATTTGAGATCTCCCATCGTGTATACATATCATGTGTCAATCATGAATAGAAGAAATCAAGTTTGATGTCGTTTCTTTTTGGGGGGTACATACAGGTTGTCAGGAGATGTTTTATACCACTTTAGGAAATGTGTTTTATTGTCTCCCTTTCCTAAGTATGGAGTGAGAATTCCACAGGAATCATCCTTAATGAAATTTAACATATCAGAACTGTGGAAAGAGAGGAAGTGGGAGGGAGTCTCTTTTGCAGCAATTTCCAATCACAAGAGTGATCTGCAAGGAGGAACAGTTGTTAAAAATCAGCCTTCATAAATTACAAAAGTATTTAAACATTTTAAAGGTAATTAATTTGCTGTATACTAACCACTTCACGATGAGGCTGGCTTTTATGCTATAAAACAATGTGGAAACACATTTTAATGGGAGTAAAATTGAGACAGGGTAAAAGATTTATTTTCTTAGCTTTTTCCTTCTTTTGATGTGTAGGTACTCGATTCTTTTCCCCCATCTCTTCTGACAAGTGGCAGGGAACTGGGTCATTTCCTCTGTAGGGTGATTACTCCTTTTCCTTGAATCACTTGCTGGGCCCACCATCTCTCGGGTGAATCCTACTCCTAAATCTTTGATTCCCAATTCTTGGCTTTGGGAATTCTATGTCTCCTATTTAGGGGCAACAAGAATTCAGTTTTTCTTTTCTTTTCTTAAAATCAAGTGAGATTTACTGAAGATACTACACCCTTTAAAGTGATAGGATAAGGCCATATTCCAAGAGGAAAACGGGCCACGAATTTCTGGAAACAACATTAGCTCAAAACTGATTTAAAATGTGCTGTGCCAAGGAGCTCCTTGTTTTGATGAATTTGGTTTTTATTCCTATGAAGGAATGAAGAAAGAGCAAAGACCGTACCAAAGTCAGACGACTTTGGGTCGATGTCCTGAGGAACCTGGATGTTACTGTTATAATTCTTTCATCTCTGTACATCCTCCCTTTACCCTGAGATACTCACCTATGACTGTATGCATCCAAAGGGCAATGATAATACTAGATCAATTGGTGTGAGGTTAATCTGTGAGTGGTGATTTGATAACTGTATGCAAGTTAAAGGCCAGAAATGTTACCTTTTTGTGTGATTGCTACCATTTCTCCTTCCCCAGAGCTCCATAGCAAAGAGTTGTGTGTGTTTCTTTCTTTTTTCACTTAGTCACAGTCTCTCTACATTTGTCACGTCCTGTGTGAGCCTGAGAGTGTTTCTGCTGGAGTGTGGGGGACACCAGGTGCGGTCGGAGGCAGTCCAGACATGCTGGAAGAGGTGTTAAGGACCTTCTCGGACACAGAGCTTCTAGTTCTGCCCACATGCCCCTCCCCTGGTTTTGCACTTTACCTGAAACTGTGCCTCTGGTCCCAAGGCCAGCCTTTGGAAAGCATCACTCGCCCACTTCTCTTTTGTAGCAAAGGACCAGCGGAATGGTGCCTGCCACGCCCTGAAACACCTAGCAGACAAGTACAGCTGATGTTTCTCACGGTTGCCTTATCATTCTGAGCCATCTTTGATGCCCATCTTGTAAAAAAAAATAAATAAATAAATAAACGCTTCCTAGTTAGAAACCATCCACCTTTGAAACTCAGAGCTTGTATGTGGTGGTTATTTCTAGATTTGCACAAGTCCTGTAACTGATCTTTTCCTGGCACACGCGTGCATTCAGATGCTTCAGAAACGTGAACCAACTTGCGCGGAAAACATTGGGCATTGTATCCACACCGATGTTATTTTGGATGATACTAGGGATTTCACGAGACGCAGAAGAGAACTCTCCTTTATAGTTTAACATTTCTTTTTAAAAAGTAAGATGACTCAGTCGTTTTTTTTTTCTGTTGTGTATACACCTATACACCGTTCTATATCACAGGAGTTTCAAGTTGACTGCATCTGAATTCCCTCTTCACTTTTCTAAATCTCCGTTCCCCTTATACCCTAAGTCTTAAAACCATTTTTCATCTGTGAGGTCACTGAGGCCCTGGACTTGACTATGATTGGTAACCTTTAAGGGGACTTGAACTGTTCATCGATCACAAAGGGGACCAGACAGTGTTTCTTAAAATGCTGCAGTTGTGTTACTGTGAAGAAAAGATTTGCTTCCACTTACACCATACACACACACACACACACACACACGTGCACACACATGCACACACATTCATTTTGGTGAGAATAGGTGGAAAAATCTGAGAAGGTAATTACCTTCCCAAGTTATTTATCGACACCACACTGGGTGAAAAGCTCACTGTAGGGCATTCACCAGAAAGAAGCTAAGTGTAGTGCTTTCACTAGTGTACATTTGTATCTACTCCCAGCCAGCAACATCCGCTGTGCACTGTGTCCTATTACTGTAAATCACCTGGTTTATAATTCTAACGGGAGCTAATTTGTTTTGTAATGGAATCCAGAGCAGATATGTATAATATGATCAGGATTGTCCTACAGTTGTACATAAGAATAGGTCCTGTTTATTTTGACATCTTTTTACAAATGCATTGTATTAGGGTGTGAATATTCTGAACCATGCTCTTGTTTAAAGTTTTCAAATTTTTATTGGTAAATGTAACATTTTAATGGTTGTAATAATTATTTGTATAGATACGAATATAGTATTTTATTTAAGAAAATAAACTTTGCATTTTTGCATTGTGATTTCTTTCTTATCTGATCTCTGCAGGTGCCACTTCAGACCTGGTAATAAAATGACTTCTCTCATGTATGGAAGTTTTATGTTCAAGAAACCTTTACATTTTGCTACACTTTCTGAAAATGATGCCCCGACATATTTACCGTGGGGTTTGTGGCCCTGATCCAGGTGTCAACCTCAAATAAATTGTAGTTATGACCAGTGTTATATTGTTAGGGGAAACTCGATAGCTATTTTCATTATCAAAATTAAACTTAGATTTTCAGGTCTGAAAGAGAATTGAGAGATGTTTCAGTTTAAACTCTCCTGGTATATTTGTAATGGAGGAAACTGAATCACAGAACTTTGAGACTAGAATTAGATCTTTCTTACAACAACCCACATGAACTTGGTCACATTTCACGAGCATGAAGTTTAGGACGGAAAAGTTTCAGGATGGGTAGGAGACAAAGCGTGCACACACACACACACACACACACACACATACAGTTTACACGCTTCCAAATCAAATACCTTATTATTTAGAAATAGCCTAGAGATGTAAAAAACAAACAACAAAACCAACATAAGCAGATGATTAACCCAGAGCTAAGGGTGGTGGAATTTGTTAGAAAAGGAGAAAGGAGGCTGCTATTGAAGATGGGTACTTCAGAAGCATTGGTTTGATTGGTTTGTTTAATGACTGGGATAGTTTCATGAGGCTTAGGAGAAAAATTCCTGTTGGATGAGAAGTAGTCTCACCCTCAAGAACTGCATCCCAGTTCTCACCCAGCTTAAGAAAGGAAAAACTGGAACCCTCTCTAATAGAAAATAACATCAATTTCAGTCTCTGCGGTTCTTTTATATACAATGTCCAGGAAAACCTGACCAGCGAGCAGAAGCAAAGGCAGATAGAAGCAGATCCACCAGTGATCCAGATGCACAAACAAGGGCTTTACAGTAACTATCAGTGCATGTGAGATCAAACAGAGGAAAAGCTGAAAACATGGAATAAAAGAACTTCAACAGAATGGTGATTTCAAAAAAAAAAAAATCAGTGGAGACAAAAAAGCATCTGTGATTACTGGGGAGCAGGGGAAGGATGACTACAATGGGGAACAAAGAAGTGTGAGGAAGTTGTGGCATATTCTTGGTCTTGTGTCGGTTAAAATCATGGAATTGTACACTAATAGGGTAAATTTTATGGTGTGTGAATTATTTCAGTAAGTTTGACAAAAGTAGAAAAAAGCATCAAAAGGTACATTGGGAACTGAAAAAATTAGAGATTTGAAATTAAGAAATCCTTGAGCAAGTTTACAGTGATGTGCACAGAGGTCAGAAAGAAAAAAGCATGGAAAGGAGGAATCAGAGTAAAAGAGGCATATGGGACATAGTCAAAATATTAAACCTATGTATCACTGAATCCCCAAAAGGAAAGGCAAGAGAATGCAACAGAAGTAACCTTTGAAAGAATAAACCTAAATATCTCAACTATAGATTCCAACTATCTATAAAAATATCAACTGTATTGATTTTGGGTGAACTAAACACGAGATAAAGCTATGCCGACATATCAGACTTCTGAATTCTAAATTAAAGGAGAAAATTTGAAAACAGGTAGGTGAAGATGATAAACACATTACTTTCAAAGGAGCAGCAATGACCTGCTAGCTTAAATGAAAATAATGGAAACCCGCAAGAACGTGGAATGACATCTTTAAAATATTTAAAGAAAAAGCCCAACTGAAATTCTATCAATTGCAAATATGTCCTCAAAACTCAAAAATAAACACATTCATCCAAACAAAAGAGGATCAATTTTTTTTCTAATATACCAACATTTCTAGAAATTTTAAAAGAAGTAATTTAGATTGAAGGAAAATGATTCCAAATAGAAGTACAGAACAGTAGGAAGAAACGAAGAGATCTTGCAAGGGTAACTGAAGATAAATATAAAAGGATAATGATATTTAAAATAATGATGACGTTGTATAAAAGTTCTACACATGTGGAAGTAAAGTACACGGCAATCTAGCACAAAACAAGGCAGATAAAGTGGATGAAACTGGTATCAGGATATTTCATTCCTGAAAAGTAGTCATAATTATAATTGGGTGATTTGTTATAAGCTGATATGGTTATACAAAATCAGATTGTTATGATTTTTCTGCTGAGTCTGCTGGTCACTTCCCTTTAAAGTTATTGGATGTAAAACACATAGCAGGAGAACCAGTGGTCACAAGAAAAAAGATTTTTCCTCAATCAGGAATATGATAGAGAAATTCAACAAAGCCAAAAGATGATCCTTGGAAAAAAATCAAGCAATAACAAAACAACTCCTAGCAAGACTGCTCTGGTAAACAAGAGAAAATATAAATTTCCAATATCCTGAATATAAAAGGGACATCATAAAAGATTATACAGAAATTTAAAACATAGTCATTATTTAGAACCTATGCCAGTTGATAATTTAGATAAAAAGGACAGTATTTTTGAAAAACACAAGTTGGTCAAAATTGACAGAAGAAGAAATAGAAAAATGTTGTGGTCCTAGATCTGTTAATCAAATTGAATCTATAATTAAAGCTTTTCTATCATGTATTATCTAATTTCATGTCTATGAAATATCCATAATAAGCAAATCTATAGAGACAGAGAGTAGATTAGTAGTTGCCTAGGATGGGGAGTTTGGGATAAAGTAAGGAGTAACTGATAATGGATATGGGGTTTCATTTTTTTGGCTGATGTTCTAAATGTTCTAAAATGAATTGTGGTGATGTTTACAAACCAGAATTTTCCACTTTCAATGGATGAATTACACTGCAATAAAACTTGTTTTATAAAATCTTACAAAAAAAACCCTTCGAGCTTATGTGGTTTGAGCGAAAGTGCCTCTATTAAAGGAACATGAATCTACCCAAGCTCCTGAAATAAAGAGGGATCACTTCCATGTTCCCCGGGTGGAGCAGAGGTCACGTTAATCGCCTCTGAAATTCTATCAGTTACAAATACGTCCTCGAAACTCAAAAGTGAAAATATAAAACTAGGTTCGAGTCTCAGGCATGGGGGGAAGAAGCAACCATGGTGAATAATTAAAATACAAAAAAAAAAAAAAAAAAATTTCTTCTTTTCTCTTTCTACCTATCTGCTTACTTGCCTTCATTCCTGCTTGTAACTTTGCTTACAAAAAAAAAAAAAAAAAAAAAAAAAAAAAAAAAAAAAAAAAAAAAAAAGGGATTGATCACTTCCAAACTTGTTTTAGAGAGTTAACATAACCTTGATACCAAAACCTATCATAATGTGATAGTAAAACAAAATTATAGGCTAGTATCCCTAATAAGCATGAATATGAAAATTCTAAATAAAATGCCAGCAAATTGAATCTAGTGACAAAAGTATATTGTAATCAAATGGGCTTTATTCCAGTAATACATGATTGTTTAAAACATTTTAAAATTGGTGTACCCATTGGCCTAGTGGATAAGGTCACTGGATGTCATTGAGTGTTACATTCCAGGAGCTAGGTTTGAGACCCAGGGCCTGGGAGAACAACGAAGATGAACGACTAAATGAATGAAATGTTTCTTCCTCCTCTCTCTCCCTGCCCGCCTGCTTACTTGCCTTAATGCCTGCCTGCATCTTTCCTTTAAAAAACATTCCACATTGCAACTAATCTTTGGGAATCGAGCATTTGTTGATTTTTGGTATAATATCAAAGAACATTATCTACAATTATCTGGAAAGGCTACAAAAATGTTCCTCCCTTTTCCAACTACACATTAGTGTAAGGCTAGATTTTTATTTTAATTTTATACTTCAAGTGAGCACATACTGCAGTGTGACGGCAGAAAGTAACGTGAGAACTTAGCTACCTTCTGTTAATCCCACATGTTCAACTGATTTACAAAAATGTGAAACACTGGTAGTCAGTACGTTTCTGCTGGTTTTTTTGGATCTGTTATTTGTGTTATAAGTTTATTGTTGCTTTTAAGTGAATTAATAAATATATTGATACATTTTCTATTTTTATTTCTAACTTTTTTTTTTTTCCTGCTTGGCCTGGGATTGCAGAGCCAGCTCCGTAAACTTTTCATGGCCTGCACCGTAGCTGCCTTAGCTGCCTGAGCCACAGTGTGCTCTTGAATATGGTAAATGCCGATCAATTTAACCCATGTAAGTAAACATTCTTTGGGAGACTCAATAATTTTTAAGAGTGTAAAGAGTCCTGAGGTTGAAGTTTCTAGAAGAAACCATAGGAAATGACTGTGACAATACCCATAAAACAAAAAAAAAATTCTTAGACTTTATTAAAATGAAGGATTCCTCTTCATCAAATCACAGATTGGCAAAGATGACGTATGGCAAAAAGAGAAAAAGCTCATGTCAATTTAAAAAATGAGCAAAACACTTGAAGAAATCCTTCACATAAATACCCACGCAGTCTGTGAAAAGATGCTAACTATCAGCAGTCAGCTGAGAAATGCAAAATAATATATACCATGAGACACAGTGACACTCACCCAGAAAGACTGAAATTGAAAAAGCTGACAAATGCCACATGTTGGAGAATAATGAAACTTTCATGTTTCTGCTGGTCATTCAAATTGGTGCAACCACTTTGGAAAGCTGTTGGTTTGGTAGTATTTTAAAACTAAGGACACATCTACCTAATAATTCAGCAATTCCAGAGTACATTGTGTCTGTACCCTGGACACATGTTTGTGTATTTTCACCAAAAGACATGCATAAGACTATTCAGAGAAGCTTTCTTTTCAGTAGCCCCCAAATAGAAACGACCCAAACATCCGTCGATAGGAGAATGGATAAATGAAACGTCACCTGGTGGGAAAATGAAATTACTGATAGACAGAGATGAACTTCCCAGACATGGTGAGTTCAAGCAGCCAGACAAAAAGCAATTGTAGATACTGATTGATTCCATTTCTATGACGTTCACCAAGAGACAACATTCACCTAAGCAGAGATGAGTCAGATAGCTGTTTGCTTCGAGGCAGGAATTAATTTGAACAGGCATGAAGATGTAGAAAATTTTTTCCATCTGAACGTGGGTGGTGGTGGCATCGGTTTGGTGATATCGGTGATGGCACAAATATAGGGGAAAGTTCACCAACCTACATACACTTACAATGAGGGCATATTTTGTACAATAGTGAAAATACTTGATACCTAAATAAAATGTTAAAGATGAACTCCCTCTGGAAGTCTGAACTGTGGTTGGCTTGCTTCTGATAGATCTTGAGTCCGCAAAATCTAAGTTATTCTCCTGGTCATTTTTTTTAGCAAAAGAAGACCACATCACTCTTTGTCTCTGACTCCTGTTACCTGGCTGTGTGACTGGGTAAATGTCTGTAGGTTCTCGCATTTGAATTCATTTGTTAGTCCATTATGTGTCCTATCTACTTCACAGGGTGGCTGTCAAGGATAAATGAGGTTTATTTGGAAAGTGCTTTCAATATTGAAATGTAAAGTGGCAATTAGTTTTCATGCCACTCTTCCTGTCCTTCATCCCTGCATGTGACTGAAATGCCAGTTTCTAGGGGAGTGTATTTCCTTGGTCAGTGTCAGCACCTCTTTTGACCTTTTCTTCTTCCTCTGAGAGATTGCGGAGATAATGCTAATTTGATACCCATGTAAGCTCAGAAGTCAGGTAAACTGGCTAACTAGTATCAAAGTACTGCTTACTTTTGCACACAACCAAGTAGGCTACAGGTCCGGGAGAAGATACCAGATCCAGCTTTTAATGTGTTTCTGCTGTGCAGGTCTGGCTTGAGGGATGTTTTCTTCCAAGGCTTCATCACATGCAGATCTGTGGTTTGCAAAGAGGTTGAAGCCAGGTTGTAATGGCAGAAAATGTACTGCTATAGGAAAGCTTTCTGGAAACTCCCGATTCAATTAGGTTAAATCCCATTTTTAGTTTTGCTGAGTGATGAATGTGCAAATTCACATCAGTCATTAAAAAAGTACAGTCCAATTGACAGCTTCGTGCAAGAGAAGAAACTTGGTCAGAATGCCAGCATTTCAAACCAAGTCAGACTTGCCTTTTCTTTTTTTTCTTTTGTGTGTGTATGGGGGTGGGTGGGTCTTAGTTCTTTACCAAGTTAGAAACATTTATCATCATTATTATTGTTCCCTCAATGAAGAATGATGTTTTTTCAGTTCAGTTGGCAAAGGACTATATAGATCCAAAGATTTATTGTTCATTATTATTACTATTTTACAGGAAAGGTGCAGGCAGGAATGAAGGCAAGTAGGCTGGCAGGCAGGAAGAGAGGAGCAAGAAGCATTTATTTACTTTGTTGTTCATCTTGATTTGCCCCCACCCCCAGTCCCCAGGTCCCCACCCCAGGACGTGAACCTGGATGTGTCAACTCTACTGGCTGAAGGCCACAGATTTAACTGCTAAGCTACCAGGGCATGGCCAAGTTCAGCTAAAATACCTGCAGCAGATACATGCCAGTGAAAAGGCTAGTCGTTTCTCTTCCTCCGTCTGGTGGGATTAAACTGTTCCCTCTTAGAAGGGGAGGGCTGGGTCCCACCACCAAAATCAAAGATGGCACAGCCATTGATGGGAATCCCAAATTCTGCCAGACCTGTTGGATCAGCATCGATCCATTTGTAGGCTGACCATAGGTACTATTTTCAACAGGACAGTATCATTTGTTTTCGTATTTCCCAACCATCTATTGTGTCCCATTTTTAATAAACCTGGGCTGCCTGTAACACGGGGCAGAAGGGGCAGTTGAGCTGCCCTGGGCCCAGTCTGTTGAGGGGCCCCACAGCCCCATCCTGTTTTTATCTCAAGGAAATATGGACTGCTTATCCATTTGGGAAGCAACTTTAGAGGAGTTTTAACTCTTGGCAGCTTTTGGAAACTGAATATTTTTTAGGAAATAAAAATCCCCAGTTATATACCTGTGCTTTCTTTTCTCTCCACTGTTACTTTTGTTTCTGGACCAACACCTGAAACCTGATAGTTTATGATGCATATATTTTAACTTAAAATGCATCTTTGCAGTTATGGCTCTTGGCCAACTACAGTCTCTGAATGAATAAAAGGACTTTTAGGAGCAAAAGCAGCCAGAGCTGCAGTTTTATTGGTTGACTTTCTTAAAACACAGTATGTTCCACTGTTATTTGGGTTTATAGAACAGACACCTATCTGCTGTGAAGAGGCCTCCTCTTTTTATTAATATGTCCAAGAGTTATATAATTCTAGACTGTGTTTTGCTTACTCACTGCATCTAATGAACAGTGGTGCTGACAAGTTTCAGTTTCTTCATCTAAGAAATGGAAATAATATTGATTTTATGGGGGTAAAAAGGTTGTGTTTCAGGATTAAATATGGAAATGTTTACAAAATACTTGGAAGAATCCTGATAACAAATGTTTGCTGATTTTTAGTTTAATATTTATTGAGGTAACTTTGATTTACAAAATAATGTAAGCTCTTATGTACAGGTTCACTGTTCCTCAAATATATGACAACACACCCTGCCACCACCACATGACCAAAAGTCCTCCACCACTGTCCATTGGACCCACTACCATCTGCTCCTACCTCACCCACTCCTGGCTGGCAACCCAGTTCTGTTGTTAGTGTCCAAGGGTTGGTTTTGTCTGTTCCTTTGTTTTGTTTCCTTATACTTCACATGAATGAGATCATCTAGCATTTGTCTTTATTCTTCTGACTTATTTCACTTTGCATAATCCCCTCTAGTTCCATTCATGTTGTCTCAAATGGCAGGATTCTATTTTTAGGGCTGTGTAGCATTCCATTGCGTATCCAGACACATCTTCATCCATTCATCTGACGATGGGCACTTAGTTTCCAGTTCTTGGCTGTTGTGAACAGGGCTTCAGTAAACCAAGGGTGCATATATTTCCCCGAATTAGTGTTGTTTTTTTTTAAGTAAGCACCCGAAAGGGGTATGAGGGGATCGTATGGGATTTCCATTCTCACTTTTCTGCTTTCCATAAAGGTTGCAGCGATTTTTACTCCTACCAAAATGTTTTCTGTTTTAATGATCAATCCTGCCACGTTTAATGTTCTCAAGACTGGAGATAGAATTGAGGGCAGCCATTTCCAATAGCAAGATCCCACTAAGAAAATAAACAAGAATCTTAGTATTATGCTAGTCCTTTAGCAGAGAGAGGCTATTACAATTCCTAAAAATTAAGGACATGCATCTTTGTGGCTTAGACAGCTGAGGTGCAGATCATGTAAAGCCCAAGGACCTGGGTTTGAAACCTGGGCTGGGGGCAAAAAAAAAGGGGTCTTAATATTCTGCATTCATATTATTTATTTAATGTAATAAAAATCATAAAATGCAAATCAACCTTTTTTTTTTTTTCTGTGATAACCAGGTGATAGTACCCTAAAATAGAGAACTTTTGAATTATTATTATTTTTTTAAAGAGGAAGTCAGGCAGGCAAGAATGAAAGCAGGCAGACAGTAGGCAGGAAGGGAGAGAAGGAAGAAGTATTTATTTATTTAGTTGTTCACTTTCAGTTGTTCCTCTTGGCCCTGGGCCTCAAAACCAGGTCCTTGGGTATGTGAATGGCTTCCCAGGCATGGGCTTAACACCTGAGCTACCAGGGCATGCCAAACTTTTGAATTATTTTGGATAATTATTTGAATTATTTCTGTTTAAAGGACTTAGGGTCCTACTTCACAAAGCATATCAACAGTCTGCATACACCAAAGGACTAGGAGCCAGCCTAGAATAGTGGGATTATACGTATATGTCAGATATCGCTGGTCTTGTCTTGAAAATCATTCACTATTTAAATCTATTCTTTTTTTTTTAAATCATAACTATAATGTTCAGACAAGAGATGGGACACCTCAGACTTTATTTAACCCTTGGCTGAAATGTGATACGACTTCAAAGCTCTTCTGCTAAAACGCAGTCACCTCCAATGAGGTGATAAGTTTCAGAAGCCAGAGGCTTCCAGGCAATCGGCAGGATGTGGGATGGAGCCAAGAAATTTCAAACACAATTAAGAGCTCAGGAGAAATGATGAAATCTCCTCATCTAGAGATATTTAGGCAGAAGGCCGAGTTCCATTGGGGGAGCACAGCATATTTCTAGGTGAATGATGGTGACATTCGGTGTTCTTTATTATTTCAATAAGAAGAGCAAGACCAGGCTTCAGGAAAACATTGGAAGTAAAAAGTCCCCCCTTGGGCTTCTCAGTGCAGGGACTTATTTCCACAGAGGTCCCTCATCAAGCAAACCTTCTATAACTCCGGCCTTTCAGAAACTCGGTGCTGAGGCTGGTTGGTGTCTCTTGCCAAGTTGGTGTGAATTCAGGTGTGCTAAGGCCCAAGATTTAGCTGGCGTTTCACCTTGGTGACTCTGGTGTCTGACTACGGAGGAGGCACAGAAACGCAGTCACACAAACACATCCCGTATCCACCAAGCAGTTGAAAAGCAAAAGAAAACCAGGATTCTAAATGGATTGTGGGAAACAAGGGCTCACATTTCCTCTCGGCCCATCTCGCTGTTCCTTAGCCCTCAGAGTCATTTCAAAACCGGAGTGACCTTTCTGGGACCTGTTTTGGCCCTGCAGCTGAACATCCAGACAGCCCCTCTGAACATCTGGTGATGAGGCCTGGCAGCAGGGAGAGGGCGGCGGCATCTGAGCACCAAGTATTAGTCTCTTACCGTGGTAATCACAGCTCCAGAGGAGAAAACTCTAGGTTTTCGCGATTTGCAGAACAGAAAGGGCAGTCATGACGTGAGGCGTGATGCTCAGTCAGACTTTCCATTTGGCCTGAACTTCGGCAGCAATTTTTCATCTGAGTTGGAGTAAGAGAATTAAGGGTCAGAGGCCATGAATGCACCAAATGAAAGGCCAGGAAGAGCCTGGGGCTGGAGATTCGACAACTCTGGGCCGCATCTCTGAAGGGGAACAGGCTTCCTCACCCTTAGGGTCTCCTGGAATGAGGACAGGAATCAGTGGCAGTCCTGCGGAGGGAGATGCCAGCCTGGCAGAGATGGGAAGGCGGGGCTTGGACCTGTTCCCTGAGGTTTGGGAGGTGCCCTCCAGATTCTTGGCTGTCTGGCTCTGCCCCTGGGCTCTGCACATCCCCACCATTGTCACCCGCATGCATGGTCATATCCGTGCGGTAGGTGAAGACCAGAGACTTCCAGCAACTTGCCCAAAGTCACACAGCAAACAGGCGAGCACATTTGGACGAAAGTCTGACTCAAGAACTGTTCTTAATAAATTCAGCAGAGAAGGACAAGCATGACATGATTTCACTCCTAGGTGGTACATAAATAAACAAAACCAATACATGAACTACATAAATAAAAATTAAAATTTAGACTATTAGCTCAAACTAGTGGTCACCGGTAGGGAAGACGGAGGTGGAGGGTAATTCAGGTAAGAGGGTCAAATGGATGTGAACTTAAAATCTTATCATGAACTTAAATCTAGGAGATGCTATATTCCAAGGTTACCTTAATAAAACCTTTCTTTAAAAAAAGAATCTTTGTTAGATCATACTGTTACTTCTATGCAGAATGTTGATCTTTGTTTCTCCCTTTCCCCCAAGTTTACACAGAGAGGTACTGCCCAGAAGGCCTTGCGGGAATTACTGGGCGCCCTGACACATGGAATTTTCGACCCCCCAGAACATTCGGGATGGTACTTGGCATGAAAAGGAAGCAGCTGCCACTCTCTTTGCCCCAGGAGCTGGCTCAGTGAGCTCAGTCATGGAAAGTCCCTTCCCCAGATAGATTCCGGTGTCCCGCAGACTTCTGCTGTTGCTAAAATATAACTGGGCTAATCCCTCACAAATCCTGCATCAACAGGTGGGGTAGCCTCGCCAGCATTTGTCGGAGGTGGAGGGAAGTCATCTGTTTGACCCCTGGCTGCCACGTCCCTGTCCTGCTCCAATAGGAGCCGCTCAGGACTCTCTTCACTCGGCCACCAGGCTCTCTCTTCAAAGGCTATTTTTTCCTGACCGTTCTGCCGATCATGCCTTGCAGTTACCCCACCTTCTCTTTTATTTCTGATTTTTATTTTTATGGGAGATGTATTAAAAAGAAGTCACCAAAATGACAATGACGCAGCAAAGTCATAAAGTGGGTCTACGTAACCCTACTCGGCTCATCACAGAGCAAGTGGGTGAGCGGAATGGTAATTCCTGCATGTCTAACAGCAGCAGAGAAAGTTGCCTGAAGGCAGGCAGAGGAACTGTGTTTGATAAGAATCAGAACCCAGGACTCCATGACTATCTGGCATTCGCTCACTGCTGCACCTGTGCTTAGAAATGTGCATGATGGGAATTCCAGGAATCTCCTAGATTCTTCTTTAAGGTCCTGGTCAACCATGGTCACCATGCAACACCTGTGCTGAGTGACTGTCAGTACCAAGCACCACACAGGTTGTGTGTGTCTAGTGATTGTGTCATGAACCGTTGGCAATCCACTCGCTACTTCTGCCCGATTTTCTCATGTTCCACCATGACAGTCAGTTACACAAGGGATGCATCGGGCATGGAGACCATTCATCATTGTGTAAGTCCAGTTTGGCTTTCATGGCAAAGCTGATGACGCCGGCATCAATCAGGAGGTCGTCAGGAGGGCCAGGTGTGTGTTATACCAGAAGACTAAGCAGGAAGGAGTTGGGCGACTTCTTTTTCCTTGAGTGCCCTGGGACTTTTCTTGGTAGGTTTTAATCTTCCCTTTTCCTTTAAGCCTCTGATCTCTGAGACCCAGCTTTCGCTTCATGATCACATACTTCCTTGCTTTCTCCTGCCTCCCCATGTCCATGCTGCATGCTGGTATTTTCTGGAAGCCCTTCCTTCTCTTTTAAAGAGCGAAGAGCAAGAGCACAGGCAAAAATGGCAGAGACACGTGTTATATCAGACAAGGAATCATTAGCTATATCTACGCTGGTGTCCCCTCCACCCCAGCCTTCCTGTGATCCCCAGAGGCCGCCCCACAGCCTACTCATGTCCTTCAACCACGAGACCAGCACTGTGGAAAGAATTAGCAACAGAATTGACATTACGAGAACAGACCTGGTCTGAGTTTTCAGTCCCGTAGAAGAGCACACGCTGAGCATCATGTAGGCATGAACAGTACACGGCAGATATGAGAAAACAAACATGGCAGCGTCTCCACCCATTTCCATGGACATAGTTCCCCACAGGCTGCCTCACAGGTACCACCTCCCATAGCTTACTTCAAGCCACAGGGCTGCCTGACCATTGTTCACATTTCCTCACTGGATCTTTTTTTTTTTTTGATTTGGAACCATTATGCATTCAAATAAAAATAATGTGGTCACATCAGCCATAGTTAAACAGGTTTGACATTTGATTTCGGTGTTTGAGGCACATAACTGTTTAACAGTTGGCTCTCCTATGGCCTAGAAAACCAGTACCTTTTAAGAAATAAAGACTAGCAGCAGACCAGCGGCAAATTTAAGAATATTCTAGAAAAAAAAATACAAAATATTTCATTCTTGGATCTTTAAAATCTGGGACAGTTTGCTATTCAAACTTCCAAGATGTGCTTTATGCAAATACTATCATTATGCCTATTATCTAAAGTATTATGCGAATATTTTAGAAAAAGGAGAATACTTAAAAAGAAAAACCTGCTCCCTCAAGCTAATGAATAACTAATAAAAGAGAGGGTGACTTCAATTTCATGGGTGACAATATCTGCGTGCACACTGTGTGTCTCTATTCTGCTTACGTCATAATCTCTTGTTACCTGCTGTTAATAAGGTCAAATGGGACTTTTGAGGGGCAGGTGGTAAGACAGTGAGTTGGAACACAGAGTTTTCATCCTCTCGCCAGAGGGAGAATGAGAACCAGGTGCCACCAGGAGAGGATCGATGGGGATCAGCTGTGCTCTTTGCAACCGGAGAGGAAGAGGCCTTTGCGTTCTTGGCGAATTGTACTTGAGAACACCAGGGAAGAGAGTCTGGGCCCCTGATCTCAACACAGTGACCGAGAGGGCCCTGTTTGTCATAGAGGACTCCCAGGGTAGTGTCCCTGGTTGGAACACTTAATTCTTCTCCCACAGTGAGGAGGGCACAGAATCGAGCTGTGTAGGAACAAGGAAGCACTTTGGCCTTCGCTGTATTTGCTCCGGGATCCCAAGTCCTTCCAGGGAGGCCCCCTGGCTGCAGGCTGCTGACCCCCGTGTCTTAACCGATGGCCATCAGGAATAAGAGTATTCCTCCTGCTGCTCGAAGAGCTTTGCCCGCTTCCCTGGGATGCTGGCAGGTGGAGGAACAGGGCCTCCCCAAGACAGGCGCACCAGAGTAATGTCAGCACAGCAGCGAGAGGCAGACTCTTGGGATTAGGTAAGTAGCCAAGCCTCGGTCTCGGGGACTGTTGCCTGTTTGGAGGAATGTGTGACAAACCCAGTCTGACATCTTTCCAACGGGGTCAGGAACCTGGGGAAACAGACAGCTGGCGCCTCGACCGTCTCTCCCAGCTAGGTTGGGCCTGGGGGCCTCCTCTCTACTAAGCTCTGAGGAACCACCTCACCCAGGACCCAGGAGAGGCCAGCTGGCGCCTGGATATCAGGAACCCAAGGTGTTACAGAGGAACAAAGGGGGCGACCCGAAGCGTCTGGGAGAGATGTCTGAGCTGTTGGAGGAAGAGTGTGGCATGGACCCCCAGAGAGTGGGCTGACTGATGCAGCTTTTGTCCACATCTAACTCAGAAGGACCCCTCCTCCCTGTGTGCGCGCAGAGGGTGGACAGAGGGCAGGTGGAGCGCTTGGCAGTGGTTACTTGGCTGCAGTCATGGCGTTTTTCATGAAACAGCACCAAGGTCGATGGCTCCCTCTCCCCATCATTGTGGTGGAGGCTCAGAAGACAGGGATCTGGTCTCTCCGAGCCACATCCAGGTCATCATCCAGGGTTAACAAAACCTGAAATGACAGGAGCGGGGAAAGGGAAGGCTAGCAACCCTCACCCAGACTGGGCCCTCCCAGTGCCCGAAGCCTTTTCCTTCTCTTCTGTAGCTCTCCACAAGTCTGTGCTTGGAACAGGCACTGGTTATCACGACATAGCTGTCTTATTAATGAATCAAATACTTATCAAGGGCCTATGATATGCTGTCTGGATGCTGGGAATAGACCTTGGATGACTGACAAAAATTCCTCTCTCCGTGTAAGTGAAATAGAGCACGTGACAGAGTCTTATGTACTCGGCATGTGAGACAGTGAGTGCAGAAGGATTAAGATTACACTATGGGAATGTAGCAATTATGGGGTAAAACATTTTGATTATGGTAAAAATATTTTGACAGTATGGTGAAACATTTTGATAGCATGTCCATTGCTGTCATTATCTGGAAGGGGACATGAGTTCAAGACTTAGAGGAAAAGAAATCTGGTTGCAGAGAGTGTAGCTAATGGACTGTCTTCCTCCATTTTTAGCTGGCTCCACCACCACTCTCTCTTATACTTTGGTTTGTCTCTGGGTTGCTGATGAAGTGGACTTTCAAAAATAAAAGCATCAGGAATGTCTCTACAGATTGGGTAAACTTCCCAAGATGGCCACGAGGGGGCGGTCTGCTCCACACATGAGGTTATGCACGCAAAGCCCTCAACAGGTGGGCCCAGGTGAGAATCCAGGAGGGCGTACTATCAATGGAGCCCAGGGACTTTTCATTTGGAAAATATTGGAGAGGAAAATGAAGAGGAAAATAAAGATCTAATTGAATAATACAAAATTTAAAAAAAAAAAAAAAAAAAGGTAACGTGAAAAAAGAAACAAGGCGTGCCCTGGTGGTGTTGGGTCCACCGCCTCTGGTAGAGCGCAGTCCATGTACATCCCGAGGACCAGGGTCTGTGTCCCTGGGCGAGGGGAACAACCAAGATGATAGACTAAATAACATGAATAAGAAGGCTTCCTCCTCAAAAAGAATGAAAAGGAAAACTCTGTACAGTATTTGCAAATAATGAATGTATTTTGCTAGGGAGATATTTGTTTGGAATGTCACATATGCACAATCTCAGCATTTCTGCAAACTTTCAAATCAACAGGGGACCAGACGGGCATGGAGGATGGAGAGTCGTAGACAGGATGGAACCACAAAAGGCATGGAATTCCTTTTGGAGCCAAAAGTTTTTAGAACTAAACTGAGCAATCTCTCAGAATGTCCCTCTTCCTATCTCACTTGGAACCACCTGCTTGATGGCTTGGTCTTTAATGTTAAAAACACTCCCTTCTTATGAATGGCCCTTCCTCAGGCTAAAGGAGGGGTGTATGCATTTAGTAATCACAGCAATCAGGGCAGGTTTCCCTGTCCACGAGGTCTCTACCCCTCATGCTATTTCCCCTGCCTTCATTCTCTGATAAATCTATGAAATGCACTTCTTAACACCTCAATAATTCTTTCTTGAATTGTGTCAGCCCCAGACCCCAATTTTCCCCAGCAACATACTGATGCACCTTTAAAAAAGAAGGACAAAAGATAATCAGTACACTGAATTACAATGAGGAGTTGAAAAGAGATTAGCAAGGGGACACCAAAGAGGAGAAAAGGACAAGGGAAAGAGGAAAAAGGAGAGCACAGGGTTTAAAGAGAAGAAATGGCGCACCCCTGTGGCTCAGGTGACAGAGACAGCTGAGGTGCAGACCTCGTAAAGACCAAGGACCTGGGTTCGCCACTCAGAGCCAGAGGGAAAACGCACATACACACCCCCCAAAAGAAGAGAGAAGGAATGAATGAAAAGGTATCATGAACTCACCAAGAATGAGAAAAACAAGGCAGTCGCAGAAAGGAAGTGCCAGATATCGTGGGCATCAAAGAAATCCAGCAGGACGCACTCCTGGTTCCTCTCCCGGGATTCCGCTGGGGAGCCCTGGGGAAGGCGAGGCAAAGCGTGGGCGAGCATTCTCACAGGTCAACTCCTTCAAGGGCGAGAGCCGGAAGCCACAAACATGTCACTGCCGTGCCATCCAGCTTAGCAATGGGGCTGTGTTCCGAGAAACATGTTGGCGGGCCATGCGGTCATCGAATGCCATGACGTTATCATCAGCCACGCCTGGGTGGTCTGGCCCACTACCTGCCTCGGCTGGATGATGGCAGCACCATCGTCCGGGGGCCTGTGACGGGCTGAAATGTCAAGGGATCAAGAGCGCAGACGCCTGGCTTACAACATTAGCTTCCAAGAAAACACACATCCGGTGCACGCGGATTAGTCAGGCACCTCAGCTGAGAGCACAGCCCACATTTCCATCACAAGGACCCAGGTTCAAATCCTGGGGCTGGGATGAAAACCAAGATGAACTAAATCAAATAAAGCACTTCCTCCTCCTCTCTCTTCCTGCCTGCCTGTCTCTGCTCACCTTCTGTACCTTTCCTTAAAAAAAAGAACAAGAAAAGCAAAAACATAAAACCTGGTACACAAGTGTTCCCAGAAGTGATATTGATCCTAATAACCAAAAAGTGGAAACAACCCAAATAGCCATTCACCGAAGAATGGATACGTAAAATGAGATCCCGCCGTACAATGGGCATTATTCATCATAAAATGTCAAGAAGTACTGACACAGGGGACACATGAATGAGGCTAGGAAGCATTCTGCCCACTGAAAGAAGCTGGGACTCAAAGGCCACCTAGTATGTGATCCATTTATCTGAAATGTCCGAACAGGCAGATCTACAGACAACAGAGGTCAGTGGATGCCTCGGGCTATAGGAGTAGGAAACGGGGAGTGACTGCTAAGGGCTGCAAGCTTTCACCTTAGACGATGTAGAACAAGAAACAGGGACCAGCACGAGGATGGGGGAGGGAAGAAGGAAGATCAAAAAGGCAACAGAGAGAGAGAATGTCCTCTTGGAAAAGAAACGGTCCTGTTACCTCCCAGCTGCTGAGATTCTGGAAGAAGAAATACAGGGCGGCTGCCCATACCACAGCGGTGGCCACGATGCAGAAGAGCGGGACTGGGAGGACCTTCTCGGAGCTTCGAAGCTGTGGGCGAGACAGCAGAGGCTGCAGAGCTGCGGAGGGTCCCAGCCATGCGCGGCTGCTCCCCGCGCCCGCTCTTACCTTCATGATGATGTAAAAAGCCAGGTAGAGGAGCAAGTTACAGATGAAGATGCCCAGCATGTAGGAGGCGAAGTCCCTGGGCCGGTACAGCAGACCAAAGAGGGCGCTGAGGACACAGGAGGGATGATTTTGCAGCCATGCAGGTGGATTCGTAGCATGCTCGACTTTTTCACTTTTTCATCCCCAGTTTTTAGGGGGAGAAGGTGCATTTAAAAAAACACTTTAGCTAAGAAATGGGGAGCCTATAATTATTTTAATGTGTAGGATAATTACTACAATAAAAAAAGAAAAACAAAACCCATTTTAGGTGTACCCTGGTGGCTCGGGTGTCAGCCTGAGCCTGGGGCGCAGTCCCCATAGGGCCCAAGGACCCTGGTTTGCAGCCCAGGACGGGGGGAAACACCTACAATGAACAACTATATATATAAAAAAGATTCTTCTCCCTTCTCCACTCTCTTCCTTCCTGCCTGTTCCCTTCCTCTTTAAAAGCAAATAAAAAGCAAATAATCATGTTAACATTATCAGTATGTTTAACTTATTGCATATCCTTTAGAATGTTCATTTAAAAAATTAATGCTTCATTGGTGTTGCAATGCTCCGTGTTTTAGGAGAATAAATTCCCACCTCAGTCTATGTGGTTATCACCCCACACTTACCACCACTTCTGGTGCCCATCACCACGGTCATTTTTACCCTCAGTCTTAGACTTCCTGCCCCTTCTCCCTCCCTCCTTCTGGTACCACAGTCTTGGACCAGAGGTGTGAGAGTGTGGCGAGTCACTCTGGTTGTTGATATTCCACCTGTGAGTGAAATTCATCCCCCGCCCCGCCCCCCAGCCCCCACCATGGGTCTTGAACCCCAGTCCATGGACTTTACCCACACTTTAGCTCTCTGAGCCACAGGGCTGCGTCAAAATTCATTTTTAATGATTGTTCTCAATCAAGTAGTAAAGCAGTCGTCTTCCTTCTGGTTGAAACAGTTTTCCCACTGTCCCTCGGTTAGTGAGCAGTTTTTCGCTGTCATTAAGAACTCTGCCTCAACAGATGAGTCCTTCAGACCACAGTGCTTTTCTCCCCTTTTGCACTTATGATAAGTTCATTAAAACAGATTACTAGAAGGAGAATGATCTCAATAATTAGTTGGGTACCTATTACCAAACTTTTGCTAGCTGCGTATGATTTCTGAATAATACTGGTGTTTAACTTGGTTGACTTTATCCAAATTTCCATTCAGTTATAACAAAACTTTTTATAATGTAACCTTTCCTTAGTTCCTTATTTTGAAGCTTGTTTTTAATAAACACACACACACAGTAAGAAAGAAAAATGCCTATGGGGTATGGAAAATCCTACAATATGCTTTAAAATCATGTTGCATTTTTAAAGCCTACCGGCATATGTCTGTCTTTCTACCTGTACCTATCATCTATATCTATCTATCATCTGTCTATCTCTCTATCTTCTATCCACTAGATATAAAAAACACTAATATTGGCACACAAGAATTCCTAGTATATTCTTTGTCCAAGGAAAAAAGTCTTTATTTCAAGTCTCTGGGACAAGCACAGTCCTAGACTCTCAATATCAGATTTCTTTATAAAACTAAATGGCCAAAGAAAGCTAAACCACAGTATGTCTGATGTGAATGAAGAAAAAGACACGTTTTCTTAAGACTACTTACAAGGACCAGTTCACCAGATTCCCCACAATGAGCAACACCATCCTGTCCTGGAAAGGAGGGAAGGAAACATTGAATGAGAGGCCACACACTCCACGTTTCCTGTGACCTAGTGGAGGGGAGACAGCAACTCTGGGAAAACAATTGCTTTGGTGGAAAAGATTTTTCCAGGATTCTCAGTGAGCTGTGCCCGCAGTGGGGGGCACTAGTTCTATATGGGGACTCTTGCTGTTTCCTCTGACGTTTAGGGAAGCTGGGCACTCGGGATTCACTTTTGGTGGGGACTCAATCCTCACCAGGACGTGGTGCCTGGGAAGTCTCACTCATGGCCGGTGAGCGGCGGGGTGGTGGTGGGGGAAGCAGAACGGTCCAGCCTCTTTGGAAGAGAGTCTGGTCGTTGCTTTGAAAACGAAACATACTTTTACCATCTGGTTCAGCAACTGCACACCTAGGTGTTTACCTAAAGGGGTTGAAAGTGTCTGTTCAAACAAACCTGCACATGGGTGGGTGTTTATAGTAGCTTTATTCAGAGTTATCAAGACTTGGAAGCAAACAAGATGGCCTTCAGTAGGTGAATGGATAAACTGGGGTCCATCCGGACAATGGAAAAATACTTATCGCTGTGAAGAAATGAGCTCCCAAGCCATAAAAAGATATGGGGAAAGCTTACATGCAGATGATCATGGGAAAAGCCTATGTACTATATTGTCACACCACATGACCTTCTCAAAAAGTGCGACTATGAGACAGGACCAAGATCTGTGGTTGCCAGGGACTCGGGGGGAAATGGGAGGGATAACTAGGTGGAGAACTGAGGAATTTTAGGTCAGTGAATGTCCTCTGCGTGGACACGTCATTACTCATTTGCCAAGTCACATAGAAAATTCAGCTTCAAGTAAATGCTAATGTACATGATGAGCTTTGAGGGCTGCTGATACGTGAATGGGTGAATGTGGGGTCAGCAACTAACAAAAGTACGATTTTGGTCGGGGGTCAGGGGTACATGGGAACATGGGAAATCTGTTTTCTCCTCAATTTTCCTGTGGACACAAAAAGTGCTCTAAGACATTTTTTTATTAAAAATGGCATATTAAAAATAAAGACAGTTGGCATCAATTCATGTAAAAAACCCAACCCAATCAAAATCCAAACACAAAAAAGCTAATTACCCCTCTAGGTTCATTGTGAAGGCTGCTTAACTCTCAAGATACTCAGGTTTTAATGGGTATTTGGATTCTTACCTGAGTCAGCCTCTCAAGCCTCGATTCCCTTTTCATTTTGTTTTTAGAGCGACAGCTCTTGCCTAAGGCCCCACATTCCTTTATGTGAAAATCCTTCTGGTTGGAGCAACTGGCAGGCACTTACTGGGCTGCCGTGTGCCAGGGTCAAATATGTCACCAGTTCTGACCACACAGCGTCAAGGTGGGGGAGTGACCCAGAGCACATGTTCCGCCTTCCAAGGCCACTGGCCCTTGAGCCAAGATATAGCTGGGACCAGGGCCCTGATGCTTAGTGCAGAAAGGCGTAATATACCGAAAACTGTAAGGGAGAACTTTACAGAGTATATTTCTGCCATCGAGCCAGAACAATGTTGAGCAAATACTTTTGCTTCTTGCAAAAAGCCAGCCATGTATACAAAACCAAACAAATGCATTCCGTGGAAAGTGTTAGTTCTTCATGAAAGTGACAGAAGTGACGCCGTTAGCTGGTGACAGTCTGGTCGATGCCTGAGGTTCCAGGGCTATGGCCAACAGGGACCCTTCTCAATCTCACAAGTGAAAGCATGCTGCTTCTTTGGATGATTATTTCTAGGGACATCCCATCTTGATGCTCCCCACTAGCATGATCCCCACTGTCTGTGGATGTTTTTCCTCTTCATATACTAGCAATGTTTCATGGACAAAAAGGCAGCCACCCCAGCTCATCTTTTCAGGGTGAGAAGGAGCACAAGCAACATGCTTCTTGCCCCACCACCTGGACCCCTGCCATCCTGAGCCATCTGCTTCTCTGGACATGGGGAGCCTGGGTGGCTGCCCCGGACCTGCCGCTCCTGCTGTCCCTCTGCTCTGTGGCAGGAGGCCGAGACACACACACAGGTGCACACACGTACCATGTACAGAGGCCGACTGCACTGCTGGACGAAGTCTGTGTAACACACGGTGGCAGCCCGCCGGAAAGTCCCCAAGTCTGTGAGGACACAACGGCGTGGTCAGAGGCTGAGACACGGCAAATACAAAACGCTCCCACGTGGCCCAAGCTTCTGGGATCAGGAGGCTGCCCTGCTGACTTCCTTAAAATGGGGCCTTGCACCCACCCCCCCTCTGGGCTCAAGTCACTCAAGCTTTGAAAGCCATGGACCCGGGTTTGAGACCCAGGGCTGGGGGGCAAAACTGAAAAAAAAAAAAAAATTATAAATAAATAAATGGTACTTTGCCCTGAGAAGGTTGGTAACAAATAATCACTGAAAAAAATGGCAGGCACCGCCACCAGTGGGCGGGTCACCTCGGTGACAGAAAGGTGGCTAGTGCCGGCCACTCGCAGATGAGGTCAGTGACAGGCCAAGAATTCTAGGGTCTCCTTCAGCAGGGTTGTCCTTTGTGTAGAAGTTACCCCAGAGTTGGTTCCTTTCTCGCAGGGCCCTCAAACCCCTTCAAGCCTCTGCTCTCTCTGAAGGACGAGGAACCTTAGCTGGCAGAGTTAGCTACACGTCAGTAGGAATCGAACTGAAAACAGAGTCTCCTAAGCAGGGGCAGAAAGTGCAAATGTGCACTGAAACAATAAAGAAATGTAAGTGACAAGGGGGAGTCAAGGAGAGGAAAGATTTCGGGACAGGCGGCCTTTCACCTGGATGCCAGGAAAGAAAGCGAGTGTGTGTCGACCACTGTTATTCTGTGAACGGACTCAGCGTGGCAGGTGGGGCTGCTGTGAGCTCTCTACATGTGGACGCCACACACAAGGCGGGGGTCTCCCCAAAGCAAGCATTGTAGTGAGAATGGACCCCCGCTCTGTTCTGAAAGCTGCTCTTCAGGGGTCCCCCTGGGGTCAGTTGGACCAGCACTCACATGAGTCAATGGATGGGTTAGAGGGTCTGCTGAAGCCAGCGCGGTGCGGCCTCTGCCTCCTCCCTCCTCCCTGAGCCCCCCAAGCAAATCTGCCCGGCCTGGAAAGGGGTGTCGGGGAGCATTCTGGCAGCAGAACCAGATCATCAGAAAACTTCCCAAGCCCTGGGCAGGACGCCTGTACGTTACCTGTGTCAGACACATCTGAGTCAGCAGGACGCAGAGAAGAAAGGAGGGAAAAGGTGTGTGAGAAAGCAGTCAAACAGGCACCCACGGGTCATTCTGCTTCCTTTCACAGTGGATGACTTACATTTTTTTTTGATTCTAGAAGTCACGTTTGCTCCTCATGAAGAACTCAGCACCTTTCTGCTTGTCTTTGTCAGAATGTCTTATTCTCTCAAAGATTGAATCAGGCTTTTCTCTCTCTCTGCCTGCGTGTGTGCATGACCTGCAACATCTCAGGGTTCCACCCCCATGGTCCTTTTCCCGGGCTCTGGTAACTAGGGATGCTGTCGTGACCTGGGCAAGGGCCTCTAAGTTGTTCTGTCCTACTTAGGAGATGCTCTCACTCATGGCTGCGGCCTTCCTGGGTCCACGTTTGTTTTCCAGTGCAGTCTGAAGGCCCAGACCGGGGCGCACAGGGTTTGAGACAGCAAAGAGGCCCACGAAATGGGCAGAGAGGTTGGTGCGGCCCAAACCACCGTCCACTAACCCAACTTCCTGCCTTTGGACTAAATTTAATGCAGCCCTTATCACAGTGAAATAGCAAGTCTTCCTTTGACTCTGGAAATCTGTAACCACACAGGGAAGACCCCTAGGAACAGAAGTGGGAAACACTCAGTTGAGCTATACTCTGCTTAGCTCCACTCGCCCTTCCAACTCCCTTGTCTGACAGACCCCAGTAGTGGATTTCCTCACAGGAAATGTCCATGGATTTGGACAGTGGGAAACCCCAGCAGAAGCAGGAGGGACGGAAGAAGAAGGGACAGGCATCAGGCCAGCCATGTTGGTCAGGCAAGTTTCCATCACTCTCTCCTTCCACATTTGGATACTCCCTTCTTTCCTGTCCTTCGGGCTTATGGATAATGAAATCTTTGCTATTAATTCCAGATCACCAAGTTACACTTTCATTCCTCTCTCCCCAGCCCTTATCTTGTGAATCTTCCCCGTATGGATCAATTCTGCTCAATCTTTGTGTGGGACATGTTTTTGTGGTTGGGACCCCAATAGACCACTCCATGGTCATAATATAATACATTACATTTCTCCTTGTTAAAATGGCAAACTAGGGTGGGGTGGGGGGAAAAAGGTAAACTAATTTAGTCGTACAAAATTGTGATAAAATATATTAAAAGCTTCTCTATGCATGGTCATTGTCATAACATATACCGTATTCAACTTTACTTTTTCACCTCAGGGAAAACCCAGGACAACCATGCTCCAAATTATTTCCCTTTTGAAAGTTGAGTTTGAAAGCTCACTTCCTTTTGAGTCTGAAGATTGGGGCATGAACAGAGCGCCATACCTAATGCTCCACATGACCGGCTTCCACAGAGGGGTTAGCGGTGCATTGGCTATGTTCATGCCAGGGCAGGTGTACAAACCACATCTAAAGAGAAAGCTAAGCTGCCCAAATGAGAAATGGTTGCATTTGGTCTTCCAGTTTTAAAGCCATTTGTTTATGCAGAATTGCGGCTTGAAGTGGGCAAGAGAGGGTCTCCTATTTTAGAGGCCCCTGCTTTCTGCTGAGAGAGGAGTCTGCAGGGTAGGGGGACTACCCCTCCTTCTAGGTCACCTTCTGAATTTCCAGGCTCCAGGATTACCTGGCCAGGTGGTTCTGGAGTCTGTTCTCTGAGCTGCATAGCCCTCTGTCCTGGTCTATATTTCTGAAGACAGATGGCACCAGAGCAGCTGATATTCTAGGGACAAGGAGTGGTCAACTGGATGTTGGCGGACGTGCTTGCCATTAATAATTAGTATAATCAATAGGCCATCAGGAACTTTTGCCATAAGAGAGAAAACAATAAACTGGTTGACAGTTTGGTTTCATTTCTCCAACGAAGAATTAATCAATGGAGGTTAAATCCTATACTTGGTTGTCAGTTTGATTTCGTTTCACCATTGATTCAATAAGAAACCAAATCTTGGCAAAGTGATGTGTTATCATTTTCTGGGATTGTTGTATCCGACCTGGTTTAACACGCTCTGACTTTACACTTCAGTAAGTTAGATCGCCAGAAAACGAGTGAAAAAGGTGTAATAGTATGAGTGAACAAAGGACTTGGAAGACATGCTTAGGTCAACTCCACAAAAGCATGTTTGTTCTTTATCAGTTTTGCTGTGAATCCACAAACATGTTAAAGCATATTATCATCTTTTGAATTTTTCACATTGTATTTAAATTTTTGTTATGTTATCTCTTTAATTTTGTCATTAATATTGCATGTTTCATGATGCTCTTTGGAATTTCCCTCTTTCGTTTTTCATCCTTTTCTCTTTTACTGCAAAAGACTGAAAAATCCATTCTTTGTGCCTTCTTGCCATGAATTTTCACATGTGAAAAAAGTCACGTCTCATGTCCTTTAAAAGCCTTACTTTTGTTTTTTGTTCTTTTATGGCAAATTTGTCTTATAGCCAGTTAGTTATATGGCAAAATGCTTTTGGCAAAACTGTTTTATAGCAAAATAACCTACAACTGTGTGACTGGGGTCTCCAACCTGTGAGACCCCTGAAGATTCAGGACAGCACTGGTTAGTTCTCTTCTATGCCCTGCTCTGGAATGTTCTGAGGAACTATGAATTCTACATTTGAACCTGCACCTTCTTGGTTGCAATGAAGGTATTTTTCATTTCTCCTTTTTTTCCTTCCTTCCACATATTTAATAGTTCTTCTTTAGTGTGCTTTATAAGTTTAAAATTTATGTAGATACAGTATATGGCTTTTTTTTTTTTTTTTTAAGGGAAAGGTGCAGGCAGGAATGAAGGCAAGAAGGCAGGCAGGAAGAGAGAGGAGGAAGAAGCATTTATTTATCTTATTTAATTGTTCATCTTGGTTGCTCCCCCCCGGACCTGGGATGCAAACCCTGGTCTTTGGGATGTATGTGGACTGTGCTTGGTTAAAGGCAGGGGTTCCTTTACTGCCTCGAGGCATGCTGGTATGTGGCTTTTGTTTGCAATCTGACTGGGCTCTGCCAATATTAGGAATAACCTTTGTTTATATACAGTAAGTCTTGTTTTGGTTAATACTTGGTTATAATGTTGATGAGAAAAAAATGGATTTCTGGAAAGAGCCGTTGTCTATGTGAAATTTGCATGTTCTCCTCATGTCTGCCTGGAATTTTCTCCTCTGGCTTCCTTCCACCTCCCAAACATGTGCATGTTTGGTTCACTGATAGGTCTAAATGGTTGCAGTCCGAGTGAGTGTGAGTGTGAGTGAGTGTGTGTGTGATGGGCTTTGTGATGGAAGGACGTCCTGTTCCAGGTTGGGTCCAGCCTTGTGTCCTGAGCTGCTGGACAGCCTGTGAACACCCATGGCCCTAAACTGGAATGGGTGTGTTGGAAAATAAATGAGTGGATGCATACAACTTACTGTTTAATATTAGATGTGTGTTGGTCTTTATTTAGAAGTTTGATGGCGTTTTTGTGACCAGAAATATGCTATAGGAATACAATTCTTGTTTATATCAATTAGTCTATGGTAAAATCGGTTTGGTTATATATCATTTCACTTAAAAGTTGCAATTTCTAAGGCTCTATTGACAATATTTAATAAGGACTTACTGCCTAATGAGTTTGCTTGAAGTATGTGAAAGAATATTTAAGTCTGATTTCCTGGACCTTAAAATAACTGGTGAAATTTAAATGCTCTAGAATAAGTGGAACTGGTGCCAATGTATAACAACCGACCAACAGCAGAACAGAGGTTGATTTTTACAGAACACTTAAAATGCAGTTCATTCACATTGTCCAGTGGAGCTCAGCAAATGTTTCTTGCCTCTGTGATTGGCAAGTTGGTCTCAAAAACTTTCTGGCCTGCCCTGGTGGCTCAGAGGTTAAGACTGCGTCTGGGGAACAGTTCACATACAGCCCAAGGGCCTGGGTTCAAGGCCTGTGACTGCAGGGAATAACTGAAAAAGAACCACCAAATAAAGTGCTTTTTCCCATTCCTGTCTGCCTTCCTCTTAAAATTTGTCCTTATCCTAGAATTTGAAAATAATATATAATTCATTCTTGAAAACCATTTAACATCGTTAGAGAAATGGTCCTTTTCAATGTTATAAGCTGCAAAATGTTCCTCTCGAGGGACCTCAGGGTGTGGTCATACCAGTTTGCAAACACACTTTCTGAGTTTGGTGGGTTGTAGAGTGTTGGGGGCTTGGGGCGGAGGCATGTCTCAGCAATGAGGTTTGCCGAGCTTCACTTTTCAGTTGAAAATGGGGCTTGTGATAATAGCTGACTGCAGTGTTATGCAGGAAAGGGAGTTTTTAGAGAAACGCTATATAGTAAGCACACACAGAACTCAGAGCACTTGTCCTGATGACCCGAGGCCCTCTGTTTAGCCAAGAAGGTCCTGCTAGGGTCAGCATCAGCGCGTTTAGTTCGAATGACAGGAGACTCACCTATCTTGAAGCGCCCCATATAGTAGATCTGGGTGCTGAGGGCCAGAGAGGCCAGAATGTGGATTGCAGAGAAGATGACCCAGAACCACAAGTCATTTTTCCCAAACACCTAGGAGCAAAGATAGAAGTTACTCTGTGGGATTTTCCGCCAAGAACTCACTTAAATCCTTCTGTCTCTCCTGGGTGTATCAGGAGCTCAAAATGGATCAAAGAACGACTGCTGGGCGGATGAAAAAGGAAAAGCAAAGGGGAAAAGACGGGTGAGGGGGCCAGACAGCAACGTTGAAGGGGCAAGAGCTCTAAGGGGAAGGGAAGGAAGAATTACTTCTCCAGTAACCGAAGCTAACCATGGCTGGTCCCTGTTCTGTGAGAAAGAGGTTCTGTTCTTTGAAGTCAGCCTCTCTCATCAGTTTGTCCACCTTTATTCCATTCTCCCCTGAGTCGGGTCCCAGCTCTTACTAAAGCACCTTGGGGGAGTTTTACAGGTGCTCGCTGCATTATTAAAAATGAATGACAAAAGAAGTACAACGGCATCAATGGAGCAAGGAGAAGAGTGTGTCATTCACCAAGGATTATGAAGAATCCAAACCAGTTCACCAGATGTCCCACAAAGAAACACACACACAACAGACGCCCTCCAGGGGCCACTGCCGGAAAGCAGAGGAAAGGCGGCGGAGACACCCACCACGCCGAGGACGGTGAGCGTGATGACCAGGGCGAAGGAGGCGTAGGCAGAGTAGGCGCTGGCATTGATGTCTGGGTGGCGGGTCTGATAGAGCTTCAGCATGCACAGGCCGGCGATCATGTACATGAAGCACGTGTCTGAAGGTGCAGAGGTGCGAGACAATCAGGACCCCAGAAGTGGCGGACAGATTTCCCTTTGGCCCTAGAAGCCCCCTCCCTGCTGGCCACGGAGTACTTGCTGCCCTCAGACAGCTTGAAGACCAGCAACCTGCCAGCCTCCCGAGGCTGCAGACCAGACTCCACTTCTAAACCCCTCCAAGGCTGCTGCTCCTAGCTGCGGAGGGAAAGAATCTAATGCTACGTCATGGCAGTCCCATTTGTGCTAAGTGGAGGCACTCAACAGGTTCAAGAAAATGGCGACAGTTAGGACCAGGTGACAACAAAAAGGATCCTAGGTGGGTGTAAGAGGTCCTCCTCATGTCCCGAGATATAACCACATTGATAACTGCTGATGTATAGTTTTAGAACCTCAGTTCAGAAAACTGCTTTAAGCAGAAATGAACTGTGGCTTGCCTGAGAATTATGGACATGCAAATTGAAACAAGAATGCATGGTCCCATATTACTAAAAAAGTATTTCCAATGGAAATGTAAGACGACGACACAGTAGTAGTGATGTGGGGAGACGAGGACCCGCTGACAGCCAGCCAAGTGAGAATTAATACTCTGGAGAAACTGGGTGGTTTTTAGAAAAATGGAGGAGGATCTATCAAACGAATCCAAAATTCCACTTCGAGGCGTCTCAGAGAAGCGCGGTCACAAGTGCACATGCGCATTTCACTCAGAAACGCACACTCCTTAGCCATGGGAAGTCTGCCCCTGGCCCTGGTTCCAGGGATGGCTCTCGTTGGTTCCAGGTGGTCCTCCTTGGCCACTCTCATTGGTCCAGCACCAGGCCTGCACTAACCAGTCCCTGGGAATGATTCTGGAAGGACTTCTGACTGTCTACTGAGTTGTGAGGAAGGCTTTAGGAAAAGACGTTTGCGTGCTCTTAAATGAAGCCATTTGGAAGCCAGCTTGCTGCCTTTTTCTGACATCATGGGGTGGAGATAGGAAGCCAGGACCTGCTGTAGTTATTTTTGTCACCACGAGGATAAAAACAAAATACAGCCTGGGCACAGCCAAGGGCTCTAGAGAAAAGGAGCCAGAGCCACCAGATAAAATATCCACAAGGCCTTTCTAGCTCTGAACTTGCAGCTAGTGAGCTGATAATTGCCCTTATTACTTAATCCAATTTGAACTAAGTTTTCTATTACGTTCACTCCAAAGCAGTCTAATTGCTAGGTCTGGCCAAGTCACACCGAGGAACCTTTCTAGAGGTCTCAATTCTATCTGGCCTGCCGCCTAACTCTTAGCCCATGGCCCGTTCAGATCTAAATGGTATTGTTTTCAGGTCCAAAAGATAGAGTGAAAAAAATGCCGCAACACTGGAAACCATGCCCTGTGTTGAGGTGCCCTGAAGGGTCACTTCAGGTCATATAAAAGTCGTTTAATTCTTGCAAGTATAGCGTGGCGTTTGGGGGAGGGTCCCAAGTTAAGAGTCCTACAACCCAAACCTGGGTTCTAATTACCGAACTGGAAGTTGGAGTAATTCGGACAGACATGGTAACAAGCACTGAGCACTCCTTCCATCATTAGGGCGATGCCCATAGCATAGAAGAGGCCGAAGTGCTTGGGAATTCCATACTCCTGCAAAGGAGAAAGCGTAGTTAATAGGAAGGTACTCATTCAGTAGCAGCACTGACGTTGGAAGCCCCATGTTCCTGGCTGTATGTGGCCCATTACGTGTATGTGGTCCTTCCGCCATCAGCCCTGATGTCCACCCTCTTTGGAGCTAGACCCCATGCTAGCTGCCACCTCCGATTTACCACCCCCCTCACCATGGCAAAGATGTCCTTGGCTTCCAGTGCTCTTCGGTGGAGAATGTCCCTGCGCAAGACAATCAGCAGGAAGAGGAAGCCCAGGAGCACGTGGCCCAGGTTACTGAGAATGTTGTTGAAGGCACTGAAGGGAGGAGAGAGTCAAGGGGATCAAAGAGATTCCGAGATGAATGAATGAACACACGAGCATGTGAACTCAGCCTTCCATATTTTCCAACGATGACCTTTTCCTAAGATCAGGAAATCATCAGAAATCCTTTTTAACATAACTCTTTCACTTTTCATTAGCCTGGATAATGTGTCTGTTTCCTCCCAGGGTGACTGCAGGGATTCTGTGACAGCCACCTCATTTTCTTGTCCTGATGGTATTGACATGGAATGATCTGGAAAAAGTCATTCCAAACATGGGCCATTTGGTCAACCCTTTCAGCTCCCCGGTGGGAGTAAAGAGTTACTGATGAACCCATGTTATGTGTCAGTATTTAGTTCTGGAGCTGCGTTTCAGGATAAGTGCCAGATGGACACAGATAGTAGTTTTATTTCAGGAAAATAGAGGATGACTCAGTTCTGACACAAGAAGCCAGGCTCCCAACTCCCAGGCAAAGGCTCTTTGAACTTCATCATGTCCTGGAGGCTAGTGCATGGCCTTGGAGGTAGCGGTCCTGAGTTTGGGTCTAACATCATGGATAACTGAGGAACATTAGCAAGTTCTTACCTGTCTAAACCTCACCCCCTTCATCTTAAAACAGGATAATAATACTGCATTCCATCTCATAAGGTTGTTTAATAGACTGGATACAATAGCAGTTCATGCTTATCAGCGAGGGTCATGGCAACTAGGGATGGGAGGTTTTCCAAAACAGCCCTGCTCATGCCTTGGGGGGTTTTCTTAGGACTGTTTCCTAAGACTCCCATACAGAGGTGAGAGAAGCAGACCCAGACTCAACTTCTTGACATCACTCCTCCTTGACATTGCCCTTTACTGGGCTAGTCTACTGTGTTGTCTTTAGTATTATTAACAACCGTAATCAACCAAGCAAACAGATGATAAACTTTCAGTCTATTTAGTTACATCAAGGAAGGAGGAGAGGGTGGGCAAAGTGGTTAGGTGGGGTCAAATGTATGGAGAAGGAAGAATTGAAGTGGTGGTGGTGAATTTAATGTAGTGTGTACAGATTTGGATTTACAATAATGAACATCTCAAAGTTATGTAAAACTAAAGTTATAGCATCACACAGAAAAGGATTTTTAAAGGTCTCCTGGGCAACCAGGAGGCTGGGCTCACCTGAGGACGCCCAGGGGGTGAGCACAGAGGAAATTGTAGTAGCAGATGTCCTGGTTCCCAGTGACATTTACCACCTGTAATATCAAGAGTCAGAAGAAGAGAAGAAGAGATGTAGTTTTTCTCCATCTCCTCAGCCTACCCTGAAGTCACAAAAAGACATTGCTTGCAGAGACAGTGATTTACAGTGTAATCTGCGCTCCTTCTCAGCAGGGATGGACCATTACCTGCTCATTATCTAAGCTTTACACAGCAGAGATAGGTGCCCTTTAAGTGCCGCCATCTTGCTTTGAATTAAAATTTTCTGTTCCCTGTTATGTAGCCTCCAGGTGGAATTTAGCCGGGTGTGTTTCCTTTGTCCTCATTATAAAAGGATTCTGAAAGGAGGCTGCCATTAGGGTCTAACAGGACTGTCATAATATGTTCTATTTTTTCTCTTTTTATAATTTTATTTTTAATCCTCTTGGTATTCCAGTTGGAGAAATAATGCTTGGACTGATCCTATGTTCTACTTTTCTCTGGAAGTCCTGGCAAAGTGCTCTCTCTACAGAATGAAGCTGGGGTTCTGGGGCTGGGGGCAGCACTTACTGTCTGGTAGGTGATGACCAGCTGAATCACAGGTAGTGCATAGAACACTGCGATGGTGATGATGTTCCTGGAAAGGCAGAAAGAACCAGCAGGGGGAGTTCCAGATTAACAGTGACATCCTTGTGTTTCCTAAGGAAGGTGTTGTAGTTCCTTGAAAAAACCTATACTGGTCCCACCGAAACCTGTGATGTAAGTGGGTGTGGCTTTTACAAAGAAAACTTTCGATTGGCTTAAGGGTCCTAATGGTCAGGTACTCACCAAAAATAAATCTTGTATTTTTTGCTGACAATTCTCCGGTCCTTTCTAGACAGATCTGACAGGTACAGGAACATCTGGGACGTCAGACAAAAAGAGAACGCAAAACTACTTTTCTTGCATGAGATACACATGAGAGCTTTATACATTTTTTATGTGCTGTCTCGCTAGGGATTAAGATTGTTTGCAATAGTTTGACTTTCCCCAGGATTTGGTAATTAAAATTTTAGGAGTTCCCTTGAAATATTAAGGATTGGTAGAAATGGAAAACCTATTGGGATCCTTGACTGCTTTGTGCATCTTAGAAATTGATTCCATTTTTAGAGATGTTCCATGGCACGGTTTTTTAATTGTAGTATGGAAACTGTGTGATTCAATGTGCATCTCTGACTGCATACAACACCATATAATAAATATAAGCCAGAAAGAAAAGAGATTTACTGAAGGATACTAGGTAGAGGACAGTTTTTCCAGGTGCACCCTTCAAATGAATCCTTCTACCTGGTGGAATCCTTCCTGCTTTGAGGCTCACAGTCCACCCCTTCGGACCCTGAGAGTGTGTTGGTGCCCTTTTCTCTTTCATCCTCTCACTTTCTTCCTCCAAGAAGAAGAGCTGATTAACAGGGGACTGTTTCCAGTCAGTAGTTACAATTTATCTAAAAAGTCAACCCAACCCTTGGACATTGACAATTAACCTGAGGTGACCAGCCAGGAAGGGAGTGTGGGGCGGCAGCAAGGAGTGGTGGGTCCAGCAGACAGTGATGGAGGACTTTCGGTGATTTGGTGGTGGGCAAGGTGTGTGGTCATATATCTGATGAATAGTGAAAGTACACTTATGAATTTATATGATTTTGTAAATCAAAGGTACTTAAATAAATATTAAACGAGAAAAAAATCCTCTGGGAAATTTGACTTCCTCTGGAGGAAAAAAAGAAAACGGAGGCATTGCTGAAGTGTGGGATCTATCTACCTATATATATAAACACACATCTTTATACACACACATATATATTTTCACACACACACATATATATCTTTATACACACATACACATCTTTTATACACACATATATTCACATATATATCTTTATATGCACACATATATCTTTATACACACATACATATATTTATACACATATATGCATCTTTATACACACATATATCTTTATACACACATATCTTTATACACACACAAAAACGTAATTGAACCCCTGGCCCAAGGTCTCAAACCCAGGTCCTTGGCCCGTCCTGGCCAGCATCTTAGCCCCCGGCGCCACAGGGCTGCCTCTGGGGGAGTATTGAGCCGCTGCACTGTCCTCTCACACAGCATGGGCAGCTGACATACCTTTGTGCGGATGACATTTTTGTCACTCTCGATATCGGGCATGGTGTCGAAGTCACTCTCCTCCACCGAGCTGTCCGTGTCTGACTGGCCCGGCTGCCCACCGTCCGAGGAGGACATCTGCCCACCAGGACTGGAGCTCGACTCATCTGCAAGAGGAAACTCATCTGCTCTCGAGAGCCAAGCAGAAAGTTGGGAACCCACTTCTCTCTGCCAAAAGCATGGTGCTGCCTCTTCCTTGAAAGTGCCATGTAGGTAAAAGCTAACCCCTTACCCACAAGACATGTTCTCTTTCTCAGTCCCTCAGTGGACTTTTAATTGTCCGCTTTTATTTAGATGTGAATGGTCTATTTCTAGTCAATACTAAGGCCATCCAAGCATCTGCTGGGTTAACTTTGGATGCAGAAAATAAGATGTTTACATTTCATGCTTCATAGTGTGATATATGAACACAGATATACAAGCAAACATGCAGATCAGTATTATGGCAGCTCCGACAAACACGTGTAAGTCAGCGCACACAGATCTGGCAGCTATGCATGTCTCACGGGTACATATTTGCACACAGAAACCCCCCGCCTGCTCTATCTACGGTTAGATCATGAAAGTAACATTCTCCAGAAGAATCCTTGTGTCCCCACAAATGTTTCCCCGAGCAGATGGGTCTTCGTGTGGCTTCATGGGCTAA
The DNA here is from genome assembly GCA_004363575.1 of Solenodon paradoxus. NCBI lineage: Eukaryota > Metazoa > Chordata > Mammalia > Eulipotyphla > Solenodontidae > Solenodon > Solenodon paradoxus. The sequence continues at coordinate 136,506 of RJWH01002121.1, forward strand.
GCCTACCTCCTGCTTTATTTCTTCTGTTCAGATGGTGAAAAGAAAAATAACCCTGTTCCTGCAGAGCCAGAAAAAAGTAGCTTGCGCTGAGCCCACATGCTTCGCCAAGTTGCAGAATTCCAGGGCAGGAACATAGGATTCCCAGGTCCCCCTGCACTGGCGGTGTGAGCCGCACTGTTGACAGGCCTGCAAGCGTCACGAAACTGCAGAACAGCATCAAAGCACTGCTACTCTGCCAAGACGGGGACTCTGTCCCTCCCCGCCCAGTTCCTGAGCCCTGAGCTGGCTTGCAAGGACTAGGTGGCAGGGAGCAGCTGTAGGTATGAATGAGCCAAAATGAAAGGTCATTAGGCTACAGCCAAGTTCACCTGCAGCACAGTCAGTCTTCTGGTCGCCCTGACTCCACTGACACCTGAGAATGAAACAGCTGGTCAGTGGATGTTGGCCTCCCTCAGGCTGGCACGAGAAAGCTCCCATGGAGACCTTGGGGGTTGATGGCCACGCTGGTAGGAAATTCTGCTCAAGTGTGGCTAGTAAATCCCAGAAACAGAATAAGGGAACTGGAGAAAGAGAGAGAGGGACACTGCTAGCTCATCCCTCTACTTTGTCTTCTGAAAAAAAATGCGTCTTATGCATCTTCTATAATTACTGCCTTGCCCCTTCTCATAGCTGATGAGTGACTGGGATGCCCTTTATGACTGACTCTCTGGAGATGGAGGAAATAACTCCATGAATGGACTCATTGTAGGAAATACCTATTGCTCCATAATGGCTCCCTTCAGGAGTGCTGGCTGCAATGGGATGTGATGTCATATTTCCAGAACCTGTTTAAAAAAAAAAAAAAGAGGCAAATGGTTTCTGTCCAGTTGCTTAAACAAAATACAAGTCTAAGTAGTTTGAATCATAGGCCACACCATTTTATTTTTTTTAAGGGTAAGTACAGGCAGGAATGAAGGCGGGTAAGCAGGCAGGCAGAGATAGAGGAGGAAGAAACATTTTTTAAAAATTTAGTTGTTCATCTTGGTTGTTCCCTCCATACCCGCACCCAGGGGTGCAAACCCAAGTCCTTGGGAGGTAGGTGGACTGCACCAATAGATGCCACAGACTTAACCCCTAAGCCACCAGGGCACACCGAGCAAATTTTAAATTTGATTTTCTCTTTACTCTAATACAGGCGTTGCTAAACTACGACCTGCAGAGCAAATCTAGCTTGTCACTTTTTCCTTTTATGAAGAGAGAGGTGGACAGGCAGCAGGTAGGAAGGAAGAAAGAGGAGGAGGTTGCATTTTGCTTATTTAATTGTTCATTTTAGTTCCCCCCACCCCCTCCCCCTGTGGTCCTGGGCCATGAGCCTGTGTCCCCGGGCTGCATGCAGACTGCTCCCCAGGCATAGGCTTAACACCTGAACCAGCAGGGCACACTTGCCACTTGTTTTGATTTTTTTAATTGCAGTAACTTTGATTTTACACATTAAAATAAACTTGTATGTGTAGGTTCCCCTCATGCGCACTTTCCCCATTCCTCAGATATATGTCAACACACCCTGCCCTTCACCATATCACCAAGTGTCCTTCATTGTCCAGTGGGCTCCGCCACCACTTGTTCCCCCTTCCCCCTGGTCCATTCCCTATTGGTCACCTCAGTTCTGCTGAAAGTTTTCAAGGGTTAGTTTTGTGTCTTCTGTTCCTTTATTATATTTATTCATGTTCCCCCTATGAGTAAGGTCATCTGGTATCTATCTTTCTTCTTTTGACTTATTTCCCATCATCCCCTCCAGTTTCATCCACATTGATTCAAACGACAGGTTTTCATCTCTTCTAAGGGCTGTGTAGTATTCCATTACATATATGGACCACATCTGCTTTATCCACCATCTGATGGTGGGCACTCAGGTGATTTCCAGTTCTCAGTTGCTGTGAACAGGGCTGCAGTGAACATGGAGGTGCATACATTTCTGCAGATGAGTGTTTTTGTATCTTTTGGGTAGACAACCAGAGTGGCGGGATCATGTGGGATTTCCATCTTCAACTTTTTGAGGAGCTTCCACACTGTTTTCCATCGGGATTACACCGATGTGCATCCCCACCATGCAGTGGGGGGTCTTGCAGAACTGCTGCACTGGTCTCACCCCAGCTGATGTAATCCTTTACATTTACCTCAGAATCTTTCAGCTTTTTCTCAAGTTTAGGCTCCCTCTTTTGTTTCCTGCCCAACTCCCTGTTTTGAACCCTAGCCCACGTCCCTTATTTAAGATGTACTGACAGTATGAATTGTGCAAACTGTGTAAGTGAAGAATGCCACTAAGATACTAAGACCCAGAATTGTTTGCCTTTTGGTGTTATGGGGAGTCCTCTGACATGGGAGTACCTAGGAAATCACTTGAATTCAGTTGTGGCAGTAGGTTGAAATAGTTTGTGGGAGCCAAGGTCCATCAAAAGGAAAAAAAGACATACAAAAAAGAAAAACAGAGCGAGTGAACACAAACATCATCACTACTAGGCAGCGACTTCATTGGAAAGGAACACCCGCTGTGTAGGTCTGTTCAGACTTGACTGTCCTGGTGTCTGCGTTCTGCCCTGGCTTGGGATCAAGAGTGATCTGATTCTGGTGTGGTCACTATCTACGCTGCTCTAGGCAGTGCCAGTGGTTCTGTGATGGACAAGAGCGCCGAGATTTTCATTAGCAACACGTAAAAATGTTTCTCTCTGTGGACTGGTATATGCACAATTTACATATGAGATTGGCCCATGTGGGATAGCAGGATTCTGTGAGTTTTTCTATCTAAGTCTTAGGATGCAAAAAAACCCAAACTTCGAGTAAGATCAGTGGTCTCAGAAGGCAAGCCCTCCCTCTGTGTATTTAACTCTGTGGTATTTAGAAAATGGAATGGAGCAGAACATATTAGTTTATAGACTAGATTAAGGTGTTCTGACTGGGAATAAGTGCACATAGATGGTTGTGAATAATCTCAGTCTGATGAGGGAACTTGGTTTGGTGTGTTTTTTCACTGGGCATGAGCTTTCTGTCATCTGTCTACTTTACTAACATAGACCAGGATATGTGTGCCAGTTTACTTGCTTTTTTGTTAAGTCTACTATGTGAGGAGAAGAATTCCATTTCATTTTGAGTATATTTGGGTGGTTCAGGGACTTCATATTTACTGTTGTCTAGTCCCTTTCTGTCTCTGCACTCAGGAGGTCAGAAACTGAAGAGGGAGTCAGAAATGATGGGAACCAGTTGCCATGAAAAATCATTTTTATGTCAATTGGCTAACCATCCCAACTAGTTTCATGTTTTCTTTCCAAAGTTGAGAAGAAAATAATTAATCTTGGCAGAGAAATATAAAATTCCCTATATTTACCATCTCCCCCCTGCCCCATCATTAGCTAGGACAGAGCTACCACCAATATGGCAGCTTATAAGGATGTGGCTCCATTTCCTCCTCAGTGACATGTAAGCTGAATGCATTGGCCACGGTCCTCAGATATTCAGCTCCACATTGACCTGGGCAGACACCGTGCCAAGTCTAGTGGGATTTCTTTCCCCTTTGGGTACCACCCCAAGTATTTTCTCCAGGTCGAAACCCCAGGGCACTTCCTGTAGCTCTGAACCCCACAGAACCTCCTGTAACCCCCACAGTTACACTGACCCTGACCCTTGGGAGAGAAGAACATTTCTGACTCCTTGTTCTTCTCCAAAGTTCCCTCCCTCAAATGCCTCACATTAGCTTTCAGACAAAATTCCTCTCATGCTTCTGTTTCTTACTCCAGACTGGTTTCTCATGTTCTGTTTAATCTGACTGAAAGAGACACTAACTAGTTCTTCTTTTAGGTGGAGCTTGTCTTCTCTGCTCTTGTTCTAAGCATCTAGGTCTTGTCTCATTAGTGGTCACATGACATGGGAGGTCCTGCCATCTTTTCTTATAACCCTCATGCACTAGAAGTTTCCTTATTTCCTCCCTCTTTCTTGTCTCTTTTTTATTATTTTATTTTTATTTAGTTGTTCACACTGGTTGTTTGCCCCCCCAGACCCAGAACTCGAACCCGGGGGGCGGGGTATGAGGCTTAAGATCCTTCAGAGGCAATTGACCTAACTGCATGACTTCCTCCCTATTTCAAAGCTCTTTGTGGTGAACAATTTTATTCCCTACTTCTAGTTAAGCTGAAATTATGTTCAGGTATCCTCAGTTGACTCAGGTGACTAGGCAGGCAGGCAGAAAGAGAGAGGAAGAAGCAGCATTTATTTAGTTAATCATCTCCGTTCATCTTGGTACCAGTTATTCACCTGGTATGCTAATCTGGGTCCCTGGGATCAATGTGAATTAGGTCTGGTGGCCTTACCCACTAGGCCACCAGAACACTCCTTTTAGCTAATTTTCATAACCTTCTTGACCTTGGACAACAACTTGGCTCAAGTCCCAGCTCCGTCCACCTATGCTTCAGTGTTCAGGAGATCTTTCTGAACATGCAATTCCCTTTTTATTATGACAACAATAAAACGATCACTCAGACAGTATAAATAACAGGCCGTCAATTCACAGGACACCAAGATGAGCTAAGCAATCAGGCTTTCTTTCCTAAGTTCAACTAGACCTAAAATATGAGCAAGACCTGGGGAGTATTGGGACGAGCTCAGAGAGAGGAAACATCCATTGCAACATTGTAAGGACGAAAAGGAAAGTAGTACTTAGCATTTTTAAAGACACCACAGCAGGTGTCCTTTTAGGGGCTTTTATATTAGTCCTTGAATGTTGATTACAACAAATGGCCTGGGCGGCTGGAAAAATAAACATGCTGACATTAAGGAAGACAAATGTCACTGGCAGATAGGAAAAGCAGGCCCTCCAGCAGAGGGAGAAATGTTCCTGCTGGGTGTGGGAAGAGGATGAATGCGTCTTTCTGAGTAAGACTCTGCCGGCTCCTTTAGAAGGAGAAGTCACAACACTAGGCATCTGCTATGTGTGACAACCATCAAAACTCGCTCCATCATTCCTTTTCTAAATTATCACTCTGTCAAATCGTTTATGAGCACTGAGTAACTCATACAGACTTAGGCTTTTCAAAAGTGAAGTCATTTAAATTTTTAATACTTTCTGATAGATACTTGAATTCTTTGTTCAAACAGAGTGGAAGAGGGCATTTGACAAGGGTTGAATAATCAATTACTTTGGATTTTCCCACATTAGTATACTCTCTATTATCTTAGCTATTCTGAAAGGTTTCAGTTTTCTATGTATTTGAACAAAAAAGCCTCTATCTGATTTGGGGCAAGTAAATGCTGTATCAGAATCAATGCAATACATCTTAGTGCTGTTCACAAATCAGGTTTGGGATGAGATATGTATGGCTCACTTATATCCTAGAAAAGATGACATTTTGTAAGGAGTGGATAATTGCAAGGGGACACTTCAAAGTCTTCGTGTGAGTTCTCTAGCTCAGTCATTGTCAACTACAAAAATTGCTTCTCACTATCTCTGCTTTCTCTAGAAAGACTGCAGATTGGATTATTTTGTGGGATGGCAATCAAGGGAACTTTGGACATTTCAAAAGGCAGAGAGACAAGATAAAAATAAAAATAAACATGGATAAATGACATTTGTTCCACTCTACTCAACATCGTTTTGAATTGAAATCAGAGGTTTTTCTTACCATCATCGGAACCAAAGCTTCCATCGATGGATTTTCTCTGAAACCTGCAAACAAACACACACACATGCTCCTAAGACAGCAAGTTCAGCATTTTGTGTCTGTGTCCTGCAGACCGTGTGACACATTTGTCTGCTAGCATCTCTTGAATATGGGCCTTTGGATGTGGAGAAATTAGAACCCTGAAACATTGCTAGTGGAATTGTAAAAAGGTGCAGCACTTTGGAAAACAGTTGGGCACTTCCTCTAAAAGTCAAATGTAGTTCCCACGTGACCCAGACTTGCCACTCTAGGCATCTACACAGGTCCCTAAATTCATGCATTTATTTTCAGGTATAAATCTCATAACACAAACACCACCCATGAAAGTGCACAATTCATTGCATTTAATATGTCCCCCAAATTGCACAACATTGCTATTAGCTATATATGTAATATATAATACATATTTTATAATACAACATTTTCATCATCACCCAAAGAAATCTCAAACCCATTAGCAGTCATTCCTACTCCTTCTAGCCCCTGGAAATCACTAATTCATTTTCTGTCCCCAAGTGCATCTATTCTGGACATTTCACATAGAGGGAATCAAGACTCTACATGGCCTTTTTGACTGGCTTCTTTCACTCAGCACAATGCTTTCAAGGTTTATCTATGCGGCAGCATGAATCCATAATTCAGTCTTTTTATAGCGGAATAATATTCCATGGTGTGACATTAAATTTTGTACACTTGATTGACAGTTTGCTGTTTCCACTTTCTGGCTATCGCAAATAACCTCACTATGAATACTTGCCTACAAGGTTTTGTGTGGATATATGTATTCAGTCCTCTTGGGTAATACCTACGAGTGGAATTTCTGGGGATAAGGTAACTCTCTGTTTAACCTTTTTTTCCAAACTGGTTTCCACACTATCGTCATAGCAGAGACTATTTTACATTCCCATTAGCAACGCAGAAGGTTCCAATTTCTCCACATCCTTGCCAACTCTGCTATTTTTTCATTTAACAGATTTTGCTCTCTTGCCTTTCTCTTACAGGGACCCCTGTGATCACATTAAACCCACATTCATCCAAGATCATCTCTGTCATATTATCACATCTGCAGCATCACTTTTGCCTGTAAGTAAAGTAAATATTACAAGTTCTGAATATTCAGATATGGGCATTTTTTGAGGACTAGTATGCTGTCCACTACACCATTTTAACAATATTAAGTCTTCCAACCCATAAGCATGGGATACCTTTTCCATTTATTAAGGTCTTCTTTAATTTCTCCCAAGGATGTTGCAATATACAAGTCTTACCTTTAATTTGTTTAATTGATTCTTAAGTACTTTATCACTTTTGATGCTACTCCAGATTAGATTATTCTGATTTTCTTAGTTTCATGTTTGGGTTGCTTGTTGCTGGTGTATAAAGATAAAATAGATTTTGTATGTTGATATTGTATTTTGTAATCTTGTAGAAATCAGGGGTTTTTTTGGAGGTAATGAAAATATTCTGAAATTATGGTGATGACTATAACAACTAAAAATTGCCAAATTGTGTGCTTTCAAGGTGGATTTTATGATGTGAATTATATCTCAAAAGAAGTTATTCTTTGAAATCAAACAGGCGTTCCATTTAGAAATGTCTATCTAAAGTTAAAATCTGAATAACCCTCTTTTCTCCAAATGAGCCTCCCTTTTGAAAATGAAGTTGACCTGGGAGAGGAGACAGTCTGCGGGCCAGAGATGCTTGTGATTTGCTGTGTACTCTTTTTATTTCCAGTTGGGGACTCTGGAAGTCACACACTCCTATCCTGGGGTGTTTGGTGGAAGAACTTATCTCCATAGCCTCCCTCAGTGTCTGCTTTTGTTCTTTGCGTGGGCCTCTCTTTCCCCAGATCCTCATGTGGCTGGTTCCTACTTGCCATTCAGGTCTTGGTTCTGAGTGGTCTTTCCTGCTAAACAGATCTAAGATAGCTTCCCCAACCCAATCATTCTCCTATCTTATTCTTCTATCACCAGCTAAGGTTATTTTGTTTATTAATGGCTTGTTCGGCTATGTTTCTCCTCTCTGCAAGGTAACTATTAAAGCAGGAATCTAGACTTTTGTTCACCCCTATCACTAATCTCTAGGACAGGGCCTGGCACACTGGAGATAATAACTAAGTACGTGTTGAATGAACACAGCCTGTTATTGAGAGCCTTGCAATTTGGCCTGACTGGTCTAGCTGGCAAATGAGGCATTGACCGGTGACGTCCTTCTGAAACACCTTTAGTGATTCTGACTGGCAGCAACTCTACACATTCAGAAGAGATCGCATGTGTTTGGATTGGGCGTTTGTATTAATAGGCTTTACCCAACATTTGCCCAACCCAGAATTCAGAACAGATAAAATTCTTCATTAGAGGAATTAAATTATTTACAAAACCAGGGTGAGGCAGAGTAGCTAGTGAACAAAATCAACAGACAGTCAAGGAGAACTATGCTAGATTCTTTGGAAAATGGCTATCCCTCAGCTAGATTGCAGGTTCCTCCATCAAAAAAGTGGCATCTTGATCTTTACCTCTTGAATTTGGGCTTGCTTCCTGACTTATTTGGGCTAATATAGTAAGGGGGACATGTACACACATGTCTTAAGGAGGACGTATACTCTTCTACTATCTCTTGGTGACACCAAGGCTAGTCAGCTGGGGGATGAGCGGCAGTGCAACCAAGGCCCGCTTAACAGAGACATATCCTAGCTGAGCTTCCAGCTGTTTAAGTCGATGACCACACCCCGCTGAGCACAGAGCCCATCAACATTAGCAGAACCCTCCAAATGACCCACAGATTTGTGAGCAAACTTTTTTTTTTTTAGGAAAGCTGCAGGCAGGAATGAAGGTAGGTAGGCAGGTAGGCAGGGAGAGAGAGGAGGAAGAAGCATTTTATTTGTTTGTATTTAGTTGTTAGTTGTTCATCTTGATTGCTCCCTCCTGGCTCCAGGACACAAACCTGGGTACCCACCCAGGGTCCTTGGGATGAATGTGAACCACATGGTGGGCTGGAGGCAGCGGACCTGACCGCTACTCCACTAGGGGGTGCTGTGCAAACTCTTTGTTGCTGCAAGCCAAGCAGTCTTTGTGGTTGATTATTACACAGCTTTCTGATGGCAATAGGTAACTAAAACAAGGACCAAAGGAGGTGCACCCCTGTGGCTCAATGGGTAATGTGCAGAGCAGGGAAAGCCTGAGGACCCGGGTTTGAGGTCTGGGCTGGAGCAAATAATTAATTAAAAAAAAGAAAAAGAATGGAAGGGAAGGACAGGTAGCCAGAATCAGGCAGTTTGAACTCATCGTCTGGCAGGTGATTGGAAAGGATAAGGAGGAGCTCAGGTATGCTGGGCGGGGTCTGCACAGTCAGGTCGGAGCTATGAGGACTTAGATGAACTGGGGCTGGCGGGCTGGAGGGGAGCTGTGTTTAGGGTCAGGTCGATACCACTTAATGGTCCCCGGAATCTTAGCTTCCTGAGAGCAGGGACTATGTTCTCTTATCAATGTTTCAGCCTAATATCATAATTTATATAGCAAACCCCACAGGTATTAATAAGAAGGTCCAGGAGACTCACCAAACAGATAACATTATGCTTCCGTACCGACTGTACTGGGTTTTATGGAAAACTTTGTTATTTCTGTTTCGTTCAAGGAAGGGAGAGTTCTGCTAGCATTTTCCCTCAGTCTAGTCTCTATTTAGAATGCCGAGGAGTTCCATGTCTCCATATTCAGTATTCTGTATTTGGAAAGGGTCTGTGCTGGCGCATTCGATTGTAGTAACATAGTCTGGCAACTGGAGATTTCAGCAGCGCCTCACACCCCAACTTTCAGACTGTGTTGCCTTCAGTAGGCTGGGTAACAGTGAGAGAGAATGATATCCAGCTATTAATTTTTTATCTGTATGTGGGTTAGGCAGGCTAGCTAAATAAAGAGATGGACTCCTGGTTTCTAAAATCTAAAACATCAAGACTATAGAGAGTGTTCTAAGAGGTGGAAAAGATGGACTCCTTCGTACATGACTTTGGGACTCAGCCACGCCCAAACTGGCAGGTTTTTGGACTTGTTTTCAATCCAATCAAATCCTTGCAGAGAAGCCAGGCTTTGGGCCATCTTCATCAGAGCTGCCCTCCCTCACATGCTGTGACCTGGTCACGCTCCAGACCTGTGCTGACCAACTTGTTGAAGGGCTAAGTCTGCAGCCAGCTGCCTGGGTCCACATCCCAGCTCCTTCATTGACTGGCTGTGAGTTCTCAGTCAGATTGCTCTCCCTGTTTCAGTTTCCTTGCCCATCAAATGTGATAATACTTGAACCTTTGGTTGTGGGGCAGGAGATGAATTTATTTGCTTAGAAGGCTCAGCACAGTGCCTGGCACAGAGCAGACACTTGTCAAATGTTAGTCATTGTCATCTGATAGACTGAGTTGATAATTAGTGTACATACTTTCCATGTCTATTTGCCTCTGGATGGGTTTTTTGTTTTTAACCTTTTATTTGAAAATTAAGTCAAATTTACAGACAAGTGATAACATGATTAAAATATAAAATAAACACCTATATACCCTTTGCCAAGATTTGCTTGTTAGCTTATTAGCTCATTTTCTTTATCTTTGTCTGTTTCTGTCTCTGTCTCTCTCTTTATGTGTATGCACACATATGTCATGAAATTTATGACTAAATATTTCCAGAGCGTAAAGACTTTCTCTTATATATTCAGAGTTTAGTTATCACATTCAGCAAATTTTAACACTGAAACGATGCTCTAAATCTACTGCCTTTATTGCAATTTTGTCAGTTGACCTTATAATGTCTTTGGACACTTTTAGTAAAATATCCAATTTGAGATCAAGCATCGTCTTTAATTGTCATGTCTCTTGTGTCTCCTCCAACCTGGAACATTTCCACAGCTTTTGTGTGCCTTTTATGACATTTTTAATAAGACGACTCCTTATTTTGAGTCTGTCAAATTTTTTCATGATTATGTCCCAAATAGGTGTTTCTGGCTGGGGTTCTGCAGAAGTGATCTTGTGTCCTTCTCAGAAGGCCCTGCTCTGAATGTTCTTCACATAATGTCTGTCTTCCCCTCGGTGATAGTAATTTTGTTCACTCAGTTAATTGTTGTCTGATTTCTCCACTGTTCAGTTATCTTTTTTTTCTTACACCCACTATATAGTTTGTGGGGATAAACTTTAAGGCCACACAATTATCTTATCTTCATCTTTGTTTTAGTATTTATTGATGACCTTTTTTTTTTTTTTTTCTGTAAAGGAAAGGTGTAGCAGGAATGATGGCGAACAGAGAGAGGCAGGAAGAGAGAGGAGGAAGTAGTACTTTATTTATTTTACTGAGTTGTCCATCCCGGTTGTTCCTCCAGGATCTAGGCTGGGTACAACTCTCCTTGGGATGGATGTGGACTGAGCAAGGCAAAGGCATTGACCAAACTGCTGCTACTCTACTGGGCACATCAGTTTTTAAAAGTTATTTTATTTACTTGTTTGTCCTGTTTATTTAGTTGCACACCCAGGGCCTTGGGTTGGATGCAGATTGAGTCTGGTGAACTTAACCACTAAGCTCCATCGATGTTTGGGTATGGCCATCGATGTTTTTTAACCTGATCTATGAAAATGATTTTCCAATTCCAGAATTCCCTCAATATTTACCAATCAGCTTCTGGGTTTTCTGCTGCTGGCAGGAGTCTTCCCTTCTACAGTCAGTATTTGTTAACGGGTCCTTTGCCTAACTTTGTTCAATTCATTGGATGTACATCCACAGGTATTTAAATCCTTCCTTCCTCCCTTCCCCCCACCCCACCCCAAATTGTCCCAGATATGGCCAATACAGGGCCAGAGCTATTGAAGTTAGTTTCTTCTTTCTTTTTTCTCCCTTCCCCAAACTGCCCATCGAAACCTGGGTCCTTGGACTGTTCATGACCTGCACCTTAGCTGCTGAGCTACAGGGCTGTGCCTAAAGTTAGTTTAACCGAAAAACTTCATCGAGAGTCACAAAAGGAAGCTATTTTAGAGCCAGAGAAAGGCTTGTCTAGTTGAGACACTTGCATCATTGAACTCTTTCCACAGATGGGTAATCTCACCCTGCAATCTGAAAACTCAACTGGCTTTGTTTTCTTTCTGTGTGCAGGAGGAGAAAGACCATCTATTTGTTGTAAGCCTCCTGCCATTCTTTTGTAAAACAGAAAACACAGCACAGAATGGAATTCTCAGGGTTCAGGCCTGCTGAGAAAGGCGAGAGAAAGGGCGGGTGTTTCTCTCTGTTAAGGACTCCACTCTTGGGAAGGGAAATGTCCTTGGTCAAATGAAAGCTAGATTCTCCTCCTTTCCCTTTTACTCTCCAAGGGATGTTTTATTCGAAAATCGATGCTTCAACCATAGGAAAGCACCTGGCAAAGCGGTATCGAAGTCTATTACCCCTGCTATTTCATGTACCTCAAGATTTCATTTAGGCATTCATTTCACCTTTTGGTGGAATGTTTAAAGCTATTTCTAAATCTCCATGTTAGGAACAATGATCACTTCCTCCATTGCATAGGACTCAGAGCAGATATTTTCAGGTCTAAAACCATGCACATGACATTTTGTGTTCAGGTTTCATTGGCTATGAAAATAACTGGGAGGTGAGGAAAGAGACGAACAGGTGGCGGTAAAGGTCACTGGAACTCCGGGGGAGGGTGTGGTGTGAAATGTAGACTGAGATGCCATGTCAGTGTTCAAAAATCAATGTAGCATGGCGAACAAAAGAGATAATAAATATCAATAAGTTGAAAAAGAAAGAAAGAAAAGAACGAAAACTATCAGCATGGACGCGGGGAGAGCGTGGTCATGAACAAAGCAGTTATACTATTGGATGAGGAAAATGGGTATCTTATTTTACAGAATATAGAAGCCAAATCAGAGAGAGGTAAGTCATGTGCCTAAGGTCACACAGTTAGTGATGAGTTAGATTTGAGTCCAGTCGACATGACTCTAAGGTCTGCATTCTGGACATGCCCTGGTGGACTAGGGTTGGGTACGGTCCACACGCATCCCAAGGACCTGGGTTCGCTTCTTGGGGTTGGGGTAACTACCGGGATGACTAACTAAATAAAACACATTATAATGCTCCTTCCTCTGTCTGCCCGCCTGCCTCTGCTCACCTTCATTCCTACCTGCACCTTTCCTTAAAAAAAAAAAAAAAAAAGTATATATTCTAGTCACTGTGCAGAGGCAGGCAAAGAGGGTTAACATTTCTTGAAATGCTGGACCTACCTGAGATAATGAACAAATGCCACCAGCAGGCATCCCAAGTAGAAGGAGAAGAAGATGAGGAAACTGAGAAGAATGGATTTCACGTACACAGATTCTGAGGGAAGAGAAACAACTTTGGTCAAGAAGGCCTCAGGAGCGGAGGAAACCATGACTGAGACAGGATGGCTTCCAGGGCCCGTCCCCATCATACTGCTTCTTAAGTTGGAAGCAGCAATGCTCTGGGGGAGGTGGGGCCACCTAGACATTGTCCACAAATGACCAGCTTGCAGAGTGAGGACAGCCTGTGGGAGGGGACTTCCTGTGGGAGGTGGGGGGGACTTCCTGTGGGAGGTGGGAGGGGATTTCCTTTACATTGCTTCCTTTTTGATTTTCCTTTCTTTCTGGAAGGGATTTAACACAGAATCTCTCTTTCCTCTCTAAGGCAAGCGTGAGTTGTCTTAGGGTATTTCTCTCTGGGAGGATGACATCAGCACTGAAGTACAGGAAAGATTTTCTTCTTGGCATCTCTCCCCTGAGCCCTGCAGATAATACTGACCCTTAACAGAAGGAACAACGGTCACTCGAAGGCTCTTTGTTCGCTGTGCATTCCACGTCTGGTTCTTCTTTCCTGGTGAAGAAGAACAAGTCACAATGGATTAGACATGAAGTTCTTGGCCTCTCATCCGAGCAGTTCAAAAACGGTCTAGAATGAGCTCTCCTGAATTTTCTTTTAGGATGAACTTGAAAATGAAACTCCCAAATCTTCAAACTCTCTACTACTCCTTTGGTAATCATTTCATTTTTGCCTTTGTTTGGGTGTATTTGGGGAGCACTAGCTGGCATTAATGAGACTGTAGTCTCCTTTCTTGGAGAAGGGCTGAGTCTTTCCTCATCTCTGTGTGGCTCTATTTGCCACAGAATCTGAAGAAAACAACTGCAAACATAGAAAATACCGCGTCTTTTGGTTTGCATTTTCCTAGCCAGTGAGAATGTGTTATTTTACTATATAGTCATCAAAGGGGCTTATGATTTACCAAAGAACATTGCACAGTGGCAAAACTCTAGAGTTATGCTAGTTGAGCTTAAAGTATACACAGGGCATGCCCTAGTGGAGAAGTGGTTAAGTCCACTGCTTCCAGCAAATATAGTCCATAGACATCCCAAGGACCTGGGTTCACAAACCCAGGTTGGGAGGAACCAACCACGATAAACAACTAAATAAAATAAACAAATGCTGCTTCTCCTCTCTCATCCTGCCTGCCTGCTTGCCTTCACTCCTGCCTGTACCTTTCTTTTAAACGCACACACACACACACACACACACACACACACACACACACACGCTGAAATTTCCCTTAAATACCAAGCGAATCATGGTACATTCAACAATAGACACCCTCTTTTCATGCTTATCAGTTGCTGGGGGGCGAGGTGTGTATTTTCAATCAATAGCTTATTTCCTTAGCTACTCATAACCATTTGCACTATGTATAACCCTACTGGGATTAAGTTGTCCCACTTTGTTTTCTGACTATTTTGCAAGGTATGACTTTGACCACTGGAACTGACAACTCTGAATTTTCCTTGTGGAAACTATGATTGCTAATAAGTATGACTGGCTTCATTACTGCTATCTTCCCAACGAGTCTTAGAAAATGGACTTTAATCTACTGTATAAAATCATTTCTCTATAGTAGCAGACATTTGTGGAGCAAAGACTCAAACTCACATGGCCCCAGAGAGCACACATCTTTGAAAAGATGCAAAGCACTAGGTGACATTTTGTAGTATTATGTATACCTGCTGATCTGTCATTTTCTTCCCTTCATACTTTTCTGAGTATCTTTCGGACTCTCTTGCAAAGTCAGTGCAGGTGACTCTTATTTTGATGGCAATGGAGATGGTGGTAGGGACCCAAGTTGCTTTGACTCCCTTCCATTCCATTCCATTTCTCTAAGTAGCCAAACATTCCTCACAATCTTACCCTGGATCAAGAAGGATCCTCCACAGGCATAATCTTCAGGCTTTATCACAAATACCACGAAGAACTGCTCCCCTGGAAAATCCTTCTTCTGCATGAGACAAAATAACCTTACGATAATCAGTCAAAAATATATAGAAGAGAGAAAACTCTCATGGGGGTAAGGCGAAGAGGAAAGAGAAGACAAGGTCACCCTGATCCCTAAGTTTTTACATGAATCTATTACAGATTATCTACAATAAAATAATGGCTGCCTCCAAGAAATGAAATACAGTCTTCTAGTTTCCATCTATCTTGTGCCCACTTGAGTACTTAGTACTCTAATGGTATAATATAAAAATGTTTCAACAGCCAGTGTTTAATAATTAATCCTTTTTATTAAGTTTTTAAATTGACATTACTATAGAGCAATTTGAGATTTACTATATTTTTTATTATCTAAAAATTTACTGACAAATGATTTTTCCTAAAAGTCACACAATCAGCACTTAAATGAATAACTTGGGTCGAGGGGCATGCCCTGATGTCCTAGCAGATAAGGCCACCAGATGTAGTCCACATACATTCCAAGAACCTAGGTTCAAGACCTGGGGCTGAAGGGAATGACCGAGATAAACAATGAAACAAAATAAATGAAGTGCTTCTTTCTACTCTCTCTTCCTGCCTACTCATCTTCACTCCTGCCTGCACCTTTCTTTTAGAAAAATTAGGTCAAGGAGGCAAAGACTCAAGTCAGGAGGCCGGCACTACAGTCCAGGATTTGGCTCCTGTAAGCGTGCCTCTCTGTGTCCTGGTCCCTCATCTCTGAGTGAGCAGGAGCAGAGATTTGGAACATCCAGTGTGAGGCACTAGAAATTTAAAGTCTGCCTAATAGAAGTTTTTGGATTTGGTAACTGACCTCTCGATCTTTGCTAGTTATTCAATCAGCAGTATCACCTTAGCCTAGAGAACAGATCGAGTTGCAGGCACTTAAGGCAAGTGCCACTCCAAAGGCAGGGACAGCATCTTTGAAAATCTACTGGCATAATGTGTGCACATTTTTGCTATATAATTACCATCGAAATAATCATTTAATTACAAATGCCCAAAGGTCTCACTGCTGCACACGTGGTCCATATTCCTTTGACTCTTTCCATTCTGCCAAGGTGACGTCTTTTGATTGTTGTTACTGATACAAAATATTGGAATATGTTTAATTGTTTTACATGGATCACATCAACTTTCCCCTGTGCTGACATCCCCTAGTGAATAGACTGGACTCTCTTGCTTTCCCCTCAAGCAATCTGTCAGATACATGTCCTACTGCATCACGGGTCCCCAAGATTCCTCAAGGGGGTGGGACACATGCAGTGTAGCATCGTCTTGTATCCCTAGGCTTTGATTTGGGGTAGAGCAATCTGTTTAAAAGCCATGAGCAAGGAGAGATCAAGGCACACAGTGAATGGTGATCCCTTTAGGATGCTGGTCTAGGAGGGAAGCTGATTATGAACTGTGCATTGTCACTGATAATAGTAACTACCGAAGTCATGTCTTACCTGTAGGGTGATGGCAGCCTTCTTGGTCATGGACTGATAGACACCATTGAATTCCACATTGTGGTCGAGATCATACACTGGGCACTGTAGCGTGTGTGAGGACAAAAAAGGAAGCGTCGCTAATGACGTGTCATGTCAAACGACACACATGCTACCAGGATCAGAAAGCCGGGGGCTCCTTATTAAGCCAGAAAATATGGAAAGTTTTCTCTCAGAACAGGCATGAAACAGTCCTTCTAAAACTTGGTGCCTTAGTGTGCCTGGTGGTTTAGTGGATATAGCACCACCTTCTGCCAGCACAGTTCCCATCCCTCCCAAGAACCCAGCTTTGGGGTCCAGGGCTGGGGTGGGGGTGTGTGTGCGTGTGTGTGTGTGTGTAACGACCAAGATGAACAACAAAATAAATAAAATGCTTCTGGGGTAGGGTGTGTGTGTGTGCGCGCGCGCGCGTGTGTGTGTGTAACAACCAAGATGAACAACAAAATAAAATAAATAGAATGCTTCTGGGGTAGGGTGTGTGTGTGTGTGTGTGTGTGTGTGTAACAACCAAGATGAACAACAAAATAAAATAAATAAAATGCTTCTTCCTCCCCCCTTTTCCTGCTTGCCTACTCACCTTCATTCCTGCCTGTACCTTTCTTTAAAACCAAAATAATAAATAAAAAATAAAACTTCATGCCTTGTGCTCTGAAGTCAAGGTCACTTTACATCAAAGCGAATGGAAATGATTGTTTTAAAGTATACAACACCTTTCCTAGTGCTTATTAACACTTTATGAGAAAGGGCCTAGTGTTATTGAAATTAATAAATTAAAAACATAGCACAAGTGGTAGGTTACTGTTTTTTTGGTTCAGCCCACAACTTGATCTTCCTTGTTCTTTGTCATGATACTATCTTCCTTCATCCCTCCTTCCCTTTGTTTATTTTGATGAGGAATCAATTTATTTTTACTCCCCAAATCAGGGTCTCCAAACAGATTGCCCAAGATACTGTTTTGTTTTGTTGTTTTTTAAGCAGTTTTTCAGGAGATACCTAGTAAGAGGGTGTCATGCTTCCCACCCTTCTCTTTCATTTTCCTGGGGCAAAATAATTCTGTGGACGCGAAGGCTGGCAAATTGTTAAAGCTCACCATGATATTTTGGACTGAGACGACCGAACATGGATAAGCCATTTCAGACTCAACTTTAATGATGACCGAGTCCACATCTTCAGGAAATTTATATAGGAAGTACTGTGAATGAGGATAAAAAGAAAGACATGGGTTGTGAACATGAAGAAATGTTTGCAATCATGAAAACAATCTGTTCGCACATGACGGGGATTGTTTTCTAATGTTAGACACAAAGTTCCGATATAAACCTTGGTCAACCTCCATTAATTCAGCCGTATCGAGCATATTAATTCATCTTATACATATTGAATAGCTGCTCTGTATAGGGCCCTATGCCAGACATGAGGAACAATAAACAAGACCAAGCAGTCATGTCATATAATGTTGGTATTTCATTCTCTTTAGCATTTCTTTCTCGGCTAAATTTTGCTACATTTATTCTGGTTTCAACTTAGGAGATCCTTTTAACTGCGTGAATTAGGGACATGTGGGATGTAACACGAGACAAGATTTACCTCAGGGCACTTTGAAATACAAAGCTCTGCTGGAAAAGTTGAGAAGCCTGCTTTTCAAGAATCTTAACTGCCTTCCCATAGATAAGATTTAGCACTACATCCACCCTTCCCCAAGATATTGTTGAAAAATCTAGTTCCTGGTTGCAATAAAGTGAGATGACATTTAGATTCCAAAAGCAAGCTGTATTTCTAATCACCTGATATATGTTCACAATTTTGGGCAGGCTAAGCTATAATTAAAAATACGTCTCAAATATTATCAGAATCCGGAAGTATTTATCATAGAAAGGTGGCACTCTTAAACATAATCCACTGGATTATGAATCCACTGGAAAGTTTTATTAACTTGAAATTTTAAACATGTTACTAATAACAAAGAAAAGGAACTTCTGCCCAATAATTATAAATATGGTAACTTCGAGAAGTTTGACACGAAATACATGATTATGGTTTTGAGGAAACCAAGCAAAACAAAGCCATATCCTAGGACCCTCTCCCTTCAAAGGAAAGAATAAGCAAGTTCACATTTAATTCTCTTCATTCACCTCATTCTGAGAACCAGAACAGTAAAAACAGCATGTTTGTCAATAATCCAAAGAGTATCATTAGCGCTGCTGTTTGGAAGTCTGTTCACGTTTTGTAACAGATGGAAACGTTCCTAAGAGCCTACTTCATTCCGTGCTTTTGTTTTAGAACTTGATTCAACTATATATCATACAGGGCACTTCCGAAGGTGAATAGTCTGGAACTCCCAAGGGGTGGTCTTACTTTGTAACGCAAGAGCGTTACTATGGTTACGGTGCGTCGTAAGCAGCATCGTAAACGTGTCTGTTATAAAGCTAGGTTTGTGCAAGCAGTGGACATCGACTGAAGCCTTACTAAATGTCAGAGTGTCTTCAACCTTTATCTCTAAATTTATCATAAACCCAGATAAATGTTTTTGACCTTTGTCGGGATAATCTACTTATACCAGAAAGAAGTAAATGACGAGGACCCCAAGCCATGGCTGGAATTGAAGACTAACCATCTCCATCCGAGTCCTGATTATTCTCTGCGTTTCTACAACCTGCTTCAATCTATAGAATTAGAGACAGACAGCAGTGATGGAGATTGTGAGAATGCGCAACAGTTTGGGTGAGTTAACAGGAATAGAAAATCTTTCTGATAGTAGAAAATAAATAAAATAGAGACCTGACTGGGCACAGTTAAGACTAAAGTAAGGCTTTCATAGCTAACAAGGAATTTCTATTTTACTCCCTTAGTTTAGTCTAAGTACATTTTATTCCAGTTGGACTTTCCTTACAAGTGACTTAGGCTTTACTATTTATACATCTTTTTAAAAGAAAAAGAAGCCATACTATATAATCACTCCTGATTTATGGCCTAGAAACTACGAGTGATCACAACATTCAGCACATCCTATTTCTTAGTGCTATGTATAGAACTATTAGAGTTTGCTCTTTCTGCAGTTCAGGTGCAAGCTTTCCTCTCCCTTTCTAGATAGCCCCGCACTGCACCCAGCTGTTAGTGCTTTCAAAGATTTCATGAATCAAGTGGCCAATAAATGTTGAGGGCAATGGCGTGTGGGTCTTTTCTGCCACTGGTTGGCAGTATATGAGCTCTCCAGAGGTTTTCACGCATGGAAGATGGAGCCCTTAAAAGGTGCTGGGAGCCCGCTCATATAGGTTTTGAGAAGTGGGTTGTGCCCATCTCTTCCCATCTCTGTTCCATGACATCACATTGGCAGCTTAAAATTGGCCACAGAAAGGTGTTTACACTGCAGAAATGGGCAAACACTACACATTAGGGTTTTCTCTCTGAGGACCAGTTGTTAACTATTTACTGGCCTACCATTGATTGTAATCAACTTTCAACAGTGTTCTTATATTAATCCCAGGTTTAGTCTATCCAAAGGAAAAATGAGGTAGCCATACATGATTAAATAAGTATTACAACCTGTGGAAGATTTACAATAAAAATCAGGACATTACATAAATCTGTTTTAAATGTGCCATTAAATAGACTTTACTCTTTCAGAAGCTATTTATTAAAAAAAAAAAAAAAAAAAAAAAAAAGGGAAGGTATCCAGAAGTTTCCCTAGAAAAGCAAACTGAATTCATCAAGGCTTTATTTAATCCATTGTATTTTACATCCAATGTCATGGAAAGCACAACAAAAATATCTAATTTGTCTAACAACTTGACAGAATTCTTGTTTTCTGCTTATGACAGGAGAAACTAATCAACCCACTAGACTGTAAAAATTAAAATGTCTTATTTTTATTATATTTCCAGGTCAATTATTTGTGTATCTGTTTAGAGTTGGCCTCTCTGTCCTCCACTTTATAATCCATCCAGATTATAATGTCCATGAGGGCAGAAGTTACCTCTCTCACCATCTTTCTGTTCTGGTACCTCTACAGTCTAACAGTGGTAATAGTGGTGGGCACATGATTGTTGAATGAAGGTTGAACCCCGGAAGATCTGTAAACAAATGTCATCCTTCCCATTTCATATCAATTCCAGTGACAACGTTAAACTCCCAGGAACATGAATGAATAACATTACAAAAATTTAAAACAGAAAAATACCATTATTTCTCAAGTTATGAAAGATCAGCAGCAGCACTACCATCTGCCTGTTACCATGGTCTCTTGGGGTCATATCAGCAGGCAGAATCATGATGACTGGGAAACCTTCACTTACCTGAGGTTGAGAGGGGCTGGCCATGAACTGAAAGGCAACATTTGTCCTGAGAAGTGTAAGTGGGAAAGGGAGAAGAGGGAAAAATGAGAGAAAGCATAATTTAGCAAGCAAAAATTATTTATTTACATGAAAACCATGTCTAACTTGATGTGAGGGAAGCGTCACACTTTCTCAAGGGGGTTGTGATCCCTTTCAACTCATAGAATAAACTGTGTAGGGATTTGGTGGTTTCAACTCTCGAGTGGTCAAACTGGGCAGGGGGTCAGTTAATGTCTCTAGATACTCATGTGGTCATCCCCATACAAGTGAGTACTTTGTTTACTTTTATACTTGGATTCTCCTATGATTTTACAACAAAGCATAGAGTTTTGGTGTCAGAAGTGGGCTGAAAAGAAGGTTTGAGGCAGTCTACTTCAAAATAATTTTGATGTATCCATGGCACAAGATCATTCTAAAAATGTGGTGAATAAATAATCACATTGAGAGGGTGCCCTGGGGTAGGAGCATGCTCCTCCTGCCCCCAGCACCTCCCCAACTGTCTGCCATGCTGGCTGATAATTCCCTTCCAAGACTGTCTTCCCTGGTGAGGCATTGCCTTCAGAGACCCTTCTGTGAAATGCCATTATTACCAGATGCACCTGAAACTTATCTAATGTTGTAAGGCAATGTTAAGTCAATAAAAATGATTTAACTTAAAAAATTGCAAATACCACCAAAAGAATAAAATGAAGTTATTCTCTCTCCAATTAGTCATTTAGGTATGTTCACTCTTTTGTGAGAGACAGCAAAGATCTAGTCCTGAGGAAAGGGGAGTGTGAGGGCATGTGGGAAGCAGATGCGTAAGCACGGAGCACTGTCCGGAATGACTAGATGGAGAGCAGTCAAGAGGAAAACACAAAGACAAATGTGATCTTCTCTATTGTGTTGTAAGGACCACTTTGGGAGATTTTGCTCTTTCCAGATCTTGCTTTATCTTTAGCTGTGATGATTACTTACCTAAGCCCACTGGACTCTTGAAGCCCACACGTGGGGAATGGAAATTCCTGAGCCCTCCAAGGTGACCTGAGTTTCAGGGAACCTAAATAGGAATTAATTCTGGAGTCCCTCCCCAGGTTCATCCCTGGTGCTTGCTGAAGAGTCTTTCTCTCCATTACTAACTTTCCTTTAAGAAACATTGAAGAGTTAAATTCTGTTAAAGATTCCTTAAGAAAGCTCATGTCAAGACTTTTAAGCAAGCGCCACCCTGGTGGAGCAATGGTTAGGTCAATCTCCTCTGAAGGGGGCAGGCTGCGCACCCTTGGGTTTTCATCCCAGACTGGCAGGAAACAGCCAGTGTACACCACTCATTGGATATAAAATTAAAGTGCTTTTTCCAGCTCTCTCTTCCTGCCTGTTTCCCCACTCGCCTTCATTCTGCCTGCACCTTTCCTTTAAAAAACAAACAAATGATATTTCAACAAAAAGTGTATCATCGGGGGTGTTGTATGGAGGTCATAAAATGTGAGCACTGTTTCTCAGGGTAACTGGCCAACAATTTAGGCCCTTGGCAGACTGGGCTCAGAATTGGATGCAATTGCATTAGACGGAATATTTATATATCTACTTGCCACAGAAATGCTCGCCAGTGCTAAAAATTGGTTCCACTGAAGGTTGGTTGAAAACTTGTGGCTCAAAGTAGCCAAAGTCACTGGCAATCTCGATTGTGTAGCTGCCCCTGAGATTCCAGGACTAGAATCAGATCCTTCGCGCAGTGCATGGTGGGTAACTCCCTCTCGGCAGGTGAGAAGATTCATCTGCTGTTACCCGGGCAACGCAGACCTTCCCCCCTCTTGTTGCTGGGTCAGAGAAATGAAATGCACACTGACTTTTTCAGCGAGCAGCATCAGATTTCCAACCCGTTTTCTTTGGCCATACATTTATTTTCGTATTCTCCCTTTTCCTCTGAATTCCAGTTATCACGCTGAATATATGGACGTCAATGTGACTTTTCTGTTTTTTTTTTTCCTGTTGTTCTTTATGCTTTCTTTACTAGCATGACACACACAAACTTCAAAGCATTATTTTCTTTAAGACACTCACATTTAAGTCCTCTCTTTCTCATGGGGTCAGCAGTGTGTACAAAATAAACATCATGTCTGTGGTAGACGAAGCATTTTGCTGACTTCCCCAGGGGTCTTAATGGAGTTGGGGATGGTTTATTTTATGAAGGCCATTAACTCACAGAATAAAGTTCATCAAGGCTCATGTGCATTTTTTGTTTTAGAGAAGGAATGCTAAAAAGGTTTAACGTATTGGTTTTTCAAAATTATACATGGGAAATACGTTTAGTCAAAAACTGAAAATTGACTTTGTTCTTTTGGCAGATTTCCAGGAGGGGAGAAGCGAAAAGGAGGAGGTGGAGTGAAGAGAGATGAAAGAAGAGGAAGAGAGGGGCCCACTGGGCAAGAAGAGAGGGAGAGAGAGGAAATAAACAGATGAACAGAACAAGAGAAATTGAGGGTGGGAAGAAAAGGCAAGTGGCAGAGAAGCAGGGGCTGAAGCTCAGTGGTTTCTGAGGTGAGTTCCTGAGAGGACGGGGGCAGGGGGCGGGGGTGTGCGCGGTTCTCAGCATCTTACTCATAATAAGGCCTCAGCACAGAGTACAAAAGCCCCACTTTGTTTGTTGAAGGAAATGACACCGTATTATTCATCTGGACTATGGCCTTCAGAATATCCATTCCTTACTGCCATCTGTCACGAACCGCTTTCACTCAACCTAACCCTTCTAAGTCATCCATAAACCTCAACTAAGAATAAATGCTGCACGTGGGCACTGATGCCTGTCCTTCCTTCCCTTCTCCGGGGCTGTGCTTCTGCAAACTCCAGCTCTCCCATGGACCTAATCTGCCTTCCTACCCCCTAGTTCTTACACAGACTCAACTCAATTATCTCAAAGTAAATGGCAAAGACACCCCAACAAAATTCTTCCTGTTCCCTGTATTTCCCACCTTTGATGTCATTCCATCTCCCCCCTTTCACAAGCTCGCTTCTGCAAAAAGGATTCTGCTCTTATCTCAGGCATTTTTCCCTCTGCCCACTCTCAGGATTCTTTTCCTACCCTTCCCCTGGAAGTGCCTTTGCTAAGAGTAATCTTGTCTCCTAAAAGCTAAATCCAGTGACTTAACCTTTCACTTTTCTTACTCCCTGGGCCGTGTGACGGGGACAACCACTTCCTGGGTCTTTAAACACTTTCCTCCTGTGGCCTCAGTGACGCCTACTTTCCGGGGTTTTGTCCCACACATCTGGCTGGGCTTACTTAGCCTCTTTAAATAATTCCTGTGTCTCAGATCGCTTCTCACATGAAATGTTACCACAGCCCTGTTCTTGATCCCGTCGTCCTCCTTAACCATCTCTCTCTGCGTGTGTACATGTACATACATGCACATACACACATGCAGACATACAACAGGCCCTCCAGTAACATTACTTTGTTCCGTGTTGTTTGGTTATAATGTTGGTGAGAAAAGCAGCCAGTCAATTCCTGGTCAGGACACGGGCTGTGTGGAGTTTGCCCATCGTCTTTTCCTCATGTCTGAGTGGGTTTTCTCTGGGGCCTCTGGTTTCCTCACAATCCAAAGATGTGCATGTGAGGTTCATCAGTGTGTGTTAGCTGTCCCAGTCTGAGTGTGTGTGTGGTATATGAGTCCTGTGATGGACAGGAGGGCAGAAGGACAGAAAGGTTGATTTCTGTGTTGTGCCCTGAGCTGCCGGGAGAGGCTCTGGCCACCAGAGGCCCTGACCTGGAATAAGTGGACTGGAAGATGAATGAATGAATGAATGAAAACAAGTATAATATTAGGTGTGCTTTGGAAGTGGTAGAAGTTTGGCGGTGGTGGTGGGGTGTGTGTGTGTGACCAACAACACACAGTAGGCAGTTAACTCTTGTCTGTCTCCACCAGCCCATGGTAAAGTTGCTTTCGTTGCAATCTGTTTTGCATTGTCTCAGTGTTTCAGAACCTATGAATGACATTAGGTGAGGATTTAGTGTATGCAAATATGTGTATCTACTTATACACATGCACATATATATATACATACATGCCTGTATATAGATAGATACATATATGCATGTGCATACAATGGCCATAAAAATCACATGCACATTCAGTTGTTACAACCACCACAAGAATATGAGGGACTCTCAGTTCTGGTGCTCAGCCCAGGCCTGTACCCCGAATCCCAGTCACAGAAGACTGATGGACGCTGTGCTTCTGCATTTGCCTGTCCCTCAAAGAACCCCAAACTCCACGTGATCAAATGGAATGTACTATCACCTTCCTGAGTGCTCTGCCCCTCAATGACTTCTGACATCACTGTGGGAGTCATTCTGTATGCCTGCCCTTTTCTCGCCATCCACGTTGGAGCGACAGTTTGGGGGAATGTGTGTGTGTGTGTATGTATGTGTGTGTGTAATGTGGGATAGAAAAATGGGAGGGAGTAATGTGTTAAGGCAGAATTTTCTTTTTAAAACTGGATTTAAAGAAATAAATCCTTCATGGAATTGAGGAGCGTTTTGAGAACATCAATCCTGGGAGGACAGTTTTATTTAGTAGTTCATCTTGGTTGTTCCCACCAGTCCCGGGATATGAACCCAGAACCTTGGGATGCGTGTGGACTGTGCTCAACCTCTATTTCACCAGGGTGCGCCTGGGAGGACAATTTTAACCAGAAAGTAGAAATCACATATGAGAGAGGGAAGAGCTCAGAACTGGGAGTCAGAGGTCGAATCTAGTCTTCTTTTGGCCTTTCCTCAGCTGTGTGGGTCTGACAAGTCACTTAACCTCTCTGAGCATCAGTCTGTACATCTGTGAAAAAGGAGGTGAGTGACTTAGATTTTCACAGGTTCTTCCAATTTTTAAAATGTATGATTTAAAACAAAATCCCAGAAGGTGTTTCACTTACTTTGTAGTCTACCATGGAAAAATATACAACAGAAATTTGATGTTGCAAATGTTGAGTTAGTTCTGGACTGTTGCTCTCAAATACTGAAGCCCAGCTCTCACCATGATACTGAGTGCTTCGCTGTTACCATCATCCCTTGCAATTCTGGGTCACCAGCAAGGCTAGTGTGAGACAAAGCAGAGGCTGGGAGAGAGAGACATGACGAGCTCAGTCACCATCTCTTCTCAGGCTTATCCTATGCTCACAAAAAATCCTAGTAATTATGTGCATTCTGAAATGCTCTGAATGTCTGGCTACTGAGGTAAAGTCACATTTTCAGAAGTGGGAACAGAAAACAGGGTGAGGGAACAGATTTGCAGTTTCCCATATGCATATTATTCATCAACACTTGCACAGAGCTGTGACCATATGACTTCAGTTGTACAGAATTCCATTCTCCAAAGCTTCACATTAGCCTCACAGAAACTGGCCCAAAATTTCAAGCACACCATCACCGAGTGATGGCAATGGGTTAAAAGTCAGTCAGTAAGGGCAAGGCTTTCAGAAGTTCAAACTTCCTTCCAATGTGTAACTATGAATGCCCTTATAATTATTAAACAAACACAAGCACCATATTTAGAAACTGTACAGATAGTAGGTCTCAACTCTCATTACACATTAGAACCAGTGGGGAACTTTACAAAAATATATACTAATGCCAAACTATCCTCCTAGATATTCTGATTTCATGAATTTGGGTAAACTGTATCCACCAGAAAATCATTTTCACTCTCTTTTTCCAGAGACTCATTTTCTCTTTTTCTTTTTTTTTTTTTTTTTTTAGGGGGAGGGTAAGGAGGTTCTTCGGTCTTCAACTGATCTTATCACCTTTTTCCACATCAAAAGTTACGAAGGGACTTGGAAAAAGTACTATGTCTACTTCTCCACCCCTCTGTCCTTTCATTCATTAACTTTTCTCTATGAGTATAGCACTGTCAAGAGAAGTGGTATAGATAAGCCAAGATAAATATCTGATTCCTTTTAGCAATTAGAGGCTGCAGATCTCCTTATAAACTTCCTTTAAACATTTAGGGAACCCTCTATAAGAAAGGAGTATTCTGATCAGAAAAATAAGCTACAAAATACTATGTTTAAATAATGTGATTAAAAATAACATTTTTTAAATTACAGTATAACAAATAAAGAAAATTGCACAACTGATAATTTCTATCTGAAGGAATTCTCACCTGGTAAACATTCTTCCTCTTTCCTCTCCAAAGATACTACTCTCTTGTATTTTACTATTATAGAGTTTAAGCTTTATATAAGTGGAATAAAACAGTATATTCCCTTTGTCTGAGTTCTTTTGATCGACACTGTGTTGGTGAGATTTATCAGTGTGGTTAGATACAGTAATAGTTTGTTCATTTGCATTGTTGTATAATCTTCCATTAAATGAATACCACAACTAAGTATCTAGGAGTTGGATATTTAAGTAGGAATGAAGTTATATGGTCACTTCTTTCAAATGATAGCAATTTGTTGAAATCTCATTTTAATTTGCTAGTGAGCACTAATGAGGTGGTGTTTTGGATCAGATGGAAAGCTTTCTACATGAAGTGTTCAAATTTCTGTCCTATCTTTTCAGTGGATTTGACTGTATCATTTATTTAGACAAAGGCATAAAATACCAGTAGTAATTTCAAATAATTGACTTGTGGTTTGGTTGATTTTATCTATGAGCAATTAGTTTTTCATTATGTGGTGCTCTTATTTTATTTTACTTTCTTTGAGCTTTATTTTCAGTGCTTTTTCTAAGTTCTCGAAATGATACTAACACAGTGATTTTCAGTCTTTTTTTTCCCTAACATGTACATTTTCCTCTAACTAGTACTTTTACTACCTGTCAAGAGTTTGGATATGTCCAGTTTCATGATTTGTTCCACATATTTTCTAACTTTCATTGTGCTTTCTTCTTTGATTTTTATTTAGAAGTAGACTAAATAATTTTCAAACATTTGGGGATTTTCCGGGTATCATTTTTGTAATTGATTTGCCTCTTAATATCATAAACAAGATTTTAGCCCTTTGAAATTTATCAGTATATGAACTAGAACCTGAATATTTTAATAAATGCTGAATGTAAACTTCAAAAGATGAGGTATTCTGTCCTTTTGAGACACATTTTTCTAAATATATTCTTTCGTTTAAGTTTGTGAATCATATTCATCTGCTCTTTGGATGTTGGTAAATATTTCCTTAAAGGCCAGACAGTAAATATTTTTGTTTTGCTGGCCACAGTGTCTCTGTTACAAACTACTACACCTTGCCATTGTAGCATGAAAATAGCCATTGACAATATGTAAATAATTGGGTAAGGCTGTATTCCAGTAACACTTCGTATATAAACCAGTGGCTAGACTATGGGTCATGGCTTGCCAATGCCTGTTCTATCTAACTACTGTATATTTATTTATTTAAATTTTTTGGTTTGTCTGTTATATCAGTATATGGTAGTCTCCTATAAAGACTGAAGACTTTTCTAGTTCTTTCTTTCATTCTGCAATATTTGCTTTGTATATTTTGGAGCCATATTACAAGATGTCTAACAGATGTTGAATTTAATTTTGAATCTTTCTGTTGAATGATTTTTTAAAGAAATATAAAATGTTTATCTTGAACAATGCTTCTTGCATTAAGGTCTATCTTGTATTATATTGATATGCTATACTAGCTTTTTCTTGGTTAGTGTCAGTACTGGCTTTCTTTTACTGTACTTTTATTTACAACATTTGTGTGTTATTTTATTAAAAGCTGTGCTCCTATAAGCAACATAGATTTAGTTTTCATTGTTTTCTAAATTCCACTTGAAATTCCTTGTCTTTTACTTTACATATTCGATCCATTTATATTTAATATAATCTCTCTCTCTCTCTCTCCCGCCCTGCCCCGCAACTCTGTCTTTTTCTCACTTCTGCCCCCTCACTCCCCATCAGGTAAGTATAAAAATTGATTCCCTTTCTGAGATTCTTCCATCTCTATCCCAAATTTCTAGTGGTAGGTCCAGGTCACAGGATTGTTTTTTCAAGTAGAGTTTCTTCTCCCAAGATAGCCTCATTTTTGCCCAGAAAATCTGTTTGTTCCAGGCACATCCTGGTGCCCTAGTGGTTTAGTCCACTGCAGCACAATTCCCTAGGCTGGAGAGGGGTGAGACAACCAAGATGAGCCACTAAATAAAATTAAGTACTTCTTCCTCCTCTCTCTTCCTGCCTGCCTTCTCACTTCATTTCTGCCTGCATATTTCCTTTAAAGAAAGTCTCTTTGTTCTACTGAAGCTGAGTCCAAACCTCTGGTCACACACACTTGCACTCCACTGGGTGCCAGCCCCTACCCTGGCAATGCCCAAACTCACAGGCTCCAGGATTCTCACCCATGAGCCAGAGCAACAGGACGAGAGTAAAGAAAGAGAGCAGCTAGTTTTTCTTACTTGTTTGTAGGGTTTTCATACCTTCTGCATGAACCCTTTATCAGCTATCAGTGCTGACACACACTGTCCTATTCTAGGCTTGTCTTTTTGTTCTCTTGAAGATACTGTTTGATGAGTACATACTGTCTTTTCAATGTAAGCAATTTAAGACTATTTTCTTTTCAAATTTATTTAAAACACTGAGAAGGGAGGAAATGGTTTGAAATGTTGAGAAGATTTGAGTTTAAAGTAGGATAGGACAAAAAAGTCCCTGATGTTTCTGATCTTTGAAAGGCAGAACCATAACCTCTCTGTTTACAGTTTCATATGGATTTACAGAGAGTTTACAAGAGTGATCTCTGGGAGAAAACAGATGTCCTGGGGAAACTGTCCCACCTGAATTTAGCATACTCCATCTCTAACATAAACAATCAGAGATACTGCATCCCCACTGATTTTGTGTCAGAGGGTGGCAGTAGAGGGCATAGGAAGAAACAGTCATTTTTGCACAAAGAAAAGGCCACGCACCATTATTATTATTTTTACCTATGTACTCTCCTATCCTGGAAGGGGAAAACTGCAGTAGTAATAAGGTCAGGAAAAACAGCTTAAGGTCTTTCAAGCAACAGACAAACAAAAAAGTCAGAAGAAGAAAGAAATACCAGATGAACTCACTCATAGGTGGACTAGAAAGAAACATAGCAAAGGAATGGACACAACAAAAACCAACCTTTGGAGAGCACTGAGGTTACCAGGAGGGAAAGGGGTAGGGGCTTGGGGCAAGTAGTTAAGTCCAATGGGCAGTGATAAAGAACTTTTGCTATTTTGATGGTGGGCAGAGTATGTGATCATGTATCTGAGGAAAGGGGAACTTGCACATAAGACTCTACATCATTTTGTAAAGCAAAATACATATTAAATTAATTAAAACAAACCCCAAACTTCCTTCAAAAGAGTGGCACCAAGGAGCAATATGAAAACACCCAGCTACCAGTGACTTTTACTTGGATGGCAGCTAGGACACGGCCTTCACATCAACACCTGAGAATAGATACCCTACTGCACAGATGAAGGCCCTCCTGGCCAGCTGTGTGCAGGATAGTTAAGAGGTGCTTAGACCATACTCCAGATAGTTTCCCACTTGAGAGCTGATCTGTTAAGGGAGGAAGCGGGCTGAGCATGCGCAATTAGACAGAAGCCGCAACGCGCCATCCTTACTGCAGCTGGAAGTGCTTGATCCTGGTGACCAGCAGTTTGTACTGGGCACCCAGGGGCGCCATGGATGCGACATCTACAAATATCAGTCGCTGCAGAGGTCCTGTTTCATTGGTGGCTTCTGAAGGACATAAGGTGCGGCTCACTTCTTGGTAGTTGTAGGTTCTCTGGTATCTGTAGCAGCCGAGGGAGGGAAAAGCCAGCAAGATGAGAAAGAGACCCGACAAACAGCCAAGGAGCAACGGCTGTCTCAGTTCACGCCTCCCCAAATTTGCATCCAAGCCCCAATGTTTTAAATTTCAGACTGGACTTACTGATACTGGTTTTAGAAACAGAGTCTGGGGCCTGGGTTGGAGGGACACAGTAGCAGGGATGAGAGGACCATTCGGTGTTGACTGGTTTTGGTTTAGGCTTCATTTAAATGACACTAAACCAGTCTCCTAACTCCAGGAGGAGGAAATACCAGTTTTAAAGGAGAAACTGTCCAGATATAAAACAACCAGTTGGTTCCATTTTTTTCCTACTCTTCAAGCTTTTGCTACATGGAACATTGAAAAAGTCCTTGCATCCAAGTCAAAGTTATCATAATATTTTAATCCTCGAATTCTTCAATCTCTAAAACTGATTTACCACCATATTTTGTTCCCAGGTCTGTCCTCTGAGTTTTATCTTAGTTGTGTTACAGTGTTGTATACTATTTCCCCTATGAAAATATCAACTTTGTGAGAGCAGGGACTTTGTTGTTATTATTTTCTTTTCCCAGCATCTACCACTTAGTTGTGCTCTATTAAGATTATGGAATAAATAAAACACTCAGAGGGTGTTTTGAAGAATGGGGGAAGAGTTACCCATTAAGTGGACTACTACTTATCCATATTCAGCCTTATCCAACCAAGAGCAACAGGGCATTCTGGATAGAATTAAAATGATCAAAGTTCTTCCAGGTGCCACCAATCTAGAGAGAGTGCTGACCTTGCTTCAAAGAGGATGGGAACTCAACAAAGCAGAACAGGTTAGGCATACACTAGCCCATTATTGCACTTAGGATGCATATAGGTCAACATTCCAAATGTCTGATTTCTCCTGGTACGAGGGGCAAGACCAGTGAAG
Organism: Solenodon paradoxus; assembly: GCA_004363575.1. Classification (NCBI taxonomy): domain Eukaryota; kingdom Metazoa; phylum Chordata; class Mammalia; order Eulipotyphla; family Solenodontidae; genus Solenodon; species Solenodon paradoxus. The sequence goes on from RJWH01002121.1 coordinate 167,970, forward strand.
GTCGGGACATTGGAAGAGAGCAAATGTCATCAGGTCGTACAGGAAAAGATTCACTTACAGTCCTTGGAAGAGCAGAGGCACCTGCCAAGACAGCACCTCTTTCTGCTGGCGGACCACCACAAGGACAGGGTAGTCGAGGTTCTCCGAGGAACTGTTCACATACACCCGCACGGCATTCACCTGAGTGGGGCAGAGAGAGACGTCACACCTCACACACACACAGGTGCTGCACATCCTGGCGCACGTCATGACGGCCATCGGACACGCTGAAAAACCTCAGTGTCCCACATTTGTTTCTGACCACAGGTAATCCAAATGACCTGTCTGTTGTTTCCTTATTCATATTGTAGCCACAGTGGGTCTCAGCCTTGATCACCCAGTGAGATCACCTGTCTGGGTCCAACTCACCAGAATTCTGATTTAAGTGGTCTTAGAAGAAGCTAAATTATGGAGGCTTCAAATGGCAAACTGAGGAATTTGAATTGGATAAATCAACCCAATAGTTTAAGAAGTCCAGAACAGTAAAAGAAAGATATGGGTGTCCTTTAATTCTTATTTGAGTACAAATGACTGTTTGAAAAAAAGACCCATAAACACCTTGACTGTTGACAAAATTTAATTTCGATTTGGAAAATCATCTGTGTTTTAGCCCAAAATGTGATTGCTATGGCTTATTAAAGCTCTGCAGATGCTTCAGTGCTTCCCAAGTAACAGACAGCATCAGGGCCGAATAGTCTCCTCTTTGCCTTCCTCCCAGACATAAATCAATCCCTGCAATGAAAAGTGCTCTGTCTCTCTCTTTAAAAAAAATGTCAGTAGCTCCACGGCTTCTTCTGAATACACATGTCAGCCCAAGAACTTACTCTATCATTGACTTTTAAAAACAGACCATTAACTTAGTCCTGATGATTTCTTGGAGTTTTTGTTCAAATATCATAGACAGCATGGAAAGAACAAAATAGAAAAAAGACAAGGTGAAAGAAATAAGATTTTTCACATGAGATTCATGTGTCTGAAATTTGAGTGTTCTCTTGAAAAATGTCTTAGGGGGAAAAAAACCAAACAAAACCCCAGCAGTTAAACCTTAAAGATCGATCACATGTTGAACATGGAAATTAAGAGCTGTGTGGATTTCATGTTACTGTTCGATTCCCTTCTACCACCCTCTTAGAGCAAGTCTTTTTTTTTTTTATGTTAAACCAGTCCCAGAGTCATTTATTTATTTGATTAGATGTGCTTGCTTATGAAGAGAGTGATTCCTTGTGCCCACATTCTACATATTTCTGTGGGAATTGTATACACCGTGGCTGATCATTGCCTAACCCTGTCTCTAGTGCAGACCTGGTCCCTAGGTCTGGTTGTTCCATGGACACCTCAAACTTGACCAGTCTAGATGGACTCGATCACTCCCTTTGCAAGCTCTATCTTTTCCTACATTCCCTCTCTTGCTTGCTTGATGAGTGGCCCCATCATGCACCCTTCACTGAAGTCTCCAACCTGACAGCCCTCCCGATTCCTACTTGTGAACCTTCTCAGTCAATAGATCATTGAGCCCTACTGCTTCTCTAGCCACACTGTCCATGGCCAGACCTCTTCCAGCCCCGCGATATGCTCGTGGTTCAGTTCTTCATCACAGTGAGGGTGACAGTGTATCTAGTCTTCCTGTGCCCAGGATGCCACTATCATCTGGGGCTTTTCCTGCTGAAAATGGCTTCAGAAGTTCTGGGAATTTTCAGACTGACCTCCAAGCTATCCAAATAGTCAAATGAATCCTCGTGGACTCACCATCCAGCTTCAATCATTATTAGCAAATGTACCATTTTATTTCATTGATACCTCCTATTTCTCACCCATATTCCTCTACTGGATTATTTTAAAGACCAAAAGTCATATCATTTCATTTGCAAATAAGTTCATGATAGATCAAAGAGATAAGGTTTCTTCTTTTTATAGACATACATTCATACTATTGCACTTGAGAAAATGAAAAATTCTTTAAAATGAGCTGATACCCACACAGTCTGAGAATTTCTTCATTGGTTTCAAAAATGCTTTTTTTTTCAGTTTAAAAAATCAGATATCAACAAGGCTGATTTGGTTAATCTGTCTTTTGAGTCTGTTCTAAAGATATTTCTCTTTTTTTTTATTTTTGGCATTAATTTTTTAAGGAAAGTAGCTTACAATGCAGCAAAACAAATCTGAAGCACCCACAGTGTAGATTTTGCTGATGGTACCTCGGGGTGTCCCTGAGTATTTTCCTTTATCGCCATTATTTCTTGTATACTGCTATATACAGTATAGGCAAGACCTAGAGTCTTACCTGGATTCAGGTAGCCACATTTCTCAGTCTTTTCCCTGGATTTTGAATCATAGTCAAGATAATTCACTGCTGAGGAAATGGTCTCTTTTCTCCTGATATTTTATAAATTCCTTTTTAAAAAGTATATTTAAATCTCTGATCCATTTAAACATATTCATAGATAAAGAGGAATTACTTCAATTTTTATATTTTTTTCCTGATAACTCTCCAGCTATTAAAAACTACTTGTTAAAAATCTTTTTTTCGCCACTAATTTGAAACCCCCAAGGCTCTTCTTAAACTTAACTTTGCTGATTTGCTCTGGTGGAGTAGCAGTTAGGTCAGTTGCCTCCCAAGGAATTCAGGCCACATACCCCGGGGTTCAAATCCTGGGTCTGGGGGAAAGCCAGTGCGAACCCCTAAACAAGCACAAAATAAAATGCTTGCTCCTCCTCTCTCTTCCTGCTTGCCTGCCCACCTGCCTACTGAGCTTCATTCCTGCTTGTACATTTCCTGTAAAACAAAACAAAAAACAAGCAAACTCTACCTTCTCTCTAGTTTCTTTGCCTGCCAGTCCCCCACTGTCCTGTTAAGCCCAATTATTTGCTGTTTCTCATAGGGCTATGTCCTCAATGACGATCTTTAGAAAACCTCTTCATCTCTAAACGTCTCTAGAAATCTTCCCTGATCTTATCCCATCCTACTAAATAAGTGAGTATCCCTCCCTTGGAAAAGTATAACCTCTGATGATTTCCATATAGTATTTTTATACCACTGTGAAATGACAGAGAAAAAAACCCCAATATATGTAGTCTCTGCCCCGAGTACCTGGCACAGAACTGTTAAAATCACAAATTCCTAAGTGAAATAAATATTAGGAATGTCTTTTTATCTAATATTCGTTCTCTGACCCTTGTTTCTGACAGGGCTCCCTTGGAATTCTCTGGGTGGTAGAAATGATTTTCCTTCTCATGAGGGGGCCCTGGCTGGGCTTCTGGGTGGTTCCGAATGGGAACTGACCATCAGAAAGACCAAGCTTGAACTTTCAACACCACTCCACCCTATTCCACCCTCTAGATGGGGAGAGAGCTGGAGGATGAATTAATGACCGATCATGACTATGTGATGAAGCTTTCATGAAAATCCTCCAAGTGTGGGGTGTAGAGAACTTCTGGGTTGGTAGACACATCCGTGTGCCCCGAGGGTGGTGTACCTCAACTGTATGGGGATAGACGCTCCTGGACTCAGTAGCTTTCTGGACCTGACCCCATGCGTCTCTTCCTTGGGATGGTTCCTGAGTCTCATACTTTTAATAATAAACCAGCAATCTCGTGCACAAACTTTTCCCTGAGTTCTATGAACTCTAGAAAATTCATCTAGCCTGAGGAGAAGGTCATGAGAACCTCAGAATTATATTTGGTTGTGCCAAAGCAAAAATGGCCACCCAGACCTGTGATTGGCATTTGATGTGGGAGGTGGGCAGTCTTGCAGGACTGAACTTGGAAGCCAGGTGATGGGATGCTGATGCCAGATAGATAGGAACTGAGTGGCAGAACACCCACCTGATGTCACTGAATTGCATGATCTGTGGAAAACCCACTTATCTAGGGTCCTAAATGGAGTGTGAGTAAGAAAATAGGAATCGGGTTTTGCCACAGACAACCACAAGACTTTTTTTTTTTTTAAATGTTGTCTTATTTTTCCTGGACATTTCTACCACCACCTTTTAAAGCTGAGATACTATTCCCACACTGTTAAATAGTACCATTTAGTAGTTTTCAGTGTATTCACAGAGATGTGCCACTTTCTAATTCCAGAATGTCTTCATCACCATCAAATGGAAGCCCTGGACCCATTAGCAGTCACTCCTCTTCCCCTTTACCCCCACCCAGTCCCTGACAAGATCTAATTAAATTTTTTTGTGTCCATGAATTTGCCTATTCTGAACATTTGACAGAAAAGGAACACTACCTTGTATGCCCTTTGTATCTGGTTTGTTTCAATCAGCATATTGCTTACAAGATCTTTCCATGTTCAAGTATGTATCAATACTTCATTCCCTTTCATTGCTAATATTTCTCTCTTTTAAGGCAAGGTGCAGGCAGGAACAAAGGAAAGCAGAGACAGGTAGGCAGGAAGAGAGAGGAGGAAGAAGCACTTTTCTTATTTTCCTTAGTTGCTCATCTTGGTTGTTCCTCCTGGCCCCAGGACATAAACCTGGGTCCTTGTGATATGTGTGGACTGCGCCAGCCAAAGGCAACTGACCAAACCACTGTTCTACCATTAAATAATATTTCATGGTATGAACGTACCTCATGTGTCTATGTGTTCTTCAGTTGATGGATTCTAGGGTTGTTCTAACTTTTTGGCCATTACAAACAATGCTGCTGTGAACATTTGTATACAAGTTTCTATGTGAATGTGTTTCAGTTTTTTTCAAGATTACATTATGAGCACAAGTGCTGGGTTACATGGTAGCTTTATGTTTAACTTTCTGAGGAACAGTCACAATGTTTTCCAAAGAGGTGCAATTTCTATTTCCAGAAATATAATAGGCTCCAATTTCTCTGCATCTTTGCCAATGCCTATTGCTGTCTTCTTGATTTTTGGCCATCCTAGTAGGTGTGATGTGGTATCTCACTGTGGACTATTCAGTATTCAAATGGTTACTTTACCAGCCTGGCTTTTCTAAGAAGCTGCAAACTTCATCTTTATTATCCCTAGTACTTGGCAGAACGAAATAGCTGAGGAGCAGGCTCATTTTTCAGGTTTATAACCAACACACACTAGCATTAGACAGCACGTGGTTTGGGTTTGGGTTTTTCCAGGGGAATTTGATTTAATTTTCCCTGTCCTGGTGGAATTTAAAGATGGGATGCTTAAGTGTTTCAGTAATTTATAACAACACACACACACACACACACTACACAATAGTAGAGAAAGTTACTATTCATGTATTGTTTATACTTTTGGGATATCATGTTTTGTTTCCAACACTATTAATCAAAAAAGTAACCATGTCTATGACACTTAGCAAGTAAGAGAAATGGTTGCATGCAGCATAAATTGGACCCCACCAGTGCAAACTCACTTCAGTGAGTCAGCATATGTTCATAGAATATGTTTTAGTCTGATTTAAATCTGCAGCTGGCAAAACCAAGGCAGACCCTAAGGAAATCGCTGCTCGAGGGATTTTACCTTTAGCAACTTTCTTCCCTTTCTGCTACCTAGGATGCAGCCTCCTCCTCCCTTCTTAAGTTCTTAGTGCCAACAGAGTCTCCCTTCATTTTTTTCACACTGTAATGAAGTGATTCTCAATTTTTAGTATCCTTTTTAGCATTCAGATCTCCCAAGCCCACCCCCCGCATTTCTGATGCAGCTGATTAGGAATAAAACTTAAAAATAAGCATTTGGAAACCAGTGCCTTGAGGGATTCTAAAATACATGACCCGGAGTCTGCACTTCGGGAAGTACTGTTCTAAAGACATAGGCTAGTGCAGGACCCATTTGTCACCAGCTCACTAGCTGCCCATGATTACCGTGTGCCCTGAGACACCAACGTCATTGGCACATCTGGAAGCGGGTACCTGATGGGGTGGAGTCTGGGCTGGCAGGATGGAATCTGCTGGGGGAGAAGGGATGCATCACTGCCATGGTTACTCCACTATAGTTCATTCCATACCCTAATTTTATTCCTCATCTGGCTCTTGTCATCCACTGACTTCTTCTATGATTTAATAATGATCTTGCTAATTCTAATAAAAACACACTCAGAGAGACTGGCATAACAAATGGCAGAATATTATATCTGAGTAGGCGAGAGAAAGCTCTGGGCAGTTGTTCAAGATGAGTAGATAATGAATTACCCCCAGGAGAGAATAAAGAGTCCTGTGCACATTTCGCTTTGTTTTTCCAGAGGTTAAAGTGCTGCTGAGAAGATGGGACTACAGTGGTAGCAGTGAAGAAAGCTGTGTAAAGGCAGAACTAAATGAAGGGCAGGGTACTGACCAAGTGTTATGGGTCCCGACACCTTGTAACAGACCATTCTTAAGAGGTACAATCCCCACCCACTCCTGTTGCTTCTGTTCTCGTGACAAGAACACATTTATGACATAGATCACTTCTGTCCCTTGTTTACTCAAAGCAAGGAGTTGCAAGATAGCTGAGAGAATGATTTCAGCACTCCCATCTCTGATATTACATAGATCATGAGTATGAAAGGCCTTAACATTTAGAGATGCTTTTTAATCTTTTAGAAAATGTCAGTAGGGAAAAATTCAACATGATAAGTAATAAAGTTCTGTTGCCAAAAAAAAAAAAAAGATGAAGTTGTTTTTGCTAAAATAATGAGAGTTTCTTTAGTTGAAACATCAATTAAGAGGCAGAGATGATTGGTTCCCATTCTTAAGCATGCCATTGTTTTCCTGTGTGAGCTTACAGAGCAGGCTGTTTGTATAACAGGTGCCATAGTATTTTCTAATGATTCCTTTTCCTAATGTTTCACTGCTTTAGTAGGTCTATTATGTTCACTGGGTGTCGATCCTGGGGGTGTTTAGGGCTTTGGGGGTCCTCCTTCCCTTTTTTCCTTCCTCTCTCCCTCCATTCCTCCCTTTTCTTCCTTCTTCCCTGCTGTATACACGAGATAATCCATCAAATATCCACTGAGTCAGGAGCAACAACTTTATCCTTGAGGGTTTCATCTAGTTAGTTCAGTCAAAGAGACAGATAGAAAAGTCACCACCGATAGCGTATGGTGATGACAATATGGCAGCAATAGGAGCAGACACACAAGACTAAGTAATACCCTGTTGGGGAGTCAGGAGGAACAGCACAGGCTGGGCAGTCATTTCCTAAGTAAGAGTGAAGTGGCACTCTTCCACAGGGGTCCTGCCATTGCCTGCATGGTCCACATGATGTTGATTTACAGGTGAGACAGACTGACATCCGGGAAGATGCTCAGGGGGACCGTCTGGTCCAAAGGTTGCTCTGACAGATGAGCCAGAGCATCGAGGTGATGTAACTTCTTCAAGGATATTCAGCTATGGAAGAGTCATGACTAGAACTCAAACTTCTTGCATCCCAGTCTTCATTTGTTCAGAACATGATGTCATCACAGTTTTGAATCTCTGACTCACTAAACACTGCTCTGGGGATAGGCTTCTCCTACTAGTCCACTGAGAAATCAAGAAGCTGTATGAACACCATGAGTGAAGGGAAGAGATAAGTCACAGACTAGATGTAATTTGTACTTATATAACTGAGAAGATAATCAGTATTTTAAATATAAAATGAAGCCTTAACTCTCCTAAGAGAAAAGCAACAACCCAATAGAAACACGAGTAATGAATATAAACAGCAACAAAGATGGGGAAGAATGACCAAGAAACATGTAAAAAGATGTTCATCACTTTACACTCATCTGAGGTAAGGTCTCAGAAGTGTAATAACACCATATTTACAAGGATCTAGAGAAACAGGGCTCTTTCATATTGCTTATTGAAAATGTCATTTGGTACAGCGACTTTAGAGAGCAAGTTGGCAGTATCTACTAAAGCTAATGATGAGTTGACACTTCCTTCTGGCACTTCCATCCCTAGGTTTACACACAAGAAGAACTCTCACATATGAACCAGGGTTCGTGAACAAGAATGTTCATGGCAGGCACTTATTGCAATAATAAAATCTGGAAACAGCCCAAAGAGCAACAAACATAAGCTAAATGTCAGGAGCATGATGCCTACAGTGAATTCATTCAATGGTTAAAAATGAACGAACTAAGTGTGAATCAGCATGGCTAACTCTCAAGAAGATAAATTGAGAGAAAGAGTAATTTGCTGAAGGATATCTACCATTTACATAAACTTTGTAAGCAAGTCAAACAATATCAATATACATTAATATATATTGCACAATTCATGATTGTGCAATGATTGTGTAATGATGCACAATTCATATATCATAATTATTAACCAATATAGATTTACAATGACTATACTGATTAACAAGTATATTATAATTAATATATTAGTATATATTATTATAATGCAAGAACAGATACCAAGTACAAGAAATAAAAGAATTTAAAACATTTAGGCATGGAATTAGTGCTACCCATGTACAATGCTCATCCTTATTTTTGCCTTACAGATTTGGGCCAAAAAAGTGTGTATTATACATGGAAAATTGCAGTAATTCTTACAGTTATTGAGTTTGCTGTTTAAAATTCCCTCTGCCTGCCACAACCGGGTAGAGTAGTGGGTAAGTCAGCCACCTCCGGAGAAGTGCAGTGCACGCACATTCCAAGGACCTGGGTTGCCCCCTGGCTTGGATGGATGGGTGGGTGGGGACCACTAATGTGAATAAATAAAATAAAGTGCTTCTTCCTCCTCTCTCTTCCTGCCTGCCCACCTACTTGCCTTCATTCCTGCCTGAAGCTTTCCTTAAAAAAAAAAAAAAAAATTCCCTCTGCCTGATTCAGCCTCAGAAAACCATTTCCTGTAAGCCTATGCTATAACAAAGAAAGATACACAGACCTGGGTTTTATTTCTGGCATTAATATCTACTGTCTGGGTGACCCTGGACAAATCTCTTAAATTCTCTGAACCTCACTGTAGAATAGTAGGAAGACTAATACCCAAACCGTCTCCTCCCTAGACTCTGAGTGACGGCTTTTGACCTGCAGATCAGAAGGCAGCACTGCCCACTGGTCTCTGGGATGGGGACAGTGTCTCCCATTTCACATAGTCACTGATCAATCAACTGATCAATCAGTTATTGAATGTTCCATGTGTGAAGACACATTATTATAAACCCAATCACCCTTGGCAGAGGAGAAGGTGATACCATGCATCTCACATACGATACTAATGTCCTCTCACAACTTGGCTCCCAGCTTTTCTGGAACAGCTCATTCCTTTCATGGAAAAGAGCAGTTTAACTTGGGAGCTGTTTATACCTGAACGCTTAGATTGTCAGCATTTTGTATTCATCACTTTCCTACAAAGCAGGCTTTGTAGACCTCCTCTTACCAAGGTCATGACACCAATAATAACCTGGACACAAACACATTCCTAGAGGTGTGGTTTTAGTTTAGGACCTCAATTTTATAATGAAAATGTCAGTTCCAGTAAAAAAGAGAACATAGTGAAGAAAGAGAAAACAACTGACAGACCAGGAATACAGAACAATACACAGTCTAGAGACTAGCTACTTTAGAATGAACTTTGTTCGTTTAGTAAATATTGGACTGCCTACCCTGTGCCAGGCATTGGTTCTGGGCACAGGCGCTACGGAAGTGAGCAGAGGAGATAGTCGCTGCCCTCGCTGAGAACACGTGTGCACGGAGTATGCCCATTAAACGTGCAATCGCGTTAGTATTAAAAGGTGCTAAGGTTCACGTTCCTGAGCAAGGGTACCACCTACATTTGCAGGGAGAATCTTTGCCTAAAAGATGAGTAGGAATTAGCAGAAAAATATGAACTGGAGCAAGAGAAATGTTCAAAGAGAACAGTGGAAGGCAGGGAGGAGAAGAAGAGAGAAAGCAAGAAGCATGTTTGAAAACTTAAGGGAAAATCAGTTGAGTTGTAGCACAAGGTGTGAGAGAAGGCCCTTGAGTCCTCAAGATCTTAAGGTCAGGTTAGGGAGGTGGGGGGTTTACTAGAAGAGCGCTAGAAACCTTTGGAAGGTTTGATGTGCCCTAACCTATTGGTACAGTTATCCCTGGAAACCCAATGTTGCTTTTCTTGCTGCTAGACAGCTAGTTCTCTGCACTGTTGGTTCCTAAGTCAAAGTCTGGGGAAAGTAGATGTGAGTGGCAGTTCTGAGGTCGCAGAGGCCAGGCCTGAGCTTGGTGTGGGGCTAGGGGTGGAAGGATGAGAAAGCGCGAACTTCTGTAGTGGAAGGGGCTCTGTCTCCAGCAGAGCCTCCTGAAATGGGGAATTCTCCCAACATTTAAGAATAGGGTTCAGATGTTGAACAGTTAAAACATGACCAGCTTGCACATACCTGGAACCCCTTTTACATGCAACATGAAGACCATGCTAAGGAACCAAATGTTCCATAGAACACACTTTGGAATTTGCTATCCCAGATAGTTTCTTAGGGACCGGTGTCAAGTCAGGTATGTCCTGAAGATCCAAATCTCAGAGTACTCTGGTGGAGTAGTGATTTGGTCAAGTGCCTCTGGCTGAAGTACAGGCCATGTACATCCCAGGGACGTGGGTTCATGTCCTAGGCCAGGAGAACAACCAAGATGAACAACTAAATAAAAACAAAGTGCTTCTTCCTCCTCTCTCTTCCTGCCTGCCTGCCTCTGCTCACCTTCATTCCTGCCTGCACCTTTCCTTTAACAAAAAAAATCCAAATTTTATTGATCTTGCCATTTTATACTCATAAAACATGTGGACTATACTACCTACTTCAGCACTAAATTACATCATATTTTCATCTTTTGTAAAATTGACTAATTGTTCCATGTATCTGCTTTGTCTCTGAAAAATTTATGTTTGGTCTCTCTGAGGACGTTATCTATGATGTATAATAAAGCACATTTTTGACACTTGGCATGTGTACTACACATATTTACTATTTTTGTAGGCATGAGGGTAGTCCAGCTAAGGTTGTAGCTTTAGTCAAGCTCTTAAAATAAAACAAACACCCCAGAGAAAATCAGAGGGAGAAAAGCTCATGGAATAATGTTCAACCTCAGCAGAGCTCTACATCCTGTTGGTTTGTCAACCAAAGGCATGGAGTTTTCTGGAATATTACACCTGGTAGTAATTCATTATCTATGACACTTAATATACCAACGCTTTCCTGCCTTGAAAGCTAAGTTTGAACTATCAGCAGATTCGGAAGCTTTTTGTTACATCATTGGTTATGGACTTGCACAGGACGGGGTCCCTCCACTCTTGGAAGTCACGTACCTATTTCCCCTGACATTTATTAGAGCTGGACTGAGAAGCCACATGTTTTTCCTACTTCTTCAGTGTCCTGATGAACATGCTTGGCTTCTTCTCTTCCTTTGTCCTATGACTCAAAACCTTATTGATGCTTCACATTCCTCCTCCTTCTCAACATCGCTAGGAAAAACACTGTCCTGCATGGGCCCCTCTATTGATGGATGTGAGGGAAATAATTGGCTGCTGCTTTAGACTCTTATTTACTCTGTCTGTTGCCATTGGAGACCTCAATATGCTTTTGATATCAGACTCAATCTGTGAGAATTAAAAGGGAACTTTGAGATCAGCTCAACCCCTTTATTTTTATGAATGTGGAAACTAAGGTCAAGAAAATGTAAAGCAGCAGCAAACAAAAATTCCCTCCCTCCTGGATGTCAGGGGAATGGCTCCTCTATTAACTTCAGTATTGCTTTGACAAATATTTCTTTACTCTCCATGTGTTTTCTTCTTGTAAGACCCCTTCTATTGAGATGCCAACTACCCTCCCATTGTCTTAACTTGCCTGTTCATACTCTGTATCTCTTTTGGTACACCCTCCCGCCTCAACCTGACCCTCCAACTCTCCATGCTTTGTTCATTCTAATACCCAGTTCTCTGCTGAGGTCTTCAAGTAAACAGCATTCTTTTTTTTTTTTTTTTTTTTTTTTTTTTTTAAATCTGGGATTTCCAGGGGGTTCTTTAGAACTGCAACTTATCTCATTTTACCAATGTCCTCTCCATCTCTCTTCAAGGGTGTTCACGTTGCTTAATTTTATTCGATTATTCACAATTTTTTTTAAGGAAAGGCACAGGCAGAAATGAAGTAAGTAGGCAGGCAGGAAGAGAGAGGAAGAAGAAGCATCTTTATTTTATTTTTATTTAGTTGTTCTCTTTGGTTGCTTACCAACACCCAGCCCCTACCCAGGATTTGAGGCCAAGGGTATGTGGCCTATGCTCCTTCAGAGAGTAGTGGACCTAACCACCACTCCACTAGCCATAGCCAATAGCTTCCTTTTCTAAATTGTCAAAGAGAATTTCTTGAGACAAGCAGAAGAATCTTTGGGGAAGATCATATTTAGAGACAAACCCATTTCTAATCATGGAGTGGACATAGTGGTGGGGATGACATATTCAACTGAAATTCTGCTCTAGCGCTCAGACTGGATGTTCTCGTTAAGTGGGCATACATGGAAGCTTGCAGCATCCTCTTTTCCTCCCTGCCGCATCTTGGTCCCTGACTACCCATGTCTTGGTCCATATAGCTGTCTTCCCACAAAGCCCTAGTCTGAGAACACCCCGTGATGGCTTTTGGTGAAGTTATTGGGGGCTAGCCCACATCCAGATTTCCTCTAAGGTTTCACAGGAGTTTCCTCCACTCCAGCTCACTGTGTGAGGTTGGTGTGAGGCAAGGCTGCCTACAGATGCCAGAGGAACCAGATTCTTTACCCTCCCTCAGAGAGTTGGAGGCTCCCACGTGGTATTTTCAAGGGTGATTAAAGGATAGAAAGATGATGGGGGAGTTTAGAATTCACTGGCCATGATGATATTGATGGAGTCCAGGTCAGTAGTGTCCAAAGGTGACTGCAGTTACTGGCAGTAGAGGTGATGGTACCAGATGCACATGCCAACCACACCACCCCTGCTGCATACTTGCTATCATTTCCTGCAGCTTTGTTTCTCGGGGTTTCCAGACGTCTGAGCCTGGTCACTCAAGTTTGTGATCTACTCTCTATCCTTCTAATACATATCTTTTCTGCTCTGTTAGCTGGCTGGTTTCTGTTTCTTGCAGTGAAGGGTCTTGTCTGACATCTCCCTTCTCTGTTTGCTTTGTTCAGAGTCCACAGCTATGTTGGAGTCTCACTGCCCACCAACCTCCCCAAACCATCTGCACAGCCAGACATCACCCTGCTTGCCTCTCTCCTTATCCCCCACTTTCTACCCCCTTTATTATCCAGATTGGCATCCTCTTTCTCCTAGAAAGCTAGAGTTTCTCTACTTTGGTGAAGATGGCAGAGGACTGAGGCAAGACTAATACAGGCTCCTTTCTACAAATATGAGGGTATAAAATAAAATTGTGGGTATTTATAGGTTAATTTTGGGGGGAGGGAGTATAACATTTGCTCCCAATTAGGTTAATGAAAATAGCTGTGAGTCACTTTGTCCACAAAAGGACAGTTGCCATCTAGAGGGACAGAAATAGTCAGTTATTCCGGTTTGCCATGACTTACCTTTGAGTCTGTTTAGTGGAGATCTTGAAATACCAGTTCTCAGGATTAATACTGCCCAGAGAGAGATTGGCTCACTGCTTGGGTCTCCATGTTGCCCTATATCTGGCACAGAGGAGCCCAGTATTGATGAAAATAAATCACATAAAGCAATGAAAATTGGCCTCTGGGTTCTACAGGGAGAGACAGCATGATCATGGCTAGTAGGTGGCCATGACTCTTTAAACACTGAAGAAAATCTGCCAACTGTGACGTTTTACTTCATTTCAACCCTTTTTGCCCAACTTACATAGACAAATGGATGTCTGGATAATTCAATAACAAAAAAACAGTTAACTTCGGTTTTCAGCAATTGTAAGAGAGTCAGACATGAAGCTCTCAACTGTATGACCAAACTTTAAGCCTAAGTCTATGTTATTTTGAAATGATTTTTATTGTTATTGAGAAGTATACTTCTTGCTCTGGTTGGAGAGGGAATGGTTGAGTACACATATCCTGGAAAATTTCCTAACAAACCTGAGTTCTTTTCCTGGTTTTGCTTCTATTCAGTTACATGATTTTGGACATGTTATATATATGTGTGTGTGTGTGTGTGTGTGTGTGTGTGTGTGTGTGTGTGTGTGTGTTTAGCCCTAATTTTTCTCTTCTGTTAAGTGACAAGCGATTGGGGAATTGAAAGGTTTCATTTAGCCCCTAATTTAAAAATAGTGTGGTTTCGAGGGATGTTTTATATGTTTCTTTCAGTGATAGAAATAAGAACAGAGAAAGTCTTAAAAGAAACCCCAGTACACCCTGGTAAATAAGCAGACTTGACAAGAAAATCATATTAACTTGGATAAAGGCAAAGATGGTGCATGAAGCCAACAAGTATATACTGAATGCACAAGTAATCTGTCCTCTTCATCCCAAACTACTGGTATTATTCAAATTCTACAGCAAAATTTTGAAAATGAAGAGACCAGCTCTCTAGCAACTGAGATTATCCACCAGGACTCTGAATTAACAAGTTATTAAAATCCTGTAGCAAAACCTTGAAAATCAGGAGGCCCACACGCTAGTGACTGAGATCATCCACCACAACACTGAATTAGGCAGTCAGGAACAAAACATATCTCCTGGGAGGAAGAAGAAATGTCAGCACCATTTCAACAACCCAAAGAGATCAACCAGAGAAAGAGGGAGAAACTTGATGAGCTGACAATGTTCACATACAATCTGAAAGACTAAAGAATGGCAGAAGCAGAGAAAGAGAAAGGCACGTAGAAAGAAGGAATGATAAGAGAGAACAGTAGAGATTAGAGATGGTGGCAGCAGAAGGGAAGATTTCGAACACCACGAGAAGAACAATGTGTCTCAGGTATCTGCATTCTAGAAAGTCTTTTTAAAATGTATGAAGTCTAATTTAAAACATCATGTATAATGAATATAAAATATGTATTTCAACTTAAGAATTTCAGCTTCAAACAAAGTTGAAGACTATTTGCATCCTGGGATAGGCAGAGAGAGTAGCAAACCTTTATCTACACTCTTAAAGATCCGTGATTATCAACTAGAAACACCCAGGTTAGCCAGAGAATGCTTTTTACTTAGGGTGACATCTTCCTTGATGATGTTAGATAAACTTAAATTTTGCTGACATTTTAAAAAATAAAGGATTTTATCCAAATACTTATGAGTCTAACCAAACATAGATGTTCTTCACCTTTAAATAAGGCAGTACTTTCATAATCGCATATGACACCCTGGGCAGCCTTTGGGATCAGCTGTAGAAGGCTCAGTCCCAACAAATGACACATAAAGATAGGTTGACAACTAGGTTTGAAAAGCTTTTTTCTGTAGTCCAAACAGAGACAAAATTTCCCAGTTCTTGGTAGCTGTGACAGAGAAGTAGGTTTTATAGTTTTCTTATCAGGAAAAAAGTCTTATATTCAATTTTCTCTGTGTTCATTTTTCATTATAAGACAACTTCACACTAGTTTTATTCTACTTGTCCAATCGATTGAAAAATCCCATTTAAACATGTACAAAATCAACATATAACTTCTTCCTAATAGCAAAATCAATTTATTTGTCTATTATTGTCATGTCAAATGAATTGAGGGGATGAGGGGAATGAGAATTTGAAGTAATGAATTACTACAGCAAATTGATTTTAATTAATTTTTATTAGTAGTAGTATGTAACATACAATTTACCTTTGCTCTATAATCTTCAGCTCCACTTTTCCCATTCCAGGGATGGGGCACTATCTTTTAACATGCAAATCAACTCCTTCTCCTGTACAATTTGTATACCCATTCTTAGAAACTTACATATGAAAATCAAAGGCTCTTAGGCTCAGGACTTAATAGAATACAATGTTGTTTTTATGGCTGACTTTAGTTTTCCAGTAAAATACAGCCCCCTCAGTTTTGTTTTGGCTTTGATTTTGCTTAGTTTAGCTAAGTTGAATGTACTGAAATGTACTTAAAAAAAAAACAAAACCAAAGTTTCCATATATTAGCAAAATAGAAACAACTATAATTGTCTTGTTGGGCAGCCCCATGATATGTTTGACATTTTCCTTAGTAAATAACAGAAAGGATGGCGAGCAGGAGTTGAAATAGCTCATTAGGTGCGCCCCTAAATCATTAGTGCACCATCTTGGTGTGTTGACATGCAAGTCTGTGAGCTCCAAAGTTAAACAATGTAGGAAGAGCTGGCTAGCATACTCAGGGTGCTGCATGGTAACATAATATCAGCAAAGTGTGGTTACTTCTGTTTGAAAAGAAGGAAATGCCAGTATCTTCTAATAACTAAGAAGTTTCATGGCATCACAAGTATGTTCAAGGCCCTTGGTCTTCTGGATCAAGCCAACAGTGAGAAATCAGACACTTTAGGTAGCACATTGAAATCAGCGTGGGAAAAGGAGAACAACAGAAAATCTCTACATATTGTAGATACCTAGAATCCACTCCCACCAGAAAAATTAAAACAAAGCAACCAAAAGCACTGGCTGAACACTAGAGCAAGCTCACTGACCTTCAGCGGGGATTCCAGCATGCAACAGAAAGGAATTGGAATATAAGCTCAACAAATGCAGCAAAGGTAGATGGAAAAAAAAAAACAAAAAAAAAACCCCAAATTAAACCAAATCACTTCCAGGTATGGAAGAGCCCTGTGAGAAGTTTCTCAAAAGGAAGACAAAAACAAAGAGTTATTTTTAAAAGAGTAATTTAAAGGTTTCATTTACTTGCCTTTATAAGATAAAGAATTAGAAGTGATCTTTTTGACAAGAAGTTTATCTTATTTGTCAATAGTGAAGAAAAAAGTACCATCTGTTACATGATAGAATGATGTCAGAATACTGAATCTTACTGTTTGAATAAGGATAAAAATGCAGTCTTTTCCTCCTATCAGTGGGAAAAAGAAAGTTCTGGTTGGGAATAGGATTTGTGCAAGGTCAATGGGTAGTTAAAGCAATACCGGTACTCTTCCCAATATTGTTCTGCCTCTTAGTTGTTTATTGTCCTTGTTTTAGGTTAAAATTAAACATGCATAAATGAAATAGTTAGAAAATATACTTAAGTACAAAAAGAACATTCAAATGCTCCATAATGTCACTACTCATTTATAATTCAAATTTTATCATAGTTCAGAAACCACTAATGAAAACCTACACTGAAAAACTATCCTGAGAACTCCATAGACTAAGACTTGAAATGAATACAACTATGGAATGGCAATCAGACACTCAGGAAGTCTAGTCTCAGCTAGTGTTGATACAATTTGTTTCAGGATTCTGTGTTTGGTTTTCTTATGAATAAAGAAAATAATTATCTGCTCATCTTTTTAACTCAAATTCAAAACTGAGGGTTACTATTCTTATTAAATAGTCTTAGGACACATGTACTTGGGGCCCAAGAGATTATCTGGAAGATGGATCACAAGAGATGATAACAAATGATATAATCTTTTCTTGTGATTCCTTAAATGCCATTGAAATTTCACTAATTTACTAGTGATGGGGAGATATGATTCTGCACTCCCAACTGCAGTGTGTGCCCCCCACCCCTGACCCACCAGCAGTTCTCAGACACCAGCTAGGTGTTCTACCATTCAATGTCATTTTGACATCATCTGCCTGGAAACAGAATGGGCTCCTACAGGTTTAGAGTTCAAGTCTACAAATTCCCACTCCCCCACTTCAGATGCCAACAGACTGTTCAGATTGTCATCTGGGCTTCTGACCAATGAGCTGTGGATTGGAGGTTCCGAGGAAACTTTCCTTGGGCTCAGTTAATTTGCTGCAGTGTCTCACAGAACTAAGAAATCTTTTACTTATTGGATTTCCCATTTATAACAAAAGATATAACTTAGAAAACAACAGATAGAAGAGATATGAGCCAAGTTATGTGGGAAGGGTTGCAGAGTTTTCATGTCATTCTCCCCAAATCTTCATGAGTTCACCAAAACAGAAGCTCTCAAATATCCTTACAGGCTTGATGATACTGCCATTTCATAGGCATGATTAACTAAATCATTGACCACTGGCAACTGATTCATTCTCCTGTTTCTCTTCCTTTCCCGGAGATCAAAGGGGAGGGATTGAAATTTCTAACCCTCCAATCACATGGTTGCTTTGGCAGCAAACCAGCTCCCATACTTAGGGGGATTTCTAAAAGTCACCTCCTTAACATAACATGAGAGACTTTAATTGCCCTCATCACTTAGAAATAACAGGGGTTTTAAGAACTCGGTGCAGGAAATGGAGACGAACACTAAATATCTGTTTCTTATTATAAATCACAGTATCATAGGAAAGGAGAGAAGAAACCTATTTTCTATGCTAGAGAAAAAGAGATTCTCCATATACTCAATGTACACACCATTGATTTGAAGGGGGGAAATGCCATAATAGTTAGAATGGTAGTCGACTTATAAAATGTTTATTGTAAATAAAGCAATGACTGAATTGGATCAAATAAGAATCTCTGAGTCCACATAATATAAACAAACAAATAAATGAAAGAGAAGGAAAAAGGTCTTTTTTTTGTAGTATAATGTCAACTGATAAATGTTATAGAAATAATGAATTTGGAAATCACAAGTTGGAAAGCATCATAATATAGTATCTGATAATAATAATATCTGATTCAAGCAAAAACCCTGTGGGTGCACTCCTGTGATTTAGTTGGCTAAGGTGCAGTCCATGAAAAGCCTCTGGACCTGGGTTTGAGACCCGGGACCTGAGGTTAAAAAGAGAGAGAGAGAGAGAGAGAGAGAGAGAGAGAGAGAGAGAGAGAGAGAGAGAGAGAGAGAGAATAACCAATGGAACTAGTGGTTGAAAGTTTGATGAGTCATGATATATTTACATAATCTCAAGGTATTGAACCATAAATTATTTATTCATTATTGTGTTCTTATGATTTATAAGAAATATGTATTTTGCTCACTCAAATGACTATAATATATATCTTCATATATATCAGACAAATTGAGTGGTAATCTATAAAATAAATGCTAATATGTTTTAAAAAATGTTGAGGTCCTAAGAAAAAAGAATGACAAAATGTTCCAGATTAAGGAAACTGAAGATTTATAAAAACCAAATGCAACTGGTATTCTTGGATTGGGTCCTGGATCAGAAAGGAAAAAAATGTTTTGTTCTAAAAGAACACAATTAGAAAATTGTTGACATCTGAATAAGGCCTGCAATTTGAATAGTAGCATTATTATCATATGTTAATTTTCTCATATTGATCATTAGTCCCTGGGTATTTGAAAAAATGTTCTTGTTCTTAGGAAATATGCACTGAAGTGTTTAGGGACAAAGGATTATTATATCTCTACCTTACTTTCAATTGTTTAAGGGAAAAATAATTTTCTTACAAAGCAAGAAACTGATAAAGTAATTTTGATAAAATGTTAACAATTGGGAAATATGAGTGAAAGGCATGTGGACGTTCTTTATACTGTTCTAACTTTTATCTAAGTTTGAAGTTATTTCACAATTAAAATCTACAGAAAAATTAAACAATGGGAAAAGATTCTGGGAAGATAGTGTGAGCAGCATAGATTTTAAATTCTCTGCATATCCCCTGTGAAAACAGAGCAACTGGGATGTCAGAACCATAATTCCATGTCAAACATCTATTTAAAAAAAAAACCTAGGGATTTTGATAGATACAGAAAATATTATAAAGATCTAACATAGGTATAAAGGGAATTCCAAAAGAAGGCAATCAAGACTTGGAATAGACTAATATTATAAACACTAAGGAAAATATCCTAAATTAAAATTAAAATCACTGAAGCTACATATTTAAAGTTTATACCACATATCTGGGGGAAAATTGATGTATGACACTTATTATAGTTCAGTAAAATGATTGCGTTTCCTAGAAAAAGAATGTAACATTTTTTTCAGAATTCCAGCAGGAAAGTGTAATTACTTTAATGGAATGAAAATCAGTTAACCATCACATTTTCCAGGAGGTACAAGAGAAATATATTTAAAATTCAAGGGAAAAAACGGAAGCCAAGATTTTGTATTCAGTCATATAGATGGGCACATACAAAGGTGTGGACAAACTGTAATGAACGTGAAATAATTCTAGGAGAACCATTCCTATGAGTCCTTCTTAAGTTATCTCTTTGAGAATCCACTTTAGGCAACAAAATAACTGGTGGTCATTAATGTAAGGTCCAGTTGTAAACTCTAAATTAGAGATCACTGTAGAGTCAAGACTCAAAGTTGGTTCTAATGACTGTGCTCTGACAATGTAGATACAGTACAACCAACCAAAAATGAGGGAAGAATGTAGACAAAGTAGAATAAGTTCATTAATTTCTTAACAGATATTGACTAGGGTTTACACCTGGAGGTTAAAGAGACAGAGAAGACGAGAACAGCTAATTTCATTTTTTCTCAGCATAAATAACTGGTTAAGATAATAGATAAAACTAGAAAACACTGAAAGCATTCTATAAACATATGAGAACAAAAAAATTTATAGACCATACATTTTTAATAGATCATAAATTTTTAAATGGTTACTTATAGAGGAAGAGAGGGAATGGCGGGGATAAGGGGAAAAGGCTAGAAGCTAGACTTCTTTGAATATACCATGCTTTTCAGATTTATGTTTGTTAATTTTCAAATAACACAGAAGCATTCCTAAAATTCCAGAAATAAAAGGAAATAAATGAAACTAATACACTGAAAGAATTATGCTCCATTATTTTAATGCATGGTAATTTGACCCAACATCCATAATGAAATGTATCCTAAGGTAAAAGGAAGTGTAAACAGAAATCTTAAACTGTTTTCTTAGCTGTTGATGAAAATAGGATTGTTATCTAAAATTGTCGTGTGCAATTGTGGGTTAAAGTAAAGGAGTAACTAAGTTGATATAGTTGAGAACCAGGATCTGGAACATGGGAGAAAGGAGCTATTTATGTAAGGTCAATGAATTAAATAAAAACCCTGTATTTTGGAATTTGAATTGGAAGTACGAGTATAAACTCATTATTTACATATTCCTTAGCATTGTCCATTGAAAAGACAGGCAAAAATGACCAGTCCATAATGGACTCCAATTCTTAAACTGTGGTTTCTAAAATCTCTTTCTCGTTCAAAGTAACCTGACCATCTTGGAGAAATAGATGGCAGACTGGGTACAGAAACTGCACCCAAATAACCTGAACAACTTTTTCAGTCCAGAGAGCAAGAAAGATGTCAGAGAGCACTTGTATCAAAAGAATTCAAGAACCAATTCAAATTGACTTTCAGTGACAAAAGATGACCAATTTGAACTTAAATACAGTAATTACAATGAATTGAAACATATCAAATGTGTTTACTTGATTATACTAAATAAAATCTTATTGAATATTCTTATAGGATACTAGAAAAATCAACTTATCCTTTTGACAATTGGTAAATAAAGGGAAAGAATAAAGACTTTATTCTCTGTTTGCATACAAACAGTAGCTTAAAATCGCCAAATAGCTGATGAGGAGAGTTTTCTTGATAGAGAAGTATTCCAGCTCACAAATGAAAGAATAAGTGATTTTTTTTTAAAGTACCGTTTTTCTAGCTGCTTCCAAAGAACTCATGAACGTAGAAAACCATGATCGATTGTGGCTATCACGACAAGTGGAGGAAGTCAGACATTATGTGTCTTCTGGTAGAAATAACCACCTTTGATATAGTCTTGACAAAAAATAAGTGAAATATGATTGTTTTTTTCATATCTGAAATGTCTTTCCTCTTTCTGTCTTTCTAAGTTGTGCTTATCTATGACCTTTTCAAGCCTCATTTCTTCCAACAAAGCTACTTATGGATGTACAACTCCTCTAAAGTCTTGTAGTACTTGGAGTGATGCTGTCCAAAAAAAAAAAAAAAAAGTAATGAGTCACAAATGTGTCTTAAAATTTTTCTAGTGGCTACTTTCAAAAAAGCAACAAAAAGAAATCATTCAGGTTAATTTTATTAACTATATTATGTAACTGAATATATTGAAACTGTTTTCATTCAAACAGAATCAGCAAGAACATTAATGACACATTTTCATTGTTTTAATACTGTTTTCAGAGTCTACAGTGCATCTCATTTTGGACTAGCCACCTTCCAGTTGCTCAATGGCCACATTTGGATAGTAGCTGCCATTTTGGACAGCACACACTTACAGAATCTATTATATAACAGAGCGTATGAATATCAGGCCTAGCCAGGCACAAAGGAGCCCTTCATATGATCAGACCTATAATTGGAGTAATGTCAGCCCCCAACACCCTCTGACATGTTGATACTGTTTTCAGTACTACAGAAAAAAATGTTGTTGGAGGTGACTACTCTGGGCTGAATGTTTGGTATTCCTCCTTGCAATCCCTGTGTTGAAGACTAATCTCAAAATGATGGGGTTTGGAGGTGGGGCCTTTGGAAACTTATCTGATCCCGAGGGAAGAACCCTCATTATAGGATAGTGCCATTATAAGAAGATAGCTCTGTGGTTAAACTTGATGTATTACATGCAGATGCTGATTTATGACGATGTCCCCTTTAGATCTATATGATGTTGTTAGGAGGCCATGTCCCTTCAGTGAAATTTACAAAACAAAAGTTATAAAAAGAGAGCTTACTTTATTTTCTGCTCTCTGGTTCATGTGAGGACACAGCTAAAACGTCCATTTTACGTTGGGAAACCTGCTCTCACCAGACACCAAATCTGCTGATGTTTTCATCTTGGACTTGCAACCTCCAGAACTGTGAGAAATAAATGTTTGTTTTTTTTAAGCCACCATGGTAGCCTGTTATAACAGCCTGAACTGAGACAGTAACCAGTCACCCAGATAATGTGCTAATGAGCTGATTCTCTCCTTAAACAAGCATGGGTCTGGTTTAGTAAGGGGAGGTGGGAGGTCAGCAGGGATAACTTCCCCTTGGCTTCTGTACATAAAGAATGCAGGGAGAGAAAATACGAGACCAGAAGAAGAGGCTATTACATCAATGTCTCTCATTCTTCGGTGTGACCAGTAATGTTTATAGCTAGAAGTTACCACTGGGAGTGTCTCCAAATATGTATTTCATTGTTCATGAGAATTGGATAGGTTTTTGGAATCTGGATCCAAGAAGCTGGTTTAACTGGTTCTAGATCGACAACTGCTGGTTGATATGAATAAAACTAAAGATTGTTTCTTGACCATAGAAGAGAATGATCTGTCGTTAAGAAATGCATGTTCCAGTTTAATAAATAAAAATTTGAAACTATTTCCAGGAAAACATATCAAATTCAAAAATCTATGGCAAACAATGAATTCTGTATCTGAAAAACCTCTCAATTTTTTGCATGGAGGTTAGACTTTTTTTTTTTCCCCAAAGGAAAGGTGTAGGGAAGAATGAAGGTGTGTAGGCAGGCTGGAAGAGAGAAGAGGGAGAAACACCTTATTTATTTTATTTTTTTTATTTTATTTTTTTTTATTATTATTATCTTGGTTGTTTCCCTGGGACGTGGTTCTTGAACCAGGGACCTTGGGATGTATGTGGACTGCACATATTGAACTCAACTGCTAGGCCACCAGGTGCACCTACATTTTTCTTTAAGGACTCCTTATCATCTTCTAACTCAAGCATAACCATCTGAATGTTTCCATCCCCTGTCTCTGTGGCAGTAGTCTCATTTCCCAAAAAGCCTGGACTCATGCCTTCTGTCTCATTCAAACACGTAAGTCCCTGGTGACTTTCACAAGGTGATTTCCTTCTAGTTTGGTTCCAGCCCTGTGATTATAGAACGCTGTGGCCACAGTGAAATCCTACTCCCCTGGAAAGGTCTCTTCAAACACTTCCCCTCCAAGGAAATGAAATGTACATGCTCTTGCCCAATGTGCTTGAATCCAGTGATTAATTTCATGATATATTTTTCAAAGGAGTCACTATTCTTTCAGTGATTTTCACATTTACCTTACTCTGTACCTGGAAGGCATGCTGGAGTTTCCCTGGTGCTGATCTCAGCTAACTAGCGGGGCATAGGCTTGTCTGCATAGTTCTCTGGGTCAGCAATTGATATGGGAGGAACAGTAGTGACAGGAAGGATTAGGAGCAAAGGTTCTCACAGCAGCTTCCTCTTCACCAAAGCCTGAACTTTGAAGTAGCTTTGTCTTCCAAGCCATAGGAAAAACAATGGCAAACAATGACTTGAAGAGAAAAGAAAAGAAAAGTAAAAACTCAAAAAAAATAGGTGACATGTTTTTCCCTAAACCAAATACTTTGTTGCCTTGAAGAGCAGTGGGTCCAGAACGACTCCTATGGAACAGAGAGCACTGACCCAGATTGTCCTCAGGTTAAAGGAATCTTGTTCATTAGCAGAGCCTGTTAGTGAGTTTGGGAGGTCAGCTAGGGAGGCAAAACTACTTGACATAACAGTAACAAATTTAGAGTGGGAGGTCAACATTTGGGTTGGGGTGGGGATGGTTTAGAAGATGGTGACAAGTCCCAGCCCAAAAGAGAGTTCCACCACCTAGAAATGTCCCCCTGGTGGGGAATAGCTGGTAAATACTTTTGACAATATTGTCTAGATTTCTGATTGATCTGTCACCTATCGTGTGCTGTTGTGTAATTCTCTTATGTTGTTCCAAATCGTTAGTAAAATTCTGCTGCATCCAGCAGTACTGTGTTCTGAGTATTGGAAGGAGGGGCTGATGGTATCCAACATGGGACCCAAAATAGAGGAAGCCATTGCTAGAAACAGGAATGGTTCGGCGACATAGATCTGAAAAATACCTTCCCTGGAGAAATCCTTGGGAATACAGGTTGGAGGGAACACAGGTTAGAGGGTAATGTCCCACCGTAAATGGATTGAGGTTGCCACTTTCTTATTTGCATCTTAAAAAGGAGTCCCAGAAAGCTGTAAGACTTAACATCTGGTTTACCTTATTGCATACTGACATTAAAATAATTGAAATACTGGAGCTATCTGGCAGTTTCAACTTCATTTTTCAGGCTGCTAAAATAACAGGCACTGCTAGGATTGTCAACTTTTTATTATTATGCAAAAAAAATTATGAACTAAGTGTCACCACTGTTTTGTAAAAATAAAGGGCTTTTAAATACTTAGGCAGGCATAGTGGAAAGGGCATCATCTCAATATTTAAAAACTTGTTTCTTCTCAAAAGCAATTTTTTCATGAAAAAAATGTTTTTTTCTGAAATGATCTCACATTTTCAACCTATCAAGACAGCATACATTGTATACTTCCTCAAATCTTTAAAGAAAGATTCCTTAAATCTTTCTTCATTTACTTATTCACGTTTTCAAAAACATCAGTAAACTTTTTATGTGCTAGTAGAGTACAGAGATGAACATGACTGTCCCTGTCCTCAATATCTTACATTTTTCTGGTAGAGTCAAATAATTGACTCCCAGGGCCATTGCCTGAATATGAAAGGCAAAGAGGTTAAAACAACAGTTAAAAACCATCCATTCAATTCTCTAAGCAGGAGTGCAAGAAATACTGAAGCCTGGGGCAGGACTTCTGTGCACACATCATTTGGTTCCTTATCAGTGATTTACAGGGAAATGAATAGGACACCTGAGAAATCAAGGGGTGTTTCAGACTTTCACTTGTTCAGAGCCAATTGGAGGGCTAGGTACAGACCTTATGTCCCTACTGTTGACAGAGGACCAGTTGGACAACAGCAGTTGCTTACATCGAACTTGGGGGCTAACAGCTGACCCCCCTTTCACTGGTCTGCAATGGAATTTCTCTGCAGAGAGCCAGTCTGCTCACTTTAGGACACAGGAAGGGATGACAGGAGTGGTTAGGGCTGTGCTGCCATGGTGACTGCCTTAGGATGTAGTCACCAAAATGGAGCTGGGTTTCTTGGTCAATACACAGAGTTGGAAGATGCCTGGGCGTGGGGATGGAAGGCTCAGTGTAGGCGAAGTTACCAGGCAAGGGAGGAAGGCATATGGCGGCATCCACACCACCTGCTTTTGGGACTCCTTCAAAGAGTAGGGAATGCTGTCACAGTGAGGGACACACATACACATTTATCTGGGAAGAAGATCCAGAGGCAGGTACCCTGGGGAATCTTGTCTCTGTGCCCCAGAGGGTACCCATTAGAGAGCAAAAGCTCACTGTCTGGTTTGTCTGACTTACATAAGCAGCCCAGATGTGTCAAAGGCAGAGTTATGGAAAGACTCATTTTCATTTCCTTCCCTTGTCTCACGGCAGTTCTTGTCAGAAACGGGTCTAGAACTTTCAGTTATCCACCTTTATTTAAAATCAAAGCCGGGGAAGAGTTGCTGGTGACTGCCTTTCCAATCTCCTGGGCCAGCACTTCTGGCTTCTCAGAAGCACATACATGTCACATCTACATATCACATCCACATGTGATAGTGGTACAGAATGCAGGAAGTGACTTGGAGACAGAGAGGTTCTGCAGCTCGCCTTCCTTCTCCGACATCCATTCCCATTTTAGCTTCGGAGCAGCACCCTCCCCACGCGCTAGGAGTGAGAAGGGTGAATCTTGCAAATGCAGTGAGGGCTCTTACCCCCGGGGAAGAGGAACCGAGGTGTGGTCTTTTGCCCTGGCAACCCTGGAAATCCTGACTTTCCAAGAGAAAGACCCGGCAGGGGGCCAGAACCTGCGCTGGCAAGGGCCCCCAGCGCCTCCGCAAAGCCCAGGGACGCGCAGCCAGCAGGCCAGGGGAGGTGCGGGAGGATGCAAGAGTCGCTCCCGGGGCGGGCTGCGGAGGATGCGGCGCTTTGCAATGGTTGCTTTGAAGGAAAAAAGGGACGAGGGTCCCCGGGTCCTCGAGGTCTCCGGAGGTCGAGTCCCAGGGGCCCCAAAGCAGCGCCGGGGCTCTGCGATCTGGCAGGTCCCCGGGAGTCACGCGAGGGGAGCGAGTGTCCTACCTGGCCCGGCCGGCTGGTGTAGTTGAAGGAGTATATGTTCTCGGTGCTGAGGCTCACCACCCCGCTGTAGACGCGATCGAAGTCGGCGCCCCGGGCGGGGTCGCGGGGGTCGCGGCGCGGCGCCGAGGGGGGCGCGGTGGCCCGCAGGAGCCAGGGCAGCGCGCACAGCAGCGCCAGGTGCCTGCAGCCCCGCATGGTGGGCGCCGCGCCCGGGGATGGGCGAGCGCCGCGCGGGTCCTGGCACAGCCTCTCGGGCCCGGGCGCCGGCGTCAGCGCCGCGATGCCTGGGAAGCCCGCGGACGAGTGCTGGCGACGCGCTGGCACCCGGCCGAGCAAATATTGATGCAGCCTCCTGGGGTCTCCACGGGAGGTCACCGGCCGCAGCTAGGAGGGGTGGGCCGCTGCTGCGCTGCTCTCCGGCTTCTAAGTCCGATTCCTTCCCCTTTGCTCATGTCTGAGAATCTCCCACTTACCCAGAATTTCAATCGATCGCTTCCCCCTCAAGCTCAGAAGAAAAAAAAAAGGAAAAAAGGCATTGGAGATCTTAAAAAGAAGTATATATATAATATGTATATGCAGCTGTCTTGCAGAGTCAACCTGACCAGCCTTGGAGCAGGACATTCAGGCCATTTCAAATCAAGGTGTAAACTGGCTGGCTGAGGTGAAGACACAGAAAGCCGCAGAACCTGTCCCCCAAGGGGATACGCGAGTTGGCTTTTGCAGCCTGCTCTCTGCGGGTCAGAAGGATGGCCATTCACGCCCCATTCTTCCTTCTGGAACAGAACCCCTTCCCAGGTACCTGTTGTATTTGCCTGTCACCTCCTAGTCTCCAACGACAGCGTCACGTCATCGCTTTCTTTTTCCCTCACCATATGTGGACGTATGTAAATATGTAGTCATAAAACATAAATAGATACGGTAAAAAATCCCGAGCACCGCCTGAAGCCTGGCTCCGGAAGTTGTCAAAGAGGAAAAGGAGTAACTGATTCAGAACGCCCTTCTTTCTAGCCAGCCTTGAACCAACTTCACCTCTGCACTGACTTTTGCTCAGCTTTTGAGAGAATTCTCAGGTTGCTGTTTTGTTTCTCAAAAGAGGGAAACCACTACCCATCAGTGAGAGGAAATACCTTTCTGGCAAAAATTAAGAGATAAGCTTAAAAAAGTTAGAAGGGCAAAGTAAGGGTGGGCTGAGAGAGCCGTCCCTCCGAAGTCTTTGGAGAACTCAGAAACAATCAGTTCAGGTGGGAAAGAGAACTCACTGTTTTATTTGACTTTCAAGTTATTTGAAAACTAGAAAGGAGTGTGATGGTGGTTACCCTGAAGGATTATTTGAAAAGTCACAAAGAAGAAAAAGATTTTGTTGAAGAGTTAAGAACCTTGATTAAAATCCTTTGAATGGCCATTCAAAGAGAATTGTGGTGTGTGTGTGTGTGTGTGTGTGTGTTTTAACCTCATTGAATTCCTACAATGTATTAAAACATCAACAATCAATGCAACATACTCGGTATAAAGTCTTATAGCTGCACAATCAGCAAACAAGGCTAATGGATAATTGAGTTACATGACTCCTCCTCCTTAGGATAATTTTCACTTCTTGAAAGTTTTCGCAAATGTAGGGACAGAAGGGTTAAAAGTACTCATTCAGAGAAGAAGCTGGGGTTAATGTTTAAAATTGAGCTCACTGGTTTGTTTGTTTGTTTTTTTTTGAGACTCATAACCTGACCTTCAGAATTTGAATGACTTTAAACTGCTGCATTTAAAATGTCAATGATTCCTTTTAGACCTGAACAAAATTTCATAAAACCCTCTGGTTAACTGACCTGGCCAGTTTAAGCACTCTCTGGAGGTATGGGGTCATGGGGTCCTCAAACATGGTAATATATGAGGGGCTGACTCTTTTACAAGGCATCTCCTTGCAGGGGTATGTGTTTCATGATTAGAAAGATTTTTCACATGCTGAATTGAAATCTGCCTCCGTTCTTCTCACTCGCTTGAGTTCTGTCCTCTGGAGCCATAGTAATAGACTTAATCCTCCTTCCCCTTGAGAGCCTTGTAGGTATTTGAAGGGAGCTATGACCCCGCAATTCTTTATCCTAACTTGAAGTGATGAAATTAGAAGCAATTGGAATAGATCCTTTATCATAGCAGAGAACCCCAAATATTTACTTTAAAGGCGTTATCAATAATCTCTAGACTAATTTGAGGGCTCTATTACAAATCATTCCATACTATCATCTAATTCCAATTCCAGCCCAAATCCATTGAATGACCTTAAGATAATTAACCTCACAGCATCACAAGTTTGCTGAAAGATCAAAGGGATGAAGAATGCATTTGCAAGTATATTAGTTTAAATGTTTAAAATGTTATGTGACCAACTAATGTTATTGTGTGACTCTGAGTTCAACAGCTTAAAAGAAAAACACAGTCCATCCACCAAGCTTTTTAAATAACTACACTGCCAGGCTTCCCCTGTGAGAGACTGAATATACAAACAGACAATGGTCAGACCATATAAGAACACAGACCTCTGACTCACAACATCTGCAGCAACCAGTCCAGGAAGCCAAATCAAAGCCTCTGCAACAAATAGTCCAGAATGGTCAGGAACTCTCAGGGACTGTCAATGTTTCCAATGTTTATCCCTGCTAGCAACTCAGGATCCATTAGAGGAAGCCATTTATGATCCCCAAACCATCACATACTCTGCTTCAGTCTTAATTGACTATATTGGACCAAGTCAAAGAGACCATTATCAAATATCTGCATTTAGCCCCTGATGTGGAAAAGGAAGAATGGAAAAAATGAAAATGTGATCTACCCTCTGCTCAGTCCTGGGAATTGGCAAGACGGGTAAATGGTGGCACCAAATGAATAGAAGCTGAATTTCTCTGTCAATGTATCCATCATGATAAAGACAGGTTGTTTCCTATTTAAATTAGCATTGATGGGGTAACTTAAAAAGACAGCTGAGATGATTGGGAGGGGGGCATTGTGACATGTAGGCAACACAACCTTGGAAAAACTGTAAAGATGAGACATGGCGAAGAATCAACACCTCAAGAGCCCTTGAAACAGTCTGAGATGGATGTTATCCAGAGCTCACTCTTTATGGGATTTGTTTATTTTCTGAACGGGTTGAAATACTTCCTTGCAGAAAATCTTCTGTGCTGAAAATTGCATTTAGTCTCGAAAACACTCTTGATTTTGTCTTTCCAACGAGGAATAAACCAATTTTTCTATCAAATGCCCAACACACAACTTATAGGAACTTCCATAATGAACGTTTGTAAAGTGTTATTTTGTCTCAAAAACTGTATTGTCATAACCACCCACAAACTTCTGTAGAGATCAGAAGAAACTGTGACATCCTTAAATTAAAATTAGCAAAACTTTTCAGAAATCTTTGAGCTCTCTGGTTTAAAGTTTCTCCCACTAGTCCATATGGCTCTATAATCCATTCTCTCAGAGATACATCAGTTATATCACTATAAACTGTGAACAGGAAAGACCACAAATGTAGAAATTTTATTCCAGCTAGTGGACTTTCCTTCTGTCTGCAGATGTGTCAAAAATATTGTAAGGGACTCATGTACTGTATGCCTAGTCTTATCACGAACAAGTTAAAGCCACTGCTTTTTTAAAAAGTATTATTATTTCTTTTGTTTACATTGCTATATTCATTTGAGGATACTGAAATCACTCCTCAGTCTGTGTGTATTTCATACCACACCCACTACCAGAGTTCTAGTGCCTTTTATTATCACCTTGTTCCTTTCTCTGGTATTTTTGACATTCTAATGATGATATGTTTTGGTTAGGTCTGTTGGGGTTTCTTTTGTTTGGAACTCTTTGAACTTCCTGGGTCTGGAGTTCTGCTTCCTTCCTCAGGTCAGGGAAATTCTCATCTACTATTTCTTCAACTACAGTTTATACCTCCTTCTCTATCTGCCCCTTATGAGACCCCTATGATGTTAATGTTGTTCCTCTTGATGTTATCCCATAGGTCTCATATACTGTCTTCATTTCTTTTTGTTCTTTTTTTTCCTTTTCACGTCTGCTTGAGTTGTGTACTACTTCCCTATCTTCTAGCTCACTTATTCTTTTGGAGGCTACATCTAGTCTGCTGTTGAGTCCCTCTGTTATATTCTTTTGCTTAGCTATATGTTCTTTATCTCTGTGAATTCTGTTTTGAACTGCATATTTTCTTTATCTTTGTTGTAGTTCTCTCTTTGTTCCTCCATTGTTTTCCTGATCTCAATGAGATCATTAAAACTGTGTCCAAGGGTTGGTTTTGCTTCATCTGTTCCTTTGTTGTTGTCATATGTGTGTGTGTGTGTGTGTGTGCGTATGTGTATCTTAAGAGTATGGTATCTATGTATCTGGTCTGGTATCTATCTTTCTTCTTTTGGCTTATTTCACTTAGCATAATTCCCTCTAGATCCATCCATGTTAATCTAATTGACAGGATTCCTTCTCTTCTAAGGACTGGGTAGTATTCCACTGTGTATATGCACCACATCTTCTTTCTCCATTCATCTGACATTGGGCACTTATGTAATCTCCAGTTCTTAGCTATTGTGAATAGGGCTGCCCTAAACATGGGGCTGTATAAGTCTCTGCAAATTCATGTTTCTGTATCTTTTGGGTAGACACCCAGAAGTGGGATGGTGGGATCATATGAAATTTCCATATTCAACTTGTTGAGGAATCTCCATACTGCTTACTATAGGGGTTGCACCAATTTGCACTTCCATCGACGGTGTAAAAGTGTTCCCTTTCTCCATATCCCTTGTCAACATTTGTTGTTTTCAGACTTTTGGATAATAGCCAGTCTCTCAAGTGTAAGGTGATACCTTATTGTTGTTTTGATTTACATTTTCCTGTTAGCCAATGAGTAGGAACATCTTCTCATGTGCCTGTTGGCCATCTGTATATCCTCTTAAGAAAAATGATTCTCCAATTCCTCTTCCTATTTTTGATTGGATTGACTGTTTTACTGTTATTGAGTTATAAGTTCTTTGTATATTTTGGATATTAAACCCTTGTCAGAAATATGGAACACAAATATCTTCTCCCAGTTAGAAGGTTGTCTTTTTTTTTGGTGATGTTTTCTTTCACTGTGAAGAAACTTTTTAATTTGATGTAGTCTAGTTGTTTATTTCTCTTTTTGTTTCTCTTGATGCTGGAGTTGAGCACCCAAAGACCTATCTAAGACTAACGTCATGGAAAGTCTTTTTATAGGTTGTCTTCTAAGAATTTCATAGTTTCTGGTCTTATGCCCAAGTTTCTAGTGTATTTTGAGTTAATTTTTGTAAATGGTGTTAAAGAATGGCCTAGTTTCATTCTTTTGCATATGGCTGCCCAATTTTTCCAAGACCATTTATTGAAGAGACTTTCTTTTCTTCATCATGAGTTTTTGGTTTGTCTTAGATTAACTGACCAAATACGAATGAGTCAGTTCCTGGAGATTCAGTTCTATTCCAGTTCTGACCTGTACCTCTGTTATTATTCCAGTACCATACTGTTTTGATCACTATCGCTTTGTGTGTAGCTCAATGTCTGGGAGTGTATGCTCTCCAATTTTAAGATTTTTGTTCTATTTCCTGGAAATAAGCATGTGGAATTTTAATGGGGATTGCATTGCATTTGTATATTGCTTTAGGTAAGATGTCCATTTAGTGATGTTTATTATTCCCAACCATGAGGGAATGTCTTTCCATCTCTTTGTATCCATCTCAACTCATTGTCATGTGCAGTGATGGACAATTGCATTGCTCTTGAGTTCTTGTTTGCTAGTCTGGTGGCACTAATACTTAGATTAATGAAACAGATAAAGTAGAATAAACTATTTATTGCTTTAAAGAAAAAGCTCATGGCCTTTAAGATTTGTTCTACCTGTCCGTATTGGACAATTGGCCTTCCTGGTTCTGAAGAATCTTACAGGGACTATTAACAGTTACTGTTTTTGTTATCATGGTCATCATGTTGCTCCACTGCAATCTATCTTGTGTCTTAAATACTTCTCTGCAGGTACTCTCTTGTCAGATGATTTCATGATGAACTGTAAATTCTGCTAGGAACCATTTCAACTGCTGGAGTAGATCTGATTAGAAAAGTCTCTGAAAGAAAGTTAAAAAAGCTATTTCTAAAATAGGTTTACACAACTGTTCTTTTTGGAAAACACAGATAGTATGTAGAAAAGACAAGCTTACAACGGCTTGCATAATGGATTTATATAAGGCAGCTTTATAAGTTATGGCACTCAAATAAAAGTCTTTGATTTAAAAGAGTCCGCATCTGAGAAGAAAAGTTCTTTCCAAGAAGTTACAGACCTTTATAGAAAAATATCAGAAATTTATTCAGACCCTTGTGCGGGGTCTTAATTCTAGTATGGACCTAGGAAATGTTCATTTCCTCACTGACTGAATCACTTTGCCCTTCTACTGCTTGGTACCTTCCAAACCCTTTCCTCCCAATTTTTCATAAACAGTTCTTTACATAGTGATGGTTCATGAGGCTGAAACTTTGGGTTTATGCTTGGTTACTCAGGAAAATCTGCATGACAATTAAGTTTCACCCCACTGTTATGGCAGAGTCTCTAGACAGTGAGAAGACTGACAGCTGAGCACTCAAGGGTAGAAAAAAAGCACTTTATTGCAAATGCTGGTGCTGGCTCAGGGATATTGTTACCCAAAGCTGAGCAACAGGGGGTTTAGGGGAGCTCCTTTTATACTCTGAGGTGAAGAGTCATCTCCTTGGCTATGTGTGGTTTCTACTGGCAACTCTTATCAGTTATGCACAGCTGCCGCGTAGGGAGGCGATACTTGTTTGTCCTTGGTCATGATAACAGGACGTAGCTTCACTCTCTGTAGAACAGGATGTGGCTACCGCCTCCACAGTATGATAACATTCCTGGCAGAATAACTTTTGCATCGGGGTCTGGGAAAAGGTCTCCTGCTACACCACCAGAGTGTCTGGAAAAGGTCATGGATCAAATAGTCCTGCTTAAACGATAATGTTTTCTGAAGCTCTACACAGGACGAATAAAAGTAAAAATTCACTCCAAGATTTCTTCCCTCAATTGTACTTTCTTGACCATGAAGGAGACCATGTCAGGGAAAAACAGCTTGAATGTATTTCCTGGAGAAACTAAAACATTACTCTTCTAACCAATTTAAGTTATTTCCCCCCCTAGCCTTTGTCTAAGAATCATATTTTCACTCTTTTGTTTATGATTACCCTGGTACAGATTTGTGCTATTCTTAATATTTTACTTTTTTGTGTCTAAGTCACTATAGCTGGAATTTACTTTTGTTCCTGATCTGAAAAGATTTTGGATCCATTATAATCCCTGATATTTAGTACTATTTGGGGATTGCTGATTGAGTTGGTTTCATCTCCACCATCTCACCAGTATAATTTCTGTTCTTAAAAAAACAACAAAAATCTCTGCCTATTTTAACATGACTAGTAGATTTGGAAAGAATTTTTATTTTTATAGCATTTTTTAAAATCCATGTCCCTGATTATTTAATGTATTATCTTAGATTTCAGGTACATATGATAAAAGTAACATTGTTCCTTAGTTCAGGACTTATGATGATAGGTCAGCTTGTCTTTCATTATTTTCTCAGTTTATCCCACGACCATTCACCTCTTTCATTTCTAAGGTTGATAATTTATATGCAATTTTTCTCTGATACATTTGTTTAGAGATTTATCAATTTATTTACTTCCAAAGATTCAGTGTTAGTTTTACTGCTTTTCTTTATTGTTTTTTGCTTGACTCAGGCTTTGTCTTTATTTTATTTGTTCTATTTTGTACTAAATTTGCTAGTTTTGAAAAGTGGAAATTGAGGTAAGATTTTCTTTTCTAATATTGGTGTTAAGAGCTGTAAGTTTCTTATGAAGTATGGTCTAGGCTACAGTCCACATGTTTTCAGATGCTGCATCTTCACTTTCATTCAGTTTGAAATATATTTTCCATTTTGATTTTTCATTTGATTAGCGGCTTATTTAGAAGTATGTTATTTCCCCCCAAATTCTGAGGGATTTTCTAAGAATTATGTTATTGATTTCTAATTTAATTACATGATGGTCAGAGAACATACCTAACATGACTTGAATTCCTTTGAATTTACTGGAACTTGTTTTAAGGTCCATATTATTGTGCATCTTGCTAAAACTGCTGCATAAATTTGAAAATTGTTTAAATCCTGTTGGCTGCTGGAAGGTTGTTCTATAAAGGTCAACAACGTGAAGATGAGAGTGTAGTTCAAGCCTGTTATAACCTTCCTGATTTTCTGCCTATTTGTATAATAAGTTATTTAAGGATTGGTATTGAGTTCTCTGATTATAATTGTAGAGTTACTTTCACATCACAGTTGCATTAGTTTTTGTTTCTATTTATTTTGAAATTCTGTTATTAGATACATAAATGTTTAGAATTGTTATGTCCTTTGATTTGTAATCTCTTTACTATCATGAAATAATCAATTTTTTTTAATCCCTGGAGATATTCTTTGCTCTGAAATCTACTTCATCTAATATTGATAAAGCTACTCCAGCTTTCTTTTGACTGGTGTTAATATATTCTTTTTTACCCTTGTACTTTAAAATTATTTGTGTATTTGTTTCTTTATACAGGCAGGAATTAAAAACATTCTGATAATCTCTGCTTTTTAATCAGGATGTTTAGACCATTTGCATTTAATATGATAATTGATATGAATCTTTCATAATGTTAATTGTTTTCTACTTTTCTCATGTTGTTTTTCTTTTCTTTTTTCTTTTTACACATTAAAATAAACTTACATGTAAAGGTTCCTCATCCCTCATATCTATCTATCTATCTATCTATCTCAACACACCCTGCACTCCACAAATCACCGTGTTCTTCGCCATTGTCCGGTGGGTTCTGCCACCATTTCACCATTTCTCCCCCACTCCCCACCCTCTTGTTTTCTTTTTAGTTCTTTTTCTGTCTACTTTTATATTAAGTATTTTATTATCTTTTAAATAATATTTCTTTTTGGTGATATCTCTTTGATAAATTTGTTATTATTTTGTGATGAATTTAGGGATTATAGTACACATCTTTAACTTATCACTGTCTAGCTATAAGTAATATATCAGAAGTAGTATAAGAGCCTTAAAACTATATACTTCCATTTCTCTACTCTGGCTTGTATGCTATTTTTGCCATACAATTTAATTTTATTTAATATTCAAAACCTCAGAATTACTTTTTATTACATGTAGCCAATTATCCTTCAAAGAGATTAAAATTATAAAAAAAAATCTTGCATTTTTATCCCCATAGCTATTTTCAGTGTTCTTTATTGCGTAGATTGAGATTTCCATCTGGTATCATTTTCTTCTGCTTGAAATATTGTAATGTTAGTTTCTCATAGTGATGGTGATAATTCTCTCAGTTATGTGTGAAAGCATTTTATTTAATTTGCATTTAAGAAAATAGCTTTGGAAGGTATGGAATTGTAGGTTGACAGTTTTTTTTCAATACATTAATGATATTCTGTTTCCTAGTCTGCAACATTTCTAATAAGCAATATGATGTTATACTTATTTTTGTCCCTCTGCTGTAATGTCTTTTATCTCTGACTGCCTTTAAGATTTTTCTTTATCCCTAGTTCTGAGCAATTTTATTACTATGTACCATGATGTAATGTTCATCATAATTCTTGTGTTAGGTTTTGGTGGGTTTTTGGAAGGCACGTTTGTGGGTAATCATGTGGGTAGGATGATTCAATTAGTGGTTAGAAATTGTGGAAGTTTTTGTCATTCAAGCATGAAGTTCAGTGAAGGATTCAGGTTGCTTCAGTATTACCAACGAAGCAGGCAGCAAGGTCACTGGCTGAGACCATGGCTACAGCAAGAGATGGTGGGCATGAGAGAATGTATAAAGTTGTCATCTAAGAGGGTATGGGAATCAATGAGCAGCCAAATATTATATAGTCATCAAACATCTTTAAGCACATAGTGCTTAAAGCACGTAGTGATCATGAATTTAAAGTCAGCAAGGTTGGATGTTT
The DNA here is from genome assembly GCA_004363575.1 of Solenodon paradoxus. Classification (NCBI taxonomy): domain Eukaryota; kingdom Metazoa; phylum Chordata; class Mammalia; order Eulipotyphla; family Solenodontidae; genus Solenodon; species Solenodon paradoxus. The sequence continues at coordinate 204,888 of RJWH01002121.1, forward strand.
TTCTTCTGCCAGTTTCAGCTGCAAAGCTGAAGGCCCTTAGTACCGTGTTGGGATGGCCAGGACAGGAGTTTGTGTTACAGTAATTCAGAGTTGAGGATCTATATAGGGTATGATTATATTGTCCGCAGAATACATACAATACGTGAATACATACATACATACGTACATACACACACAAACATACATACATAAAACTTTCTCAGAGTGGAAACTATTAGAAGATAATTGTTTGCATCTAGAAAGTGTTGATTATGCATTTGCCGATCTATTTGTGGGTGTGTCTTCACAGTGGAAAACCAGGGGTCAAAGGAAGTTGCCTTATTGAAGTGAATGGACTGTTTTCAAATGAAGTAAGTACTATGTAAGAGTCTCACGTGGCCCACTCGGCTCTGCCTGTCCTATTAGAGCAGCCCCCCTCACAGCAAGCTCTGGTTGCTTTGAACTCCAGACACAATGGATTTCTGGTCTCTTGGACTTGTCACAAATCTTTGCACATGTGGCGCTCTTTGTAGGAACACTTTACCGTCCGATGGTGGCTTAGGTATCCTTGCTTTTCAACTTTACCGAGTAATTCAAATATTCCTGTAAGCTTAGTATCTATTTAATATGCCCACTTCTTAGCACTTGTCAGTTTTAATTTCACGTTTGTGTTGTTGATAGCTGTCTGCTACTCTGTGGTAAACCTCCTTAACATAGACACTTTGCCTCTTTTTAGTCCACAGAAACCCTAGCAGAGGCCCTGGCACATCCGCGGGCAGTAATACACATTCTCGAATTAAAAATAATTCGAGAATTATTTTTAAATAATTAGCAATAAATTGTGATCTGTGAGGCCTGGTGTGGCAGCCTCTTTTAGAACATTCGTGAGAACTAATCATACATGTTTACCCTTTAAAGCTTTGCCTGGAACCCTGCACAGAGAGCGTGGGGCGACGGTAGGACACAGCCCCGAGCCCTTGCAAATTCCTGTAAGAATTCAGAAGCGCCTGCGCACTGGCCTGGCCGGATATACGCAAGAGTTAGCGGCGGGGCTTCAGTCACCCAGGCAACATCCCGGAAGCGGCGGGCAGCGTTCCTCCGTGGCTGGCCGGGCGGTTCTGGAGTCTGAAGTTTTAGAAGTGGTGGAGGCAGCAGTCGGGCAGACGGCCAGGCAGGTTGCGATGAAGGGACCGGCGACCTGCAGCCGCAGCCCCACCGAGCCTTCGCGTTGGGGCTATAGGGCGGGGAGGACAGTGGCGGCCTGTCCCCTTCTGTTCCCGGGGACCCAGGCGCCTGGGGAGAGGCTCCTGATTGCGGAAAGCTCAACCGCGACTCTGTCCTGCGAGTGTCCGCGCGTCAGGAAGCGTATTCGTGTTGGTGTCGCGTCAGGCGCGCGCGCTGCAGGCGCACCCGTGTGCGCAGGCGCACCCCTTCCGGAGCCCTAGTGCCGGGAGACTGCGCGCCCCAATGTAACTTTCTAGGACTTCAGTCTAGCAGGAGCGAGGCGGACTTCCCCAGGTACCTGCGGATAGCGGGCAGTTAGGTGCGTGGGCTGCTCCCGAGGGTCTGCGTGATCTGAGGATTGAGTGGGAGGGAGGTCCGGGTGGGGAAGGGAGTAAAGTCAGAAGGGGTTTCCTCGAACAGCTGGGGCTGCCTGTGACGGCGAGAGCTTTGTTCAGGATGTGTGGTCGCTGTTTTGAGAGAAGACTGCAAGATGGGTCGGCGGGAGGGGTCTGACTGCCGAGCGGAATTGCAGCCCTCTGGGCTGGGGCTTGGGGGCATTTAAAATCTTGGAGCAAAGAAGCCCCGGGGCTGGAGCTGTGTTCTACCCCTAGGTAGCTGGAAAGGCTTGATCGATAGCTGGGCGAGGTTTGAAAAGAGGTCTTATTTTCCTGTGATGTTTTCCACTAGCCAGATTTGCTAAATCTCACAACTCTCCTTGCTTAAAACCTTCATTGACTTCCTGTAGGTTTTCATGTTAGTATTCAAATCGCTGTAGTTCACAAGGCCATCATCCAGAACTCTACCTTTTTATCCTCTTTCAAGTCTCTCACCCTCTCAAATCTTCCTTTTTAACCCCCTTGTAAATGCCTTCTCCTCCACCTGGAATATTCTTTCCTCTACTTCTTTTATCATACTTTAGTTCTCAGCTTAAATGTTTTTGAAGGAGTTAGGGGGAGAGGTGACCTTTACTTATGGTGTACAGTGTTAGGTACTTTCATGACACTGAATTACTGCCTACATTTTAGTGCCATTACTCAAATGTCGACGTCTGCTAATCTCTAGGCTCTGTGAGAGGGCAGACTCTTCTGCTTTCTTGCTGTTTGGTGCCTGGCTCTTGGCAGCTGCTTTCAAAATATTTGCTGAAACAGTAGATAGATGATGAAGTGAGTGAATGAATGAGTCAAGGGAATATTATTTAGTAGAAATAATGAGAGCCCGGACCAAAATAGTCAGAGTAAGGATGAAGAAGAGGGAACAGATGAGAGAGACATTTCTGGGAAAGAATGGATAGTTTCTGGTATCTGTCTATGAAATACGAAGGGGCAGAAGGTGATCTTAAGGTTTAAACTGGAGCAAACTAGAAGGATAGAAATTATAAGTTCACCTTAATTCTGAAGACATTTACTGAGCAAACCAATTATAGATCAAAAACTAGAGGAAAGTAGGGATGATAAACTGTATTTTGACTATAGTGAATTTAAGATATTTAGGACATGTGCACAGAAGGCTGGAAAGGAGCATTTGGGATTTTGAGGAAAGGTGCAAATCCTCATTTTGGGACTCACTTTTCAGTGTGTGTGCCCGTGCCCAGTGCACACACAGAGTGTGAGATCACTGAGGGAGACGTGAAGGCGGTTCTCCTGTTGCAGAAGTTTTGAAGGATAACTTACAAGTGCTGGAATCTGCAGCTGCTTCATGCGGTTTGCTGGGTATCCCAGAGATGGGGTAGCAGCCTCATTATACCTTTGTGATCTTACCATGCTTGGACTAGAATTTAGAGTTGGCCAGTGTATTCGTTTCCTATGCTGTATAACAAATCACCACAAACTTAGTGGCATAAAACAATGCACATTTATTATCTCACGATATACATAAGCCGGGAGTTGGGTCTTGCCTTAGTTGGGTCCTGTGCTGAGAGTCTTACAAAGTGGTTGTTAATGTGTTCGTGGTGGTTGGCATTTTCATTTGGAGATTCAACTTGGGAAAAATCCACTTCCAGGCTCACTTCAGTCAGGTTGTTGGCAGAATTATTTTTCCTATGGTTGTCAGACTGAAGGGTCCTGGATTCTTACTGACTTGCTGCTGGAGGCTACCCACAGTTCTCAGAATTGTCCAGCCACAACATGGCGGTTTGCTTCTTCAAGACCAGCTGGGGAGAATCTCTTACTCCCTTTCCTAAGATAGAAGCTTGTATAACATAATGTTTTCACACAAATTATACCACATTTGTCTTATTTTTTTGGCTGAAACAAGTCACAAGAAAGCAACACGAAAACATAAGTCCCGCTCTTATTGAAGGGGGTTATACAACTGTATGGCTCAATGGGGGTCATCAAGGAGTGATCACAGCCAGCTTTGTTAGGTGACATTGAAGTGGAAAACAGCAACAACAAAAAGTTAACTTGCGTTGTCTTAGTATATTTGGGCTGCTGTAATAAAACACCAGAGGTTAGAACTAATGGGCATTTCTTACCATTATGGAGCCTGGGGAAGTCCTTGATCAGGATGTCAACATGGTCATGTCTGATGAGAACCTCCTCCTGGTTCAGTGCCAGGTGCCTTCTCACCGTGTCCCAATTTAGTTGAAGGGACTGGGAATCTCTCTGGAGCCTCTTTTGTAAGAACGGCACCCACTCTGTTCTCAGGGGCTCTACCTCTCAAAACAGCCTAACTTCCCAAATACCCTGCTACCTAGTGCCTCACTTTTGCAGGGAGATGACAGTCAGATCGTAGACTACACCCTCAATTCACTACTGTGTTTGTTATGTGAATTTGGTTCTTTGTATGTAGCGTTTTGTGTTAAAATTGATGACTGCTTATATGCATGCAAGTAATACTCCGGCATTGATCAATTAATTTCCATATCCTTTGCTTAAATAAAAAGCTCTTCTGTTTTGATATATTGTATTTACCATCAGATGTCATCAATAGTGTACAAATAGGACTAAAATACAACTGCTTTAAGCAAATTTTTGATCTTCTATGAAGGATCTCACCAATGAAAGAAACAATTATGTGGACCTTTTGACTGCTCATGGTTGGTTTTTTCAGAATTGAAACTGATGGAATTTCAGTCTCTGAATAATTAAATACTATATCTTGAACTAAATTATTTTAAGGATAACATGGGTTCGCTGTAGAGACTTTGGAAAATATGGGGCCAACTAGAGCTAACTCCGTTCTAGCACTGTTTGCTAAAAGGCCCATGAATTGGTTTTGAGGGGGAGCTCTCATCTCTGTCCATGATTCTTTGTGTCATTGGAGCAATATACTTGTTCCCCCTAAGCCCCATTTTTCTTATTTGGGAAAGAGAGTTGATAGTTGCCACTGTCTCTTTAACTCTTAAAAAGAACTTAGTGTGTTCCAGCAGGGGCTGTAAGAACCTTATATTTGATTAGTTCCGTTTTACAGTTAGTGGCAAAGCTGGAATGAATCACCCAGACAGTCTGGTTTCAGGCTGTCCTCTTAACCTCTATGCTAGGCTGTCTCTCGAGGTCATATGTGCCTCATAGGGTTTGTGGAATTAAAAGAGAAATGCTTAGTGCAGGTGAGGGCTTATTAAAAGCCTGTGTGCTAATTGTCGAGCGGTCCTGCACACATGGTTGTGGTTTCCACTTTTTACACTTCTGTGTGTTTCTCGTGTCATTAAACATTCTTAAGATAGATTTAATGGATGCATTACTCATCAGATTCACTGACATTTGATGATTTCCCTTTGTTTCTGCAGAGTAGATTGAAGATTTAAGAGGTTCAAGAGGAAATACATGGCAGTTGAGCCCAGTCTCTGTCCTCTGTTGCAAACTTCCATTGCGGTGGTCCCACCTGAGTACTCTTCTTTTCATCTTAAAGTAAAAGAGTAAAGTACATTCAAAATCTTTTCTTGACCAAGTGTATTTTTCCATGCCTTTTTTTAAAAACAACTTTATTGAGATATAATTTACATACCATAAAATTTACCCCTTTAAAGTACAAAATTGACAGGTTTTTAGTATGTTCAAAGAGTTGTGCAATTGTGAATTTCCACTAATTCCATTGCAGTTTCATTATCCCCCAAAGAGCATCACTGGCATCACTCTCTGTTCTCTCCTTCCTCCAGACCCTGCCAGCCATGCATCTGCTTAATGTCTCTATGGACTTGCCTATCCTGGGTATTTCATATCAATGGAATCACACAACATACTGCCTTTGGTTTCTGGGTTCTTTCTCTTAGTATAATATTCTCAGGATGTATACATGCTTTAGTGTCTATCAGCATTTTGTATTTAAGAGGAAGGAAGGGAGCAGAGGAACAAGCATTTTCAAGGAAGAGGAGGAGAAAGCACCGCCCCCCCCCCCCCCACCCTGCCCCAACCCCAACTCCTGACCCTGGGTCTTGAACCCCGATCCTTGGGCCTCACATGATCCACACCCAGCTGCTGACTTATTGCCTGAAACACCAGGATATAGTATTTGATTTCTTATATTGTCAAATAATATTTGATTGTATGGATATACCATGTTCTATTTACCCACTTGTCAGTTGGTAGACATGGGAATTTTCCACTTTTTTGTCTATTAGTAGAATAGAGGGATGCTGCAGGTGTGCCCTGGTGGAGTAGCAGTTGGGCACGGTCCATGTACATCCCAGGGACCCAGGTTAGGGTCCCAGAATCACAGCGAACAACTAAGATGTATAATTCAATAAAACTAAATGAATGCTGCTTCTCTCTCTTCCTGCCTGTCTGCTGCTTCTGCTCACTTTCATTCCTGCCTGTACCTTTCCTTAAAAAAAAAAAAGGCTGCTATGACCCATTCATGTGTAAGTTTTTGTGTAGATGTACACTTTTAATTTTCTTGGGTATATATACCTTGGACTAGAATGCTGGATCATGTGATAATTCTATATTTAACTTTTTCAGTAACTGACATTATTTTTCAAAGTGGCTGTGCCATTTCATATTCCTACTAGCACTATGTAAGAACGTCAGTTTTTCTAAATTCCACCAATGCTTGCCATTTTTTTTTTCATTTTTTTTCTTTTAATTAAATGGAGGCTGTGAAGTGGTACCTCACTGTGTCTTTGATTTGCATTTCCCTAACCTCTCATGATACTGAACATCTTTTTCATGTACATCTTGGAGAAATATTTATTCAAAACAATTAGCTATTTAAATTTTGGTTGTTTTTGTTTTTATTGTTGAGTAATAAGAATTCTTTATATATTCTGGATACAGGTTCTTATGATTGGCAAATATTTTCCCCATTCTTTGGCAGTGTTTTCATTTTCCTGATGGTATCCTTGGAAGCACAAAATTTACATCTTGATAGAGTTTAGGGTATTTTTCTTTGATTGCTTGTGCTTTTATTGTCATCTAAAACTAAGGTTCATGAAGATTTGCACTTATATTTTCTTCTAAGAGTTTCATGCTTTTAGCTCTTACGTATAAGTCTCTAATTCAGCTTAAGTTAATTGTTATATATGCTGTGAGATAGGGGTTCTATTTCATTCCTTTTCACATGGATATCTAGTTAGCTCAGCACCATTTATTGAAAAGACTTTCTTCCCCATTACATGATCTTTTGGCACCTGTGTTGAGTAGAAAGTGACCGTAAATTTAAGGGTTTCTTTTGTATTCCTAGTTCTGTTCCATTCCATATTTTTGAAAATGGTTTTTATCACTCTGTCGCTTACCGTGTTACCTTCACAGTTGACTAATTCTTTGTTCCTTAGTCTTCTCATTTTTAAAATGTGTAAAAAATAGGAAATAGTGAGATTAATGTGAGGATTAAAGGAGATAATATGTGGGAAACAAAGAACAGTATATGGTTTATAGGGATCACTTAGTACGTGTAAGCTAATACCCTCATTACCAGTGTTACGGCAGAGCCTCCAGATGGCGAGAAGACTGACAGCTGGCATTCAAGTGGAGAAAAGCACTATATTGTACCAGTACTGGCTCGGGGGCAGGTTCCGGCTCAGGGGCATCCTTACCTAAAGCTGAGCAATGTGGGGTTTGGGGAAGCTCCTTTTATACTCTGATGCAAAGACCTACCTCCTTGGCTATGTGTGATTTCCACTGGCAACTCTTATCAGCTACGTACAGCCGCAGAGTAGGGAGCTTGTTTACGTGTCCTTGGACGTAGCTACGGCCTCCTTAGTCCTGTGAGAAATTCCTGGCAGACTCACTTTTACATTGGGGTCAGTGAAAAGGTCTTCTACCACATCAGCACCCATTGACATCATCACCCTGATAAAATGTTACTTTCTAATTTGTGTGTGACTTACCTTCTTTGCTAAAGAGTAAACCCTGAAAATAGATACCATGTTTAAAGAGTAAATGTGATTGACACAAAGCAAAGAAGATTGAGAGCAAACACTTGAGAAACACATTTCGTCATCTCTTATTAGTAGATTATAGGACTTAAAAATGTACTTTAGGATAAATATAGTCTTTGTTTTTGAATAATTTGGAGTAAGGGGGTCAGCTGGGAAGTTATGTCATTATTTTGGTGTGTGAAATAGTTTGGAGTAAGAGTCTTGCATATGTTACTTGCAAAAATATACATGTATATGTATGTGTGTGTATACACACATGTAAAATTCCAGTGTTGAGAGCTGTGAGTCTTTTTCTAATTTTTTATGTTTAGTTCTTGTTCTTTACATTTCTGCTTTAAGAGTGTTAAACATATGTTGGCAATTTATACATTCTATTTTAGTAGCAGGGATTGACCCCTTGTAGATATTATGTGAAAAGCGTACTAGATATTATGTAACTCAGTTGTTCTGTAAACTGTGGCCACCTTTAAGATACATATGTATCTAGGAATGGTTGTGAGTGATAGGCAGAGAGCCGGAGTTCTTTTAAAAGCACTCTTTCTCCTGCATCTGTATTGTTAGCATGTCATTGACATTTTCTTTATTGTGAATTTGTGTGAGTGGGTCCTAAAGTTTATGCCAGTCCTATCTCTCTCCTTTAAAGATTATTTCTATACTCTGAGAGTTCAAGAACTCTATATAAGGCATTGACTTGAAATCTCTTTTTATCATAGTTACCAGTATGAACTCTATTAATTGTATAGTGAAAGAACCAAGAGTTTTGGTAACCTATTCTTTTCATTATGCTCACTTTTTTCTTCTGATATTTAAAAAACTGTTTTTCCCAGCTGTTTTTGTCTCCTCTAGATATGCTTAATTATTGCTTTTTCTTTCATTTAAAAAATTTGCTGTGATTGTTTCCCCTAGATGTCATTCATCAGAGTGAACCGTTACGGTCCCCGGGGAGGTGGAAGGAAAACACTGAAAGTAAAGAAGAAGAAAGCATTGCCAGTGAAACAAGAATGGGATGTAAGTTGAGGTGGGATGTCAGCTGTGACAGTGTACTGGGGAGGAGTTGTGATAGCCCTCCTTACTCAGGACAGTGCTCTGTGTGGGGTGAAGCCAGCATGCAGTAGGGTGGAATAGGTTTCTGGTTCATAATATCCTAGGTCTTGGAGGGAGGAGCAGAATCCTTGACGCAGCCTTTCAGAATACACCTGCTGAGGCTGTATCCTCTACCGACTTTGAAGAACTGGAATCTTAAAGGAGTGGGGAGTATGTTTTTTTAAATTATTTTTATTTTTACACACTAAAATAAAGTCACATGTACAGGTTCCCCATTCCTCAGATATATGTCAATGCACTGTCGTTCACCAAGTCACCACGTATTCTTCACCATTGTCCAGTGGCTCCGCCACTTTTCCTTCACAGCCCCCTCTGCCCTGCTTCCCTCCCTCCTGCCCATTTCCTGTTGGTCGCCTCAGTTTTGTTGCAAGTGTCCAGGGCTTGGTTTTGTTTCATCTGTGCCTTTGTTGTGTCTGTTTACATTCCACCTATGAGTGAGGTCGGGCATATGTTTTTTGAAAGGTCCTCCTACCTTCAGTTTGCAAACTCTGAGCTTTAAAGCCACTAACTAAATCTGTGCCACTGAAGTTGTAAATGTAATGGTTTCTTGATTAGCCCTGGATTAGCGCACCTCTAGAGGCTGGTCAGTCTCAACACAAAGGTTCTCTTAAGATGTAAGCAAGTCTCTAGTGGCTGTAGAGAGTGCCCTTTTGCAACAATCTGGATGGACCTGGAGGGATCATGTTAAAGTAGGGAAGAAGGAAAAGGAGAAATACAAAATAATTACACTCGTATGTGCAATATAATTAAACAAAACAAGTAAACAGATACACCCCAGCAAAATTCACAGCACGCAAGACAGGCTGACCGAGTGGTGGGCGGGGGAGGGAAGGGGAGGAAACAAGGTGGTGTGATGGGCACTGAACTCTGGTGGCAGGTGCGCGGGATAGTACACAGACTCAGAAGCGATTTTAATACCTTAACATGAGTATAGCTTTGTAAAGAAAAGAAATACTAAGTTGTTATTTAAAAAAAAAGATGTAAGACAGGTCTCTAATTCCTGGGCCATATGATGCTGGGCGCCTGCCCTGAATACGGCCTGGTGTTAAAAAGGGAGTTTTTATCTTTTGCAACCTGTGCTTGGGTTTGGTCCATGAGACTAAGTGCCGTTCTTTTCTGATGTGGAGAGTAACTAGTCAGGGACTGGTTTGGACCGCAGGGATTATTTTGCACTTAGAACCTTCTGGATTGTGGCCAACCACCTTAGCCAGATGTCCTGGGCAAACTGAAGGCTTTTTGGATGTGGGGCAGGTGGACTTTCTGTTTATACTGCTTTGTCGCCATCTGATTGTCTATAAAATGTTAGAAGGGTGTGAGTTTAAGGGAGTGAAACTGAATAAAAGCAAAAAAGTATATGATAGCATAGTGTCTCCTTCAGAGTGGTTACTTTGGGAGCTTATTCTAACATGCTGCTACTGCTGAAAACATAATTGAATCCCATTGTTGGAAATTGTTTTCAGGGCCTTGCTTGTTTACTTTTTATTTGTCTCCAGTGCTGGAAAAACTTTGGTTTTTGAAAGTAGACTGAACTTGGAAGTTGTTAGAAGTCATTTGGAAGAGATGACAGAGGAGAGAAGAAAGATCAAATTGAATAATACTGTTTTGTAAAAATAGTAAGACTTCAGAAATGGCTTATACTTAACGACTTGAGAATTGCAAAAGAAAATAATTTTAAGCAATAGTAGTATTAATTAAAATAGATTTTTCTCCCATGAGAATGAATTCCAAGCATGTCATTTATTTACAGACCTGACTTTTTAATATCATTATTAAGGGCAATTCTTTCTATTATATTTATATCTTATACTTTTCTAAGTCAATATGAAAGAAATAGTCATTTAATGTATTTTTAAATTTTATAATGTATTTTATTGAGGTAACACTGTTTTACAATACGATGTAAGTTTTAGGTGTGTGTTCCCTCTTCATCAAGTATATCATCACCCCATATCCAACATCAAATTTCTAATAAGCCCCCACAACTGAGGAATAGTAGTTGGAGTATAAGCATCCTCGAGCTAAATATAAACTATGGCCAAAACAGTTTAGTCTTTGAATACATCAGAAGCTATTTTTCTAGATTCATTTCTCTGTATTTCTCTTAGAAGTAAAATCTAACTTAATTTCCTTTCTTACCAAGTCTGTGTGACAGAATGGCCAATGTTATCTTGGAAAGCAGGGCTGTTACTCAAAACTGTCAGACCGTGTACTGCACAATTGCAGGGGATGCTGTTTCTGATGACTAGGGTATTAATGGTACTCCCCGGAGCTGTGCGATGCCGTAGCCCTGCCATGTTGACTCAGTGTGTTTACTTACATGACTGCTCTCTTGTTTTATGATATTATACAGTGCCCGCAAACTTCATCTTCCTTATGACAGCTTTGTTATGCTTCAGGGGTTTTCCTCGAACAAACAGATCCTGTCTATAGTGATCACATTTGATCTTTATAATTGCCTCATTGCATGGAATATAGTTTGATAATCACAACTTCAGTTAAACGTAGACATATCGAATTATAGACTACTCTGTTTTATTCATTGTTTCAATGTAATGTATGCCGGCTCTGTGCGTATTTTTGGAAGGCTATTTTAAAATAGTCTTTTCTCTAAGATACCTAAAGTGTCTATGTTAATATTTAAGTTGAGAATACTGGTTCCTGGAAACAGAGATTTTTTTTTGGTCCCAAGATTTTGAATCCATTTTCAGCCATTAAAATCCAGTGCATACTATTATTTTATAGGAAACGTTTATTTTTTCTTAAAAGAAAGTTCATTTCTTTTCCAGAATACCGTGCATGATCTGACAGTACACCGAGCAACTCCTGAAGATCTGGTAGGTTTGCTGTCAGAAGTTAAGTCTTTGTTCAGTGTTATGTTTGATTTTTGATTACTAACTTTCAGAATGAAGCCAGAGGCACTTCCTGGTAATTGTTCAAATATGTTTAATCTTGCTTATGTCGATAGAAAAGAAAAAAAAGCTTATCTTCTGGACTTGCTGATTTTACCTAGGAATACAATTAGCATGTATTAGAATTTCATTAGCTGGGTTTGGTTTGGCGTTAAAATCTCTCTGGTCCAGTACTGCCTTGTACACACATTTATCATCCTTCCCTATCTGTAGAGATTGCCAGCATTCTTATTCCTTCCCTGTACAAACATACTGGTCTAGTCAGTGTAATAACTTATTCCTTGAACAGAACATGCTTATATCTGCATTTGAGCCCCAATTTATGTGATTTTTCTTACTTGAGACATTTTCCTTAACCTCTTCTCTGCCTGTCCAAATCTTTCTTTTCTTCTTATCTTAGATCGCCTGATTTACTTTTTTAAGCTTCTACTGCACTTTGTTTTCTAAACAATTTATTTATTTAGAGGAAGGAAGCAGGTAGGAATGAAGGTAAGTAGGCAGTCAGGAAGAGAGAGGAGGAAGCGTTTATCCATTTAGTTGTTCGTGTTTGTTGCCCCCCACCTGCCCCAGTCCTTCACTTTACATGGACTACACCGTCCATAGCCGCACACTTTAACCACTGAGTCACCGGGGTGCGCCAATATAGTTTATATTTTAAACAGTTTTATTGAAATTCGCATACCATAAAATATATCCTTTTAGATTATGCTATTCATTATTTTTTTCAGCACAGTCACAGAATTAATAACCATTTTTGCTTTTTGAAAATTTCAGGACATTTTCATCACCCTCTGAAAGAAATCCTATACTCATTCAGTCACTTCTTATCCTTAATCCCTAAGCCCCAATTCCTAGGAACAAATACTTTATGTTTCTGTGGATTTGACTATTCTGGACATTTCCTATAAACGAAGCAGTATGTGTCCTTTTATGTATTAGTAAAGTAGTGTTTTCCAGGTACGTGCACATTGTAGCATGCATAGATATACTGTATTTTAATTATCCATTCATCACTTGTTGGCTATTTGGATCATTTGCGCTTTTTGACTGTTCTGAATAATGCTGGTCTGAACATTAGTGTACAAGTTTTGTACAGGTTTTTGTGTGTATATGTATTCTCAGTTCTCTTGAATATATACCTGGGAGTAGAATTGTTTGGTCACATGGTATCTCTATATTTATCTTCTTGCGGAACTGCCAGATGCTTTAATTCTCACCAGCATATATAAAGGTTCCAATTTTAACACGTTCCTTGTCTTCACTTGTATTTGTCTTTCTGACTTTAGTTCTAGTGGTATAAACTGGAATCTCATTATGGTTTTTATTTTTAGTTCTCTAATTTCTACTGGTTTTGAGTATCCTTTCATCTGCCTATTGCCAATTTGTACTATATTCTTTGGAGAAATATTTATTCAGATCCCTTAGTCATTTTAAAATTGGATTATTTGTGTCTTTATTATTTGTGTCTTTATTTGTATCTTTATTGTTGAGTTATAAGAGTTCTTGATATATTCTTTATACAAACTTTATGAAATAGCTGATTTGGAAGTATTTTCTCGTGTTCTTTTGCATCTTTTCACTTTCTTCGTGATATGCTTTGAAGCACAAAAGTGTTAAATTTTGATATATCTAGCTTATTTTTTTGTCACTTGTGTTTTCAGTGTCATTTCTAAGAAACCATTGTCTAACCCATGATTCACAAAGATTTACTTCTGTATTTCCTTCTAAGAATTTCATTGTTCTAGCCCTTGTGTTTGGGTCTTTGATCCTCTTGAGTTGTTTTGTTTGTAGTGTTAGATGAGGTCCAACTTCATCCTTTTGCAGATGGAGCTCCACTGTCCTCGCACCGTCTGTTGGAAGACTATTCTCATGGGATTGTCTTGGCACCCTTGGTGAAAATCAGTTGTCCGCAAAATATAAGGGTTTAGTTTGGATTCTGGTTTTAGTCTACTGATCTCTCTGTCTCTGTTAGTACCACACTGCCTTTTTTTTTATTATACTTCGTAGTAAGCTTGAAATTCTCCTTTTTGAAACTTCCTAACAGTTGCTGTCTCCTCTGAATTTCTGTTTTACTCCCTACAAGAGACATGGAGTATAGGCCATCTAACGCGTACTGTTTATCCATCTATCTGTCTTTCTAGATCTATCTGTCATCTATGTATCTATCTGCCTACCTATCTCCCTCCCTCCTTCCCTCTCTCCCTGCCTCCCTTCCTCCTTCCATCTCCTTCCACTGATTATTAATGCTTTTGACAGATAGGGACCACATCATATACATCTTTGTGGACCCAGGAATCTTCATCCTACTAGGTGTTCATTCAATCTTTTGGCGGAATAGTAATGATGCCCTACTGACATAAATTTTTGTATTATGAAAAATTTCAAGCTTATCTGAAAGTATGGACAAAAGTACAGAGAACTCATATAACCTGTACCTCAGATATAATGGTTACTAAAATTTAGCCCTAGTTCCTTCATTTGTCATACCCCTTTCTTCCTTTGCTGAAGCATTTAAAAATCCCAGAGAATATGTCATTTTGTGCCTACCTACTCAGTTTACATTACAAAAATAAAGAATAAAAAGTTAAAACAACTTTTTGTTACATAAGCACAACGCCTTAGCACACCTAACACAAATCACATTTTTATATTACCTAATTTATAGCTCATATTCAGATTTCCTTGATTATCTCAAAATATTTTCTTCAGTTGTTTTTAGTGAATCAGAGTCCTTAGTTAGTATTTGGCTGGTAGTTTCTTAGTAGACCGATGTCTTATTTATATGGTGAAAATTTGGCAGTACATTCTTCCAGATGCCCTGCAGGCTTTGTTCATACTCATAATTCTGAATATTAGAGTGCTTGTGAAGGCAGTCTGCTTGTATTCCTCAGCCACCTTAGTGAACGCCTCCCCTCTAGCTCTTGAGTTGTGCCTGGTATTTCTGCATCTGCTCCAGGATTTCTGCCTCCCTGGGCTTCTGCATCTGCAGTGACCTACCTCTGCATGCAGCCATGACAGAGTTAGAAAAACAGTACACTGTCAGTTCTTTGTTGTGATGTGAGTTTCATGAAATGCATGCCTGACTCAGTGAGTTTTGTGCCTTTTACTTTGTGCTCAGTCTATGTATGTGTGTGTATTTGTAATTGCACATAGATAACTGAAGAGTTTAACAAAAGAATTCTTAACTGTATAATTCGCAGTGAGCCTTCAGCATTCTCTATTTTCTCTTCTGTTCTATTGAAAAAAATTTGGTTTTGATCCAGTAATTTGTTTGACCACACTTAAATGATTTCAAATTGCAGTTTTAAAATGTCGTTTATTGGATCGTGTTATACCAACGAAGTATACAGATGCTTTTCACGTTCACTAGTTCTAGATGATTCTTCTGGAAACCACTTTCTGAAAATTTAGAAGGCTGAAAATTTGACAATAAATCCCTATGTTAAAAAAATAAAAAGAGGTGAAGTAGACTAGGCAAGTTCTTTGTTCCTGAAATGTTCTTTCATGTTTCTTTCTTCTATATAGGTACGTCGTCATGAAATACACAAATCGAAGAACAGAGCATTAGTACACTGGGAGATCCAAGAAAAAGCTTTGAAAAGAAGATGGAGGAAGCAGAAACCGGAAATTTCCAGCCTTGAAAAAAGGAGATTATCTATCATGAAGGAGGTAATGTCAAACTATTTTCTCTAGGGTTAGAGAGAGAAAAAAAATTCCCCAAATTTTATCCACGTGGAGACTAGTAATTTCTCTGTCCTTATACAGTGCTCTGTATGTGGACCTTGAAAAAAAGCTATAAAATGATTATTAGCATCTAGATTGGTGGCTTGAATTCCTGCTCTACAGTTTGCTAGCTGTGTGACTTTAAGTAAATTATTAACAGCTCAGGCTGAATTTTCTCATCTTTAAAATACCAGTAATACTGCTTAGCTGAGTGTCTTGTTATGTGATCTCAGTGATATAATTCTAATTACATGATTTATTAGTAATGAATTAATAAAATATTGTGTAGTTGTATAACAGGTTAGGTGGTGAGCCTCTTGTCTTTGGCTTAATCTTTTGCCAGATGTAGGATCCAGAATGTTTGAGTAAGTTATCACATTTGTAGGAATAAAAAATACGAGAAATAAGAGAAAACTATATCCCAAAACTGCATATGGGCTGAAATCACTGTAAAAAGAATGCTTTGTATTGTTGCATCTTGATGCTTATGGCACTTGGCTGTCAGGGTGACCTTTCACTGTAATTTTAATCTTTTGTCTTTTGAGGAATTCGTTAGACTTCTTGATGAAATATCAAAGTCTTGATCCTATATCATCGGGAGGAATTGTATCTCTCAGATGTTTACATGCACTTATAAAAAGAACTATGAATTGAGAGAGAATGGTTCTCTTCAACTAAGTATCTTTTGGTGATCTTGGACAAATCATGTACATTTATTTTATGTGATATTCTCAGTGAAAGGTCTAGAAGCAGGATCTGACCAGGGAAGAAGACAGCCCCTTTGAGGTGACTCTGGGCTTTTGTTTTCCCCCACCCATGATTCCTACTCATGTCCTGAATTTCTTACACGAGTAATAGATGTTGGGTTTGAAAGAAGACTGGTGAAGAGTGTGGGTGGAGTTTCTCGCCTTCTCTGTCTCTGCCCCTTTCTTAGGCTCTTGAGCCGTGCTTTCTGACTCTGTCTGCACACTAGAACTGGTCAGGAGTGAAAATGTCCATGAAAAAACTGCGTCTGGCCCCAGAGAGATCTTTCTCCAGACATTCTGACACAGTGGGCCTGGGATATGGCCCCAGTGAGGAACTTTTTAGACCCCTCTTAAGTACTTTTAATATGCTGTTGGGATTGAGGCCCTCTGCTGTTAGTGAGGTTTGGGCCCTTCTATTTAGCAGTATAATGCAGAGTGTATTCCCAGTCAGTACCTTAGAAATTGACCTTTTCTTTTTAATGGTCAGATGGTACACAGATGAATCACAATTTCCACCTCCAGGGCTATATTGGTGGACATTTAGGATGTGTAATAGTAAAGTTTAAGCTTCTGGGAAAAAAAAGAACCCTCACGTGTAGTAGTTTAAACAAAATACAAATCTCTTTTTCTATGAAATAGTTCAGAGGTAATTGACCGTTGGTTGGGGCTCTGTCCTTCATTACAGGACTTCCATCTCAGACTTCCACCGAGAATAAATTCTTGAAAGTGGAATTGCTGGTGTGCCCTGGTGGAGTAGTGGTTAGGTCAATAGCCTCTGAAGGAGCAAATCACATATCCCTGGGTTTGAGTCCCAGATCTGGCGGAGAAACAACCAGTGTGAACAACTAAATAAAAATAAAAGATGCTTCCTCCTCTTCTTAAAAAAAAAAAGTGGAATTGCTGAGAGAAAAGATATATGAATCTTTTATTTCAATATTGCTAAAAATTTTGTAATGTTTTTGCTAATGAATATAATGAGACCAAAGGAAGAAACCTCTTTGGGTATATATTCCCTTGGTGTTAATCATGAATTAGAACTCCCAGGACCCATCCCCCTGAACCTGGGCTCTTAGATGAATGTAAATTGAGAGAAAAGCTCTTTTTGGCCAGCATCATTTAGAAGTCATTTGCCGTATGATAAACTCATGCCATAGGATTCAAGCAAATTCAATTCAGAGGGAAGGTGGTTTGGATAAAGATTTTATGCTTTCTAAAGTATAAGAGCTTCCCAGGTCTCTTGGTAATTTCTCAGTTCTATCTGGTTTTTATTACAATGGAACAAAAGTGCTAGGATGAGAAGTATCTGATAATGTTTTTGAAGGGACCATGACTGATCCTTTGAAAATCCAAGCTGTAGACCACCATTCTTGTAAAGCCCTTTGGCGAAGTAATGTATGCAGACTGGCTTGCAGAGTGGTTTACCTACGAAGAGGATGGGTTTTATCAGAGAGGTACAATAAAGAAATCTGGAAAGAGCAAAGGAAAGCCCGTCTACTACAGAGACTAGTAGAGACCAGCAAGGCAATGGCTTGACTGGAGATCTCATTATAATTAGTATTGGATCTCGATATGATAAAATTATTCCTCCCCAATCTGTTTGTTGGCTATTTCTCTGTTTTGATAGGAGGAATGCTTTTGTTGTTTTATAATGCTCCTATTTACTTTCCTAAGCTCTATTTATAGATACTTGTAGGATAGCTAATCAGGCCTAGAAATTTGGTTCATGGGGTAATATAATTTGAAGTCGTAACAACATTCTAAAGTATTTCTAGAGTGACTTATAGGTTTGCAGTGTGTCCATATTTTTATAAACATCTCTGTGGGCTCATGGGGGTGGTCATATTCATGTATACACCGGGAAACTAAGTTTAAAGAGGTTGGATTTTGTGTATCTCTTGACTAGGTCTAGAATCCCAGTCTTTTGCCTCCAACTGAGCCAGCCAACCTGCTTTGACCAGAGGAGGGGAAGAAGTTGAAAGTCAGAATGTGACTTATTTTTCTTGGTATCCAAAACAGTAATTGAGGTTTATTGTGTACTTGTTTCCATGGCGTAGAGATGTTCTGATAAGAGCATCTGTTACCAGATGTTTTATTGATTCTTGTCAGTGTTGAAACCGGGCAGTTTCTTTTCGCTTTAAGAATGCTGTCTGGTGGTTGTGGGTACAGTTGACTTGCTTTTCCTCTAGGCTGTGTGTCCTTGCTTGGAATTATGAAAGTTCCAAAATTGAAATTGCATAATCAGAGGTCCTAATGTAATGGGTTTTTTTTTTTTTTTTTTTTTTTTAAGTTGTATCTCCAGGACAAAAACTGCCTTGTTTATCAATAATCATCTCTTTTTTTGTTTTATGTCCCCAAATTCAAATTTGACATCATGTTTTTTAAGTTGCGGGTCATGATTCACTAGTGGACTATGAAGTCACGCTAGAGGTTGAAACACCTGAGTTTCTAACTCATGTCTGTGGATCACAACTTTTTGAAGTCAAGCTCATGGGTTGCAGTTGTCATGCTTAAGACGAGTGGCTCTTGAAGAGTAAGGTTAAGTAAAACATTTCTTTTGTTACATATTCATTTTCATTTACATTTGTGCGTGTGCTGGCTCACAGTTTAACCACGTGTTTCCTACTTTGGACTGCAGCCAGGCTTTTGGAATCCACGAAATGCTATAACAGCCCCATCTCCTGGTACTTAAGCATATTGCTAGTGAAGAGTTTTAGGAAGCTTAGGGTCATTTTTGTGCTGCTTGCTTTTGAACAAACTTTTCCTTTGTGTTTTGGTAAGTGCATGCATGTATTTTTTTGATAATAATATTTATCATTAACACATGTCTAGATTCTTTCTGATCAATACCAGATGCAGGATGTGTTGGAAAAATCTGATCAGTTGTTGGCTGCAGTGAAAGATCCATTTGTGGATTATCCTCGTAGGCGCACAGGTAAAGGATTCAATCTCAAGTTTCTTTTTCTTATTAATCATAGCGCACAATGACTATTTGGTAGAATTTAAAATCTTTTTTTTCAGGTGGCATTTATATTCTAAGCATTCAACTGGATAACATACAAGTTATGAACATCAATTCATCCTAATTTATTTGCTTTTCACCGAGAAAATTAACTATTACATATTAGTCAACTTAGGAAAGGTAAATTGTTATTTATCGAAAGGCAATGTACAAATTTTAAATATGACTTAATTTTCAGTTGGTTATGCTAGATTGCCATATAATTAAGTTATCTGTGTTTTATATATAATTTGAGAAAAGCTTAATTTGAAACTTAAAGCAACTTTAGTCTCTTTCTAAAAGGAACTTTGCCTCTTGTCGGATAGAGAGCATTCATTTTAATGTATATTTAATTCATTGTTTATCTTAATCCCTAAAATCAGACCTTTAGTTGTTAGTTTAAAGTTTGAATCCTGTCTTGCCACCTATTAGTGTGACTCTGGGCCAATTACTGCGCATCTCAGCATTTCAGTTTACCGATCCGTAAGATTATAATAGCAACAACCTCACAGGACTTTGCAAAAGCAAAATGGTCAAAAAATAAAGGCGTTTAGAACAGAACCTATTCTACAGCAAGTACTGTGTAACTGTGAGCTAATATTATTATTTACGATTTTCATAGGATGTTGCAAAGCTGAGGCTGTGTGTAGTGCTTGTGAAGTCAGTTTAATTAAATGAAACAAATCAGCATGACTTCCTTTCCTTCTGCAGGGTTTCCGAATGTCACGATGGCTCCTGATTCCTCCCAAGACCCCATCATGGTAAATCAAGAGCCAGTTACCCAGTCCATCCATAGTCAGTCTGTCAGGGAGCCTCGGGTAACGTGCTCTTAGAGTCATAGCGCTCACGCTGAAGTTAACTTGAAGTTGATGTAGGCACTGTGTAACCATTTCAGAAGCTCGACTGTCACCAGGTACCAAGTTGTGGTTCCCAGCATTAGTCTTCCTCAGGCACTGTACTTTCTGTGAGGATCGTTTGTACTAAACAAGCTAGGCTGGATAATAATTGACATTTACAGAGTGCTTTTTAGACGGTAGGTACTATTGTCGCCATTTAGCATATGAAAAAACTGAGACTCAGAGAAATGAAGTGACTTGTCCAAGATCACATAGCTAGGCAGCATCAGAGAGGACATTGCAATCGAGGCTGCCTGGCTCCACCGCACTGTGCTGCCTTCTGCCTGTGTGGAACCTGCAGGGACTCTAAATCAGATGGATCTCTGTTTCATACTCTGCTGCTTACTCGCTGAAGATCTCGAGTTGATTTCTTGGGGCAGCTGACTTGACCCAGAGTGTTTTTTATTTTTTGCTTAATGGTTAATGCTTACTGCTTAATATACGTGGTACGATTGCTGTGAACATCTGTGCTGATGAGTTGTGTAAAGTGCCCGGCATAATACCAGATACAAGTTTCTTAATGCAATAGTCCTTCTTTAATGTGTGAGTATGTTTGAAAAGTAGCCACCCAGGACACTTGGAAGTTAATTACTAGTTACCTGCGAAAGTTTTGATGGTAAAACATGAAGTAGCTCTATCCTAACCTAACTGGAATTCTTAATTAAGCAAAATACTTAAAAGTTTTGTGATCATCAACATTTTTCAAAAACCTATGAAGAATTTAATACTAAAATAAATCAACTTCTTATGAATGACTAGGACTCAGTACCTGTTGAATGCCATTTCCTAAGTTATTTGTATCTTCTCTGAAGAAAAGGAGAATCATCAATTAGAGAAATGATTCTAGGGAATTACAAGGTCCAGAATCATAAGACAGTTAAGTATACTGTTTTCTTCTTACAAAGGCAATTAAGTAGAGTGTTACACTTTATTTTCATAGCCTGGACCTATATGAGCTATATTTCTCACCAAAATCCATTTATGTTTTGGCATTAAAGTTTTCAGAAAATCATCGTCTCTGTCGTGATGGGAAAATGGCAGCAGCTGAGTTAGAGAGACAGGAAGGAGCTAGAATATCAAGGCTAAGGAACAGAGAATAGAGGAGAAACACGAAAAGGTTTTAAAAGCAAAGTCATAGTAAAATTGACTCTTGTCTGGATAGTGGATTGGATAGGGGTAAGACTGGTTAGAGGAACTGATCAGAAGATTTAGGTTGGAATCCTAGTGAGAAGTGATGAGGACCTGGCCCAAAGCAGGGAAGGAGGTGGAAGGGAAGGGTAGATTTGAGAGGTTAAAAAGGCAGGATTGGGTGGCTCAAGAATTAGAGTAAATGGCAATGTTCTTCATGATCTCAGACAATGTGTCAGGAGAAGGGTGACTTTTCTTTATGGATTTTGAATTTTTTTAAGGACAAGTGCAGACAGGAATGAAAGTGAGCAGAGACAGGCAGGCAGGAAGAAAGAGGAGGAGGCAGTGCTTTACTTTATTCAGTTGTTCATCTTGGTTTTCATTCTGGCCCCAGGTGTTGAGCCTGGGTCCTTGGGATATGTGGCCTGTGCTCTCGGCCAAAGGCAGCTGCCCAGTCTGCTGCTCTATCAGGGTGTGCCTTTTTTTCTTTTTTTCTCCCAAGAGAGGAAGGAAGGGAGAAGGACGCACTGAAGGAAGGAAGGACGAGGAGAAAGAAACATTTTTATTTATTTAGTTGTTTATTTTGTTTTTTCAACCTGGTCCTGGGTCTTGAACCTGGTCCTTTGGCTGTGTGTGGTGTGCACACTAGCATCTTGGGAACAAGGGTGCGCCAGGAACAAGGTCTCTGAAAGATTGATAGGTGAGGCTTAGGAAGAGGATCAGGTTTAAACTCGTTAAGTATCTAAGTATAATATAGTCTACTGAGGATATCTTTTAGGCAGTTGAATATCAATATCTAGGACTCAGGAGGGATCTGGATGAAGACAGATTTGGAAATTAAGAGCATTTGTTTATAGTTGAAACTTTGGAATTAGGTACAATCATTCAGAAAGTGAGTAAGGTGAGAAGAAAACATCCAAAGGGAAGGTCTTGAGTCATATCTGATATAAAGGAAGACTGGAAAAAAAGAAAAAAAAAAGGAACCAGTAAAGGAGACTGGGAAGAATAGTCAAAAGCATAGAAGAAAAGCCAAGAAAATTCAGTATCATGGAAGTTAAAACGGAAGCGTGTATAAGGAAGATTGTGACAATGGAATGAGGAAAGAAGTGAGTGGTTATTGATGTGTTAATGAGTCAGAGAAAGAAGGGACAGCAAAGACTGAGAAACACCCATTTGGCTTAGAAGTAAGTGTCTCGATGATGCCCTTGTGGAGAGTATTTGAGTGCAGCCAAATTGCAGAGCATAGATGGCAAATGACAAGGGAGAGGCAAGAAGCTTGCTGGTGAAAGAAAGAAGATAAGTAGTCGCTTGAGACTGGTTTAGAATAAGATGGAAGAGACTTGCTCACATTTAAACGTGGGTAAACTGATGCCAGCAGACAGGTTGAAGATGCAGAAGAGAGACCAGGCAATTGATGGTGAGATGAGAAGGTCTGAGTTCTCTAGTAGATATGGAGGGATTTGCCTTTGGAAGAGGAACCTCTCTTCGGTGTTGACATTTAAAAGAAAGGTGGGCGTATATGTGACTAACTTGTGTGTTATGTTTATTTCTTTGTTGAAAAAGACTCTTAATGATGTTGATGATGAAGAAGGAACTGTCCACAGCCAGTCAGGAGAAAGTGAGAATGAATTGGATAGTTCTCTAAGCTCTCAGTCTAACATGAATGCAGAAAGGTATGTATATATAGCATAAATATCTACAATGCTTCCATTTTTTCCATGGCCTTTTCTTTTTTTTAATAGCTCTGTTGAGTTATAAGTGACATACATGTGGTGTACAGTGTATTGATTTGATACTCATATATTCCAGAGTAGTTACCATTACAGCACTAGCTAAACTCCGTCACATCACATAGCGACTGTTGCTTTTTTGTGGTGAGAACATTTAAGATTTACTGCCTTAGCAGTTTTCAAATGTGCAATGCAGTGATCTTAGCTATAATTGCCATTATATATACTAGATTCCCAGAAGTTATTTGTCTTACAACTGGAGGCCTGTACCTTTGTACTGTCTCTCCATTTCCCCCACACCCAGGCCCTTGGTAACCACTCTGATACTCTCCATTTCAGTGAGTTAGGCTTTTCTAATATTGCACGTGTAACTGTTGTAGCATTTATCTTTTTCTATCCGACTTACATCTCTGATGATAATGATCTCAAGATTCATCTATTTTGTCACAAATGACTGTATTTCCTTTTTTATGATTGAATGATATATAGTAACCATCTACATATAACACATAATCATCTACACACACAGACACACACACATACACTTCTTTATCCATCCATCTATGAACAGACAGGCACTTAGGGTGTTTCCATATCTTGGTTATTTTAAAGAGTGCTGCAATGAACCTGAAGTGCACATACCTCTTTAGGGTCCTGTTTTCATTTGTCTTGGATTTTTACCTAGAAATTGGGACTGGATCATGTTAGTTTCATTTTTATTTTCTTGAGGAATTCCGCACTGTTTTTGCACAGTGACTGTACCAGTAAACATTTCTACCAGCAGTGCCCAAGGGCTCGCTCTCTTTTTTCCACATCCTTGCCCACACTTGTTACCTCTTGATTTTTTTGATGATAGCCATTCTGTTAGGTATGAAATGATATCTTATGGTGATTTTGATTTACATTTCCCTGATGATTAGTGATGGCAAGCACCTTTTCATGTACCTGTTGGCACATTTAGAAAAAGTGTTCACTTCCTGTCCCCAGTTTTTAGATCAGATTGTGTTTTTACTGTTGAGTTCTTTATATATTTAGTTATTAACCTGTTATTAGATAATTTTTAAGTCTTTCTTCCATTCGGTAGGTTGCCTTTTCATTTTTGTGAATTGTTTTGTCGTGCAGAAGCTTTTTGGTTTGACCTAGTCCTGTTTGTATATTTTGGCTTTTGTTGCCTGTGCTTTTGGTGTCTAAGCCAAAAAATATTGTTAAGAGCAGTATCAGGGAGCTTTTTCCCTGTGTTTGATTCTAGAGGTTTACCATTTCAGGTCTTATTAAAAAGTGAGAACTTTTTAATCCAGTTTGGGTTAATTTTGTGAGTGGTGTGAGGGGTCCAGTTTCATTTTTCTGTATGTGTTTAGTGTTTCCAGCACCATTTATTGAAGAGTTTGTCATTTCCTCTGGAATATTGTCAGCCTCCAAAGGTTCTCTGTTCCTTCTTGTTTGTTCCCTTTGCCCCAGGAATGATGATGCCTTTGCAAAGCTACCACTCTAAACAGGTCTTGAGAGTGCTGTGATCACCCAGGCTTTCTCAAGTGATTGCATATTTAGGTGACTTTCATTTTGAGGAAGTGATTTTTGTCACTATTAGTCTCTCCGCTTTCTTCTCTGTACAGTCATCTAAACTGTCCCCTTGCCCCTGTTTTTTGCAAAGGCTTCTGTTTTGAGTACAAGAACTATCTTTCCTGGAATCTGGTATTTATTTTTCTATATACCGGTAATTGGAAGTTAGTAGTATTCTCTGTCTTCCAATAATATAGAAAATACTGATTATGTAATACTTTGGTTGCTTTTCTTGTTGCCTGGTAATAATCTTCTGTGACACAAGGCTTCACCCTGTGGGTCGATGACTCTTGCCTCTGTGCCTGAGGACTTGGCCTCTGATACTTCAACTCTGGCTATGAATTCAGTCTTCCTAATTTTGAAGCCCGTGTTTACAGCAGAGTAATTTTATCATCTTATTTTCTGATGGAGAGTTCTCGGAGTCCTTGACACCCTTCCTTCATTTCATATTGTCTCTGTCCCTTTCCATCTGAGCTGTTGGTGTTTCCATTGGTATAACAGCCTGAATAGATCTCCTGCATCTCCTGTGTGTGTCATCAAAATCTGTCCCATTAGACGAGGTTCTCCTTGGATGATCCTCGGATAGCCCCATCTCGTTAGCTGGCTTCGGCTGAGGTCACCGAGGGAATCAGTGAGTCAGATGCCCAATCTCTTCAGATTGGCCAACCATCCCACCGTACACTCGCCCTTCTCTTGAGACTGATTTGAGCCCCTTTCCTAATCTTGACAATCTGAGAAATTTTCAAATCATCAAGTCTTGTTCTTTGTTTTTGTTTTTGTTTTAGCAGTTTTCCCCTCAGTTTATCTTTTTCTTCTTGCATTTTGCTCTGAGCAACAAGATTAAAATAGGCTGTACCTTTGACAGGACACTCGGAAGTCTCCATAGCTAAATATCCAAGTTAATTGCTTACAAATGCTGTTTTCCAGAGAACTCTGCTAAGTTTTCTACCACTATATAAGGACTGCTTCTCTTCTGGTTTCCGGTAACATGGTCCTCACTTCTTTCTGAGCCCTCACCAGAAATGTTATTCATATTTTTATCAGCATTCTGGTGTGATGATACGTTGTTCTCTAAGATAATATGCACCTTCTCTGCCATGCTCCCCTCTTCCTCCTGAGCTTTCACAGGAAGACTCTCTAACTTCTGTATTTCTGTACTTAGTCTGCTTAAGCCATTGTAGGCTTTTTCTGTCATTCACCTAAAAATGTTTCCAGCCTTCACCCATTCTCTAATTCTAAAGCTATTCTCACACTTTCAGATACTTGTTAAACTAGTGTCCCATACCCAGACACCCAAATCTGTGTTTGTTTTTTGGGGCTGCTTTAACCAATCACCACAAACCAGCCAGGACAGACCCAGCCTTGCATTTTCTCTAGAGAAAGAGAGGAGGATGGAGTCCCTTCCACAAGTCTTCAGAAAGGCCCAATGCTCCGGCTCGAGGAGCTCATGTAGGAAGGCAGATGAAACGATTACTCCTAACACGTAGAAGATTGACATTTTAGCACTCTTCTAAGTTAAGGGAAATGAATTTTTCTTTTCATTGTGAATTATTAAAAGGCCCTTCCAATCACACATCTAAACAGTTAAACAGTTTCAATGATAGCACTTTTCTAATATAACTTGTCCCATAATTTATAGGTTTCTCCATCAACTAAAGGAAGATAATTCTGAGTTAATTAATAAACTGTGGACGGATATGCAGCAGAAAATGGCAACACAGTCACAAATAACATCCCCTCCGGAAACTCCATCATCTGCCTCTCCATCAGGGGAACAAAAAGGTGTGTACCCCCGTTGTAGCATTCTTATCAAGTAGTGGCTTGTTTTATTATGTTTTTCTTGAACACAGTAATTTTTAAAGGAATGTATTTTGAGTTTTGACCATCTTAGCATAGTCGAGTAAAAGACTGATGGTTTCAGATGAAATGCTTAAAAATGTTTATTGTTGTTTACTTGGGACGCTTTTGGAAATATTTTTCCTTTTAGCTGCTCTCAATGCCACCAGTGCTGTGAAGAGAATCCACACCAGGATTCAGCCTGAAGAATCTACAGAAAATCTAGATTCAAGTTATGTTGTGGGACAAGTACTGAACTCAAGAAAGCAAAAACAACTGTTAAATAAAGGTACAGTCCCTTCCTTTGAAAGATGATTTGTTAAACCTGTAATATGATATACCTGTCTTAATCTCATAGTAATGTCTTTCCCTTAGACACTTCCAGCTGAATCCTTGTAATAAACAGTTTGTTCAGCGGTCACTAAGAAATGTCTCCTTTTCGTCCATGTAACCATAGAAAGATGGTCCAGTCATTGTAGGTGGCGTAAGCCTGGTCTAAACTGCAGAGACTTTTTTATGACAGTGTGTTGACAGCATCTATAAAAACCTTTTATGAAAGAAGAAAGAAATCCTGTCGTTTGATCAACATGATGGATCTAGAGGGGATGATGCTAAGTGAAATAGTTAAAAGAAGTAAGAAAGATACCAGATGACCTCACTCATAGGTAGAATGTGAACAGACAAAACAAAGGAACAGGTGAAACAAAACCAACCCTTTGACACTTACAGTAGAACTGAGGTGACCAATAGAGAATGGACCGGGAGGAGGAGGAGGCAAGTGGTGGTGGGGCCCACTGGACAGTGGTGAAGAACACTTGGTGATTTGGTGGAGGGCGGGGTGTGCTGACATATATCTGAAGAATGGGGAGACTGCACAAAATGGGGAACCTACACATAATGAGTTTCTTTTAATTTGTACAACAAAGTTACTGCAATAAATTACTAACAAAAAGAGAAATAACTAAAAGAAAGAAAAAAAACCCCTTTCATAAATTGTGAATAACAAACATTTTTCTAGCAGTTTTCTCGTATCATTTTTCTGGCTCTAAAATAGAATGACTTCTGTCATCAGGGAAGAAAGCAGATATGCGGGCTCCTTCCAAGCAGAAGAAAAATATGTTATCAGTTAGCACAGCCTCCACAGACTTACCAAGTCACAGCAATCACAGCCTGGATGTCCTCAAACTGATGATAAACGAAGTGGGGCACGAAATGGAGGAGTATGAGCGCTGGACAGGGCGCCAGGTCAAGGGGCTGCAGAGCAGCCAGGGGCTCACGGGCTTCACGCTGTCACTCGTGAGTGCCCTCTGTCGCCTGGTTCGCTACCTCAAAGAGGTAAGTGCCTGAGGCTGCTAGAGTCTCTCGTCACTGCTGGTAGAAATATGTGGGGTGTTATTTTTCATTTATGTTTCACTCTACACTTAATTTATTGTCACCTCTAAATACAGTCAGATTTGAATACGTTTGTTTAAAACCCCCCCAGTTTCAGATTATCCTCTTAATCTCCCTCCCCAAGCTGATAGATGGGATGCTTGCTCAGATAAGGAATGTTGATTTTTGTGAGTTTTAGTGAAATATGATTAGTAAGGTAAGCCTGATAAAAATAATATTGTATCTTCTGCTAATATTGAACGTTATTGCCTGGCAGTTACAGATGAAATAGAATTACCAATTACATACTCATTCTTTCAATTTTTTTCTGCTTCTTACCCTTTCCTACATTTTCGTTTAGTTTGGAGACTATTAACATGTATCTTTAGACACAGAATGGGAAAGGCCTTTGTGCTTTTTTTGTTTTGTTTTGTTTTGTTTTCTGACTGGTAACTTCAGCTTTGCCTCATTGTCTGAAGTGGAAGATGTTTTCTTATTTTGAAAAGTATTTATGAAACAAGCAAGAATTGTTTCTTTAATTCATTTATGAATAACAGATTAGTCCTCAGAATGCTGTGGAATTAGAGTTAGCTATATATTTTATCTTTTTTTTAAAAAAAAAGTTACTTTTTTAATGCATTTTGCTAATAAGCAAGTATGACAAAAATGTTGAAGGAAATTTATTATTAAAAACATTGATTCACCACTTCAATTTAGATGTTTCATTTTCTTTGGAGCGGTTTTCCTAAAAATTGTTTTTCAGTGAAAGATTCATCGTATTGTCAGACTAATGAGAGTAACATTACTTTCCTCCTTAACAGATACTATTCTTCCATCCTTAAATCAGGATTCTCCAGAAGTGCACTCTGAAAAAATTACAGGCTTAGCTGTATGTCCTTTTTGAAAATCACTTGCTTTACAAAGCTAAACTATTTAAGGCTGTTTTTCATTTGTAATTATATTTTAGGACACTAATTTTTAGCCTGTTTGCTTCCTTGTAGCCAGTTCTCATCACCGGATAGCAGGGTGTCCTTCCAGAGATAGTATGTGTACAAACATGTGTATACACTTCCCTCATTTCATTCTACAAACATTATAGTTGTGTCATTCTGTCTTGTCATTGTATTTATTGTGTTCTCTTTAAAGAGGAGAAAAGTTAAAGCAGTGTATTTTAATGAAACGTAAACGACTTAATAAACAATTTCTCCTTACTGTTACATAAATACTTCATAGTATTATCTTCTTTGAGTGACTGGGAGTTTGACTTTTTTGTGTTTGTAGAGTGAGCTCCAGCTGCGGAAAGAGGTGGAGACGAGGCGGCAGCTGGAACAGGTGCTAGGCGATC
The DNA here is from genome assembly GCA_004363575.1 of Solenodon paradoxus. Lineage (NCBI taxonomy): Eukaryota > Metazoa > Chordata > Mammalia > Eulipotyphla > Solenodontidae > Solenodon > Solenodon paradoxus. The sequence goes on from RJWH01002121.1 coordinate 233,753, forward strand.
ATCGAGAGCTCATTGATGCTCTGACTGCTGAAATTCTGCTTCTGAGAGAAGAAAACACTGCCACCCAGGTATCGAATGAGCTGCCTTTCTGTGTTTAGGAGAACGCATCACACATGCATCTGTGAGGCTCCCTTCTGATTGCCTTTGGTCTTGTGCTGATGCGATCTCTTAGCGCCTCCTTGTTTTTCTCGGTGCTAGCTTTATCGAGCATTGGCCACACTGGAGAGGTGCTTGAGCAGAAACTTCAGCTGGTATACAGTATAGGAATATATAGTATATAGTATATAGTATATAAAATAGGTCGACTGTCTTAAGAAGCTTAATATTTATCGGCGAAGATGGGAAGATAGAGTCTACATTTAAATAATGACTATGATAATATTCTGGTAGTGTATCCAAACTATGAAAGGAGTGTGGTGTGTATCAGACGACTTTAATCTGAAAACAGTAGAGGTTTCCTGAGCCGTCCTGTAATCACCTGTCACTTTCAGTTATTTAAAGCATCTTCATATTTGTTAGATAGATCCTCTTTGCCACATGTCTGGCAAATAACTTCTCCCCCCCACCCCCTTCTTTTTTTTTTTAAGACTTCTCCATTTTTCTAGAAGATCTTATTGCTTCCATACTGTGTTAAGTACTTTTCCTTCATGTGCTTTTAAAAAAGCCTCTCGTGGATAGTGTTCTTTTTGCATTAAGCCAAGTGTGTTACACTCGCGTGTGAACCTGTCAAAGACTGTGAGCTGCTTGAGGGCAGAAATGGTTTTATTCATCTTTTTGTTGTTGCTACTTTCACTGTCAGCCAAAAGAGAAAAGAACAGTTGTAAACAAGTTGTGTCAATGGGCATTAGATAATAGACATGATGTTTTTTTCATGGATATATATAGTTCACACATCATTTACTCTACCCTTTTAAAGTGTACAGTTCAGTTTGGTTTTTAGTATATTCACACAGTGCACGTCAGCACCCTCATCTAATTTCAGAACATTTTTTTCATCACCCCGGAGAGAAACCTCCCATACAAATTAACAGCCATTCCTCATTCTCTCCTCCCCAGGCCCCAGCACCACAAATCTACTTTAAGTTTCTACGGATTTGTCTGATCTGGATATTTCATGTAAAGGGAATCATGCAAGATGTTGTCTTTGGTGTCTGATTTCTCTTAGCATAGTGTTTTTAAGGTTCACTTAGGTTCTCACTGTATCAATATTTCATTCCTCCCTGTTGTGCCCAAGTATCCCATTATGTGGCTTCTCTATTCTCACATTTTGCTTCTCCATTTATCAGTTGATGGACATTTGATGCTTCCACTCTGTGCTTTAGGAACAAGTAATGCTCTTATGAACATAGATATACATTCGCTGCTAGTATTGGTAGGATGCATGAACATAGGTTTTCAATTCTCGGGAAGATGGGCAGTCTTAAAATAATTTGTTCAATAAATCTTTATTGAGCACCTACTCTGGGCCTGGTACTGTTCTGGGTGCAGGACATACAGTTGCGAACCACAAAGAAAGCTTTGCCCTCGTGCAGCTTCCATTCTAAAGAAATCCTCAAGACAAAAGTGAGGTATATTGTAAATGAGATGGGGGTACATGCTGTAGAGGAAGATCCAGCAGGCAAGAGGAGGTTCCCGGTGGGAATTGGTCAGTGCGATGGGGCATGTCTGTCTGAGCGGGTGACATTTGAGCAGAGGCCTGAAGAAGGTGAGGGAGAGCTCACGTGGAGAGCTGGGAGAAGAGTGTACGGGTTTTGAGATGTGGCTTGGCTGTTGAGCTTGGTATAACAGATCAAGGCCACCAGTGTGGCAGGAGTGAATATGGGAAGGGGAGAGGATTGAGAGACGAGAGCAGAGAAGCCAGAGCACATTGGGGCTTGCAGTCTGCGTCAGGAGCTGGACTTTCATGCTCAGCGATAGGGGAAACGGGAAGGGTTTAGAATAAAGTAGAGATGTGATCTGACAGGTTTTAAGTGGATCACGCTGGGATGCTGTGTTGAGACTACATCAGAGGAGCGTTAGTGCACTTTTTTGTTTGAGAAATCAGTTCTAGGTGGAGCTGGTGAATAGGCCATTTGATATAGGAGTGTAGAATTGGGGAAAACATTGGGGCTGATATGAAAATATTGAATAGATTTCATCTGTTCCAATATTTCTGCTCTCACACTCGTTGATTTTTATCAAATGTCTGATGTCTGTACTACTTGGAGATATAGCTATAGCTATATTTTTATATCTGTATCTGTCTTGGAGATACATACACTCGTGTGGAATGAGACTATCTATATATACTATACATTAAATATAATGATACTCCTACACATACATAAAACCTAAAATTGCATTGTACTGCATGCAGAATGTCGGCTTTTCTTGTTTCTGTTAACATTATTCCATATACATTCCGACAAACATAAACAGCATTTATGTGAGATTTTAAGCGCTGTGTCATCTATTGAATTTCCTCCAGTTGGTGTATGCCTTCGGTGTAGCTTGATGATTTTACACATATGGGTGATAATTCGATGTGTAATAGTCCTTGATGCCATTGCATTCTTTTTCCTCTAGACCAGGCTTCAGCGATATATGGTCACCACGGACGAGCAACTTATTTCACTTACACATGCCATTAAGAACTGCCCTGTGATAAATAATAACCACAAAGAAAGTCAGGCTCCAGAAAGAGGAGCCACTCGAAGAATTTTAGACAATGCAGGTGAGTCTTATTATCTCCAACAGGCATGAAAATACTTAGAGAGCAAACAAAGCCCTGATCTCTTAGGAGTCACTGGTTGTTGTTATACCTACTGTTAATGCTGCTGTAATGTATCTCTAGCTAGCATATCTTAAACCCTTGCCCTCTGCCAACTTCGAAAGTCTTTCCCACACTATCTCATTTAATCCTCGTAATAGTCTTATGAGGTAATTATTGTTATTCCCATTTTTCTTTTCATGAGAAAACTAAGGCTCAGGGAGGCTTGGTAACGTCGCAGTTACACAAATAGAAAGAGGAAGGGTCAGCTTCCAGTGAGAATTTAATGCCAGCACTTTTAATCAGTGTTCAGGAGGAGAAGAGATAATCTTAGGGGAAAAAAACCACACTGAGTTTTAGAAATTCTAAGCTTTTGTTCATTTGTGGTGCTGTTCTGAATGCCTTTCTTCACCTCACGTACCATCATTTTCTCTAGATTGAGTAGGGTGTTAAGGCCTTTTCATGTTTATGCTTAGAAGTAATACTTTGATGGGTGTCTCTGTGGAAAGTATTTGAAGTATTTAGGATTGTTGTCTTATGAGGGTATGCCACCAAGAGACTAAAAATTAATCTGCACGAGATAAATTCAATAGCTAGGGCAGGTCTGCAAGTGTTTTTCTCCAAATCAGCAATGTCTTCGCAGTGCTGCCCCATAGGAGCCTTGCCTGTGAGCTACTGCTGTTGCAGAGTGTAGCCGAGAAAGTGAAGGTTCTAGAAGCCAGATGTCGCCTGCTATGGAAATGCATTCAGGGGGTACCTGCTGTCCCTTTAAGTACTCACAGCCTCTCATCTTCTTCAGAGGGTCCTGTTGTAAATGCCAGTGTCTCCGTGCCATTGATGTTTCGAGGGGAAGAAGTGGTTGAAGAAGACTTGCCTGTTAAACTGTCTCAGGTGCCAGACCCGCCAGATTGTGTGACGCTGGCCAGTCATTTCCCTGCACGTGTATTTGAGCCAGCTGTGCTGTTGACGCCGCCCAGGCAGAAGAGCAGCTCCGAGTTCTCTCCCCTGCAGTATGGTAAGCGGGCTTCTTCTGAAGTGAAATGGCATCGTTTTTTACCCTCCTATGTGTAATGTGTTCATCGTTAGTAGAGAAGCAGCATTTACAAAGGTAAGGACTCCCACATATAACCTTTAAGCTGAAGAAGGGGTCTCCGGGCTTGTTTATATCAGGTGTGTTACACATACGGGGAATGACATGATGTTTCATTCTGTATCTGTCCCCTTAGACGATGCAGATATTAGCCAAATGCAGAGGAAAGGGCTTGCCCTTTGTCCCTGTGGTCCCGGAACATGGGAGGGGATAAGAAACAGGGGAGGTTATACTCCTGAATGTCATGAGTGGTTAGCCACAGACAGGTAGAAATGAAAAGACCGATCTTAATTCCACTCTGGTCACCTCTTCCTCATCAAGAGTTTTTAGCCAAGTCTGTTGGAAGAATTTGATAATGAAACCGGGGAACAATTAGAAAGAGCTTGAGTCACTCTTGCAGCACACATCTAGAATGCTGAGTATAGTTAAAATACATTGTTAATCCTTAGGTGAGAGATAGTTAGCTTGGGTTGATGGATGGCCTTTAGAAGTGCGGTGACAGCTTCATGGCTTGGGAAATTAAACTCGTCCTCATGCGCATTTTTCTTGAGCTATAACTCCCGCTTTATTTGCAAAAAAGCGTTCTTCAGTCAGAAAACTGCCTTAGACTCTCCTCCAGACTTTTTAGAAAAATATCACTCAGCCGTGATTAGCTTCAAGTTTTAGGTCTTAAAAACTGTGTTTATGGGCACACCCTTGTGGCTCCGGTGACTGAGACCCTGGCATGCAGCCCACCAAGTATAAGGAGCCAGGTTTTGACCCAGGCCCGGGGTGAAAACCCAAAATGAAGCAAATAAATAGAAACCCTTCTTCTTTCTCTCTCTTCCTGCCTCCCTGCTTTCTTCTCTTTACAAAGAGACAAAAAGGAAAACTTTATATTCTTATATAGGGGAATAGAGTAATCACTTTTACTGTCCCTAAAACATAGATATTTTGTCAGATTTTCTGTACTTTGATGGATGTTTCCAATAGAGGACACGAAGAGTCTACCAGGGGTTAAAGACAATGAAACTTGATTTGGGCATTTATGATGCAGGCAGTTGTCAGACCTGTGTGGTGGAGAAGACCGTGCGAGATGAGGATCTCGTGTACTCATCCAGGGACTCATCGTGCGACAGGGGGCAAACAGACTTGCTGTTTCTGGAAACCCTCTCTGCTGTCTCAGAAGTGAGAAGATGCTCCTTTATCTTTAATGTCCCTCTGGCTCTGTCATTCTGTTGTTCGACTTTTCCTCTGTAGGGAGCGAGGGAGCTTTGTTAAACCTGTCTGGTTTTGGAAATGTGATTCCTGTTCAAGTTACATTCTCATTCCTTAAAAGCAGGTTTTCAAATGTTTGCATGGTGTCAGTAATCCAATGGGATGATCTCTTTTGCGGTACTGTAAATGAGTTTTCATTGGTGTTAGTAAAATAGTTTGAAGTTCTTTTAAAGGAATAATTGCTATAAATATTTTTTACTGTTTCCAGTATACTAAATGTGTGTTAACACAGATTACTCAGGTTTTACTGTGACTGAGGAAATGAATGTTAGTTTTATTTACAGAAGTTCCCCTTTATCCTGAAAAGATACATTCTGAGACCCTCAGTGATTGGCTGAAAATAGAGATAGTTCTAAACTCTAAAATACTATGTTTTCTCCAGTGATAACATTTAATTTACAAATTAGGCAAAATAAAGGATTAACAAATAGTAACAAAAATAGAACAATTGTGACCGTACCATGTGATGAAAGTCGATTTGGGGGTCTTGGTTGCCGGTGAATAAATGGAACCATGGAAACAGAAACCAGGACTGAGTTATTTACTCGGGTGCTGGCTGAGGGGCTGCTACGACATTTTGGTAGTATCTTCAGCCGAAGAGTTACTGCAAGTCACGCGCAAATTTTTTTTTCAGCGTGTGGAATAAGTGTTCTGATCGGTGACATGTATCACATTTTTCAGCATTTTGTTTGGAATATGCTCATGTAAAGCATCTTTCAGTGAAGCGGAAGATGCAGAATGAAGAGGCCTAGGCCCATCTCTGCGCTCAGCTGTGCTCCTGGATGACTGTTGGTTGAAACTTTGTGATGATGAAACTCTGCCCCATTCAGTATCCAGTCGTTAGCCTCGGGGGACTGGAGCACCTGCACTCTGACTGTGGAACTGAATTTAAAATTTTTATTTAATTGTAATTAATTTAAATTTGAATTTGAATAGCGACATATGACCAGAAGCTACCATATTAGTCTCCATTGCTTGAATTTCCCATTATATTTTCCTTTCTAATCCATTTCTACTTTCCTGTATTGCCATGCTTTTTGAGAATAGTATGTCTGTCTACTCTACCTACCATCTGTCTCTGCTATAGCTTGTATACTATGTACAATATACAGATACACTATATATATATATATATATATATATATACACACACATATATACATATATATATTTGCTGTTTTCATTTTCTTATCTCCCCACTATTTTAAAGGACAAATTCTAATTCATATTCATCAGTGGTTAAAAAAAAAAAAAGCACATACAAGCCACTAGACTTACTCCCCAAAGCAGTCGTTTTTATCCCAGTTTGGTTTCTGTTTACCTGATAGTAGTCTCCATAACTAATATAACATATTTTTATATTTCTTGAATTATCAACTGCACAGTAATTACAGACTCATTAAACATAAGGGTTTAATTTGTATTAACACCTATCTCCCTTCCCTCTCTAATGTGGAATATGCTATTTAAAATTTTTTTAATTGTTCTATTGCTTAACTTTGTGACTTTAAATATTTCTATTTCTCCTCATTAACTTTCAGCCGTGTCTCTGGCTTTCCACCATGAAAGATAACAATGCTACCTCTTCTTCCCTTCTTTTGACCTCTCCTTTATACCCACCTTTTACCTTCGATCAGCTCTCCTTTTTCTTTACAGTATCACATTTGATAGCATTTACACTGATTCACAGTTAGATCTTGTCTCTAGATGGATATTGAAGGTTGAAAACAAATAGCAATTACATTTTGGGAAGGAGCCCATTGTTACTGTCGATACTTGAGCACAGGAAAAGGTTCCAAGTGTGAAGATCAAGGTGATTTTTCCTTCTTTCACTTTATTGTTTGCTCAGAACCTTTGTGTGCTCTGTATTTATACTGTGACTTCATCTCTCTGTTTTGGTTTAGCCTGGAGTTTCATATTGCTTTTATCATCTTTTCCACAAAAGAACCACATTGCTTTCACATATCTTCAAGCCCTTTGTCCATCCTGCCGATGGCGTGGGTCCATGGTGATCCGAAGATGCCTTCGCAGTGCCCTTCCAGTTGGTTCCAGTCTCAGCAGACTGTCCCCGGGGAGATGCGTTTCCTGCATTCCGTTTCTCCCTCTCTTTTCAGTTTTCGCCCTCAATTTTCTGAAAGAAGGCACCAGAAAAAGTTTATCAAGGGCAAACTCTGAAATTCTTGAAAAATCTGAGAATATTTTTATTTTCCTGTTATATTTTATTGCTAATTTGACTAGATATTGAAATCTACATCCATAGTCTCTGAGCAATTAGCGACTTTGTTCCAAATGATTTTTAGTATCCAGTATTGCATTTGAGATATCTGGGGTCGTATTTAATTTTTATTTTTGTATTTGGCCTACTTTTTCTGAGTAGAGACTTTTAGGATTTCTTTATTTTTATTCTGAAATTGTACAAGGCGTGTCCACATAGAGAGTGCTTTTCATTGCACTATCAAGTACCAGTGGGGACTTTGAATTTGAAGACCTGTGATTTTCTGCAGTTTTGGGATATAATAAAGTTGACCTCTCCTGCATTATTTTCTCATGTAGTTAGCCTATATACCTTTCTTCTTATATTATGGAAGATTTTTTTTTCCTCTTTATAGTCAAGCCTATCTTTTAGATATTTCTATTTCACCAGTCATTTTTGATTTTTCAGCAAGCACCCTTTCTTACTATTTTCCATTGATGCTTATAAGATTGCAGTATCTTCCAGAAACTCTTGTCTCAGGATATCAGTTAGAATCGTGTGGCATTTTCTCTTCTACCTGATTTCCCACCCCCCTCCCTTTTCTCCTTTGTCTCTTGTTCTGTTTACCTATCCTGGCTTTTCTCTTTCATGCTGCTGGTTCTTCTCATATATCTGGCGATCTTTTATTGTCCATTCCTGTTTGAGTCAATTTTACGTGGTTGGCATACATTTCCTCTTCTGAGAGGTAGGTAGCTCTAGGTCTGTTTTTCTAATAGGCATTTCCTTAGGCAGGTGCTTTGTGTGTGGACATGATCCATTAAGTGATGGAGTAGGATCCAGCTATTTGATGGGGACCTACCACGTAGGCCCCCACCAACCCTGACTTTTTGCATTTGAGGGTGGGGAGGAAATAGTGAATGACAGCTTGACTGGCATGACTGGAATTCAGGTAATTCCCCGGTTTTCAGTCCCACTTCCCACTTCAGTCTTCTGTACCTGTCAACTTTTAGCCTGTAGCCTTTCTAGCTCCCCCAGAAAGACTGGCTTTCACAGGTCGCTTCCTTCTATTGCATCTGTATTGTGAATTGTGGCTTCTGCCCAGTTTCATTCTTTCATGCACTCCCACCCACTCTCAGTCTCCCGGAAATGGTGCTGATCTCATTTGCTGAAGGCTCGGTCCCTCTGACTTGACTGATGTGGGTTTATTTACTTTTATATTTCCTTGCTCTCAGTGAAAGAAGATGAGATAAGTATGTGCTCAGTCGATAGTCTAGATCTAGAAGCATCTGTTCTCCTCATGCCCACCCCCAGTTCTCTGCCAATCAGATTGTGCTTCCTAAACTATTCTTGCAGTGGCCAGCAAGTTACGAACTCCAGTGTACACTTTTGTCCTTGCATTTCTAGATCTTAAAAGTAAGATCGCCACCATTAACACACCCTCTGTTCCTTGACACCATGTCCTTATTATATTTCTGTTACGTGTTTGGTCCATTTCAGTCTGCTTGGCTTTCCTCCTTTACCTGTCTCCAAATAATGAGTTTCTTGTATGTCAGTACTGTTTTTTGTCTTGAGAGGAAGGAAGGGAAAATAGGAGGAATTATTTTAGAAGCAAGAAAGGAAGGAGGGAGGGAGGAAGAAGGAAGATGATGAGGAAGCAATTTTTATTTATTTTGGGTATGCTCTCCCACCCTGCACTGGGTTATAGACCCAGGTCCTTGGACTTTACATGGTCTACACCCCAGACACTGATATAAAACCCTGGTTACCAGGGCGCACCTCAGTACTGACTTTAGTTCTCACTTGATTCTTTCTCTGTAGATAAGCACACTCATTCTCATGGGTCCCAGTACCATCTACATGCCAGTGACTTCAAGTTTTGTATCTTAACTAAGATGTCTAAGTCTCGAGTTTCTGACCCAGGGATCCATCTGCTGGGATGGATGTGTGGATGAAGCCTAATACCCTTTTAACTTAGCATGTTGAAAACTGAATTCTTGCTAACCTCCCTTCCCCAAATCTGTTCTTATCTCCTCTGTCTCAGGGAATGGCAGTGCCACCCATTCAGCTGTGCATGCCATCTTGGGCTGTGTGTTTCCCTCATCCCCTCCTCCAGTGCATCACTCAGGCCTATGGCCAAACTGTTTCTCCCCTTTACTTCCTTCTCTGTCTGTGTAACCAGCATACCCGGGTCAGAGTTCCCACCCCCTCTCTTGTAGACCACCACATTGCTTGCTGGTCTCCCTGCTTCCATTCCTGGACCTCCCAGTTCTCCACAGCATTTAAGATGTGAGAGTTGAGTCATTGCCAGACATTCTTCAGCTCTCACTGGTGTTTGATTAAATTACAAAATTCCTAGCATGACTAGAAGCTCTGTGTGAAACGGTCCCTGTATGCTTCTCGCATCTCCTGTTTTTCCATCTCCCTCTTGTTGCTGTGTTACAGCCTCACTGTCCTCCTTCCTTTGCTCTTTCCTGTTTCTGGACCCACAGTATGTTGTTCTCTCTGACTCCTATGTTCTTTGCTCCATTTCCTGCCACATGTGTGATCATTTAAAATCCTACTCTTCAGAGACAACTTTCCCGACCAGCCTCAGTTTAATGATGCAGCTACACCCCTTCCACTCCCTCGATCCCCAGACCCGTGTTAATAGACGCGGTAAAATGTGAGTTGGGCAGGTGATTTTTCACAGGGATGCTGGTGAAGCCTTAAGGAATGTCACAGGCTCTGTACTTGTTAGAGGTGGCATTTCTTGTCTATTCTCTGCTAATAGAATTTTGTCAGTCAGGAACCAAACTGTTGTATTGATGTCATTACCATGACGGCCCAATGAAGTCGACAGCTCTGTGTCTGTTATGCTTTCATTTTCTCTACAGTGCTGAGGAGGACTGTTCAAACTCGTCCTGCTCCACGAATTCCTCCGACAGTGGAAATAGTGGAGAAAGAACAAAACTGGGAAAAGAAGACCTTACCTACTGGCACAGACATTCAGAACTCAAATGAAGAGAGTCGCCTCTTCACTCAGAGGTGGAGGGTCTCTCACATGGGTGAAGATGTGGAGAACGAAGTCCCAGCTCCTTTTGTTAATCTCCCGCAGCCCCTCTGCAGTTCCCATGCAGACACTCAGCCGCTGAGAAACCCCGCATTATCTGAGGAGCCCCCCGTACTAGGAGATGGGCAGCAGCTCAGAACAAATGACGCGTTGTTACAAAGAAAGGACATCATGGCACGAATTGCTGAGTTGACGCTGCAGAACTCGGCTATCAAGGCACATCTGAACAATATTATTGGACCCGGTGGGGAACAAGGGGACGGGCTTCGAGAGTTAAAAAAGCAGGAGACCAGTCATGCCAGTGATGTGACAGCTGTGAGTACCAGTTAAGAGTGGACTGGGGATGTGCGGGAATTTTATTTTATTTTTCTGTAAAGGGAAGGTGCGGCAGCAACGAAGGCGAGTCGGCAGGCAGGAGGAGAGAGGAGGAAGTACCTCCTCTATTTTAGTTAGTTGTTCATCTTGGCTGCTCCCTCTGCCCTGGGTTTTGAACCTGGGACCCTGGGATGTATGTGGATATAGCCCAGTGAACTAAACTGCTAGGTCACCATGGGGTGTGCCTCTTTTTTTCCTTTTTCTTTTTTTTTTTTAATTAAAGTACAGACAGGGATGAAGGCCGGAAAGCAAGCAGGCAGGAAGAGAGAGGAGGAGGAAGCACTTTGTTTTATTTAGTTGTTCATCTTGGCTGTCCCCGCATCCGCCAGGAACCTGGGACCTTGGGATGTATGTGGACTGCACCCAACCACTACTCCATCAGCGCACATTGATGTAGGAACTTTAAGTACATGGCTGGAGCGTCTTAAGGGAACTGTCTCCAGGAGTGATCTTGGATATCTTAGAGGGCTTATACTTTGTTGTGGCCACCAAATAAAGTAGATACTTATCAGCTATATCACACATTAATCAGAGAAGACAACGTAAAATACAGCATGAGGAAATGAATGAAGAAAACAGGACAATGGTGATTCTCACCTGGCGGAGTATAGAGAGGTCAATCGCCTTCAGAGGAGTAAGTCACATACCTTGGGGTTTGAGTCCTGGGCCCAGAGGGAAACAGCCAGTGTGAACAGATAAATAAAATTAAAATTAAGAAATGAGAAGACAAAGGTAAAACATGTAGGAAAGCTAAAATTAAGCTGGGGATGAAGTTCTAAATCTCAAACATAGTATTAATGTGAATTGAAAGTTTGCCACACAACTACATTTTCATCGGGAGCATTTTATTCTTAAAGGGGCTCGTAAAATAGATTCTGTATAATTGGACCTCAATCAGGAGTAGTTAATCTTTTAGGACACAATATACTTGCCTATAGAAATGATTTGTTTATTCAAGTTTATTCAAGTCAGTTTTAATCATGCATACAGATGTTTTGGGGGTCTTGCTGAAATGCATTTTCTGATGGAGGAGTTCTAAGGTGGAACCTGCACGTTTCTAATGTTCCCAAACGATGCTGGTCCGAGGATCACACTTTGGTAGAGAATGTCGGCGTATCATAGTACAGGAATTTTGGAAGTTAAAAATAAACTGTAGGCCAACCTGGTAACTTAAACCTTTATTTCATTGTTTGAGGGGACAAAGAGATTCTAAGTTCAACTGGGGAGGGTTTATACCGTACGTCCTCCTGCTACACCCGTGACAGGAGAGACTTCCTTTTACCCGTCATGAGTTAAGATGGCACCTGTCAGGGTTCTAACGGGGTGGGGCTGTTCTAACAATGGAAGGAGCGGGGCAGCTTCATGGGTTAGGGGTTCCAAGAGGTGATGCTTCTCTAAGAGCTTTGGGAGCAGTGGCTTGGGGCTTCCAAGAGGGAGGTGACGAGGGAGTGGGGCTAAAAACCACCCCTGTCAGCACTGGGCTCTGGAGAGTAAGATCGCTGAGTCTCCGAAATGGAAGTGGGAAGCGATGGGCCGAAGAGGAGCAAGGGAGAGAGCCGGTAAGACAGCAGTCGCAGCACAGATGCACGGAAGTGCAGCCTGCCCCGTTTCCAGCCCTTGGGGACTTTCCATGTGGAGTTTCGAAGATTATTTACATCAGGCTGCTTTTGGTTTAAAAAAGAGGAGCAGAGTTGAATATTGAGCTTGCCTCCTTTTCTAGTTATTATAGACATCGGACCACTGAGGACAGTCTCATATCACTGTCCTTACCGCCCTTGATGTTATAATCAGAATTACAAAATGATCCACTGATCAAACTGTTTTGTGTTATTTATTTATTTTAAAAAATGTTTAACCTCCAGCCCCGGGTCTTGAACCTAGGTCCTTGGACTTTATGTGACCTGTACCTTAGCTGCTTCAGCCCCCTGAGTGCCCATCGTCCTTTTTTTTTCTTTTTTTCTCATTAATAGGCATAAACTACAAATTAGTGATTTCCGCTGGGAATTGTTTTTCCCCAAAAGGACATATTCAGCTAAGTGAAATAATGAAGAACAACACAGACATTCATTCATCTTGGGAATTTTCACATTAAATTTATGTTCTTTAGCTGGCTACTTTTCCCCCTACCTCTCATATTCCTTTTCAGTCACCAACTGTCTTGAATCTGGTATCTTAGGCTAACATTGGCCTGGGAAGTCTGGCACATGCTCAGAAGGCGTGATATGTTTCCTAGAAATCTCTGCCAATTAACTCATGGTACATGTATGAGGATGATAATTACAGAACATCCATTTCAAGTGCTGCAGAACCTGCTTTGTGTGTGGTGACTGAGACCCCATATCTGTCATTGATAGCTATGTTACTAGGAAAGGTGACGAGGAAGAGTGTTTTGTGATCTTTAGTGCAGCTTAGCCGACAGTAAGAGATGCAGGACAGCTTTGTCCCACAGACACTGTTCTTGCACAGAGGGACTCAAGGGCTTATATGGTGTCAGTATGATAAGAAGGATTCATTCCTTTTACTTTAACTCTAATTTTTCAATTAGGTGGCTTATAAATTCTTACTACTTGTCCAATATTTAAGTTTGCTTATAGCAAGAACCATGATGCTAAGTTATTACCTCTTAGTAGAAGAGTTTGTTTTTACAAAAAGCCACGGTTGTTTGGATGATTGTTGACGTGGAATTTATACCCTTCTTGTTCAAGACGTTTCCAGCAACACAACCTCCGTCTCCAAGGAGCATGGAGGAACGGATCGCAGAACTGAATCGGCAGAGTATGGAGGCTCGTGGAAAACTCTTGCAGTTAATAGAGCAGCAGAAACTTGTTGGTTTGAATCCTTCCTCTCCACAAGTGTCGCCTGTTCAGTCACCTCTCCATGCTTGGACTGGTTGGTCACAAATTCATGATTTAAAAACTACACATATTGAAGTTTTCACTGTCTTGATTTTTTTAAGTAGATATTGATCTAAAAGAAATCCCAGAAAGCATCTATTTCAGTGCCTTCCATTTTACTTAGAGAGAGATAGACCCCAATACAGAGTAAGTGACAGAGTACTGGAAGGCCTCCTGATAACAAGCTGCCCCAGGAAGCTGGCATTTAACCTTTGGCCTTTGAGTTCCCAAGTGGTTCTCCATGTAGGCGGGACTCATCGTGTCACACCGTGTGTGTGATTCGTGTGGACATAGCCCTGCAGCCAGTTTTGAAACAGCATCAGAATCATAACAGATTTCGTTAACAACACATTACAAGTTATTATTCTATTAAGACCATTAAAACATTTTCCTTTGTATATTAAACTTTCTTTTCTGTTGTTAGCTTTAGAAATGTGAAAAGCTCGAGGGGATTCTAAATAATAGAAGAGTAACTGAAAAATTTGTTATAGTATTCACATTCAACAAAGTACTGGTGAAATGAAGTAGGTCTCCAGGTTTCTGGACTAAAAATCGAATTGGTAAGGCCCACAAAGTGAGAGCTATAAGCAGTCTGAAGAGAGAGACTGGTTTGGGCTCAGTATATAGAAGGTTCGAATTGTCAGGAATAGAAAAACTATATGGGTACGCATTGTGGCCCCCAACATGTTCAAGCATTGGTATTTTGAGGATTCGTATGTCCTATGGCTGATTGAAGTAGGTTACCTTTATAGTAACTTCCCATGGAAGTTGCTTCTTTTTTGAAACTACAGACCCAGAAAGCACATTGTTTTGGAAATTATTGGAAAATGATAGTACCTTTTCCTAGGGCCCTTTCTCTTTTTAAGGCTTCTTTAAATGACAGCTTTGTCTACTGTCCTTCATGAAGTCTGATTAAAATTAAACTAAGTCACTCAAATATATATGAATACCAACTCTGGTCTGCCATGTTCTGGGTACTGGGGATGTACTTTATTAACAGGACAAGTCCCTGTCAAGCTTTACTTGACATATTCAACTTGGGGAACAGAAAATGAACAAATAAGAAAATAAACATGAGACAGTACTGAGAGTAATGAAGAAATAGTAGATCACTCCAGAATAATTTGTGATTAAATGAGACATCTTCTGTTTTAATAGTTCTTTAAGGTTAAGTATACTTTCATTTCTGTTCTCATTTAGTTCTCAACACACTGTGAGAGTCGACAGAGCTACTATTATACTTATTTGATAAACACATCAAAAACTAAGCACAAAGAGTTTAAGTGATTTGTTCTAAAGCAAATCGTTCTTTCCATTCCAGTGTTTATAGCTCTAACATGTTCTTTTCTGAAGTAAAATTCTTCTTTTCCTAGGAATCTGTTTTGGCTGTAATGATACAAATAGATCACACGCCATACAAGATAGCTTGTTTTCTAAGACAACTGAGAAATATAAAATCAAATAAAAAACCCAGAATTACTGGCTTGTAAGCAGTGATTCATAGAAGCCTCTTTGAAACTACCCGGGATAGACAAAGTTTTATTAGTAGATACTTAGTAACTATTTGATTGATTACCTAATTCTGAAATACTGAAAATGTTTATAATTATACTTGCCACTGCTGATAAGAGCTCTTCAGCCAAATTTTACTCCCAATATAATGTCTTCAGTAGTGGTAGTCGTGGAATGGATTTGGAAGATTTGAAGTTTTACTGGACTTCAAAGTGCTTTTTTAAAAAACAGCAAAACCTTTCGACAGCCTGCTTTGGACAAGCTCCTTAGGGGTAGCTCTTAATTTCTGTTGTTCACTTCCAGATCTGACATGATATCGCTTGTCTGAAGATTCTGGGTTTCTGTGGACTGGCTTGCTATTGAGTTGACACTAGTTAACTGAGGTTTCTTCTCTCACAGTTCATTTCTAAAATAAAAATTCTTCCTATCTATCTGTGGGCTCTAATTCTAATGGTAGCAATATTGAAAGAACCACGAAATGTATAGTGTCATTTGCAGTAAGACAGAAATCAAGGCACTCTTATCTTAGTGAAAGGTAATAAAGCTTATATTTATTTTTATATTTTAGAAGGAGGAAGGAAGACAATTGAAGTATCACTTCCAGGAACAGAAGCCCCAGAAAGCTCAAAATGCAGTACTGTCTCTCCTGCCAGTGGGATCAATTCAAGAAGGTTAGGGTTACAATGTGAATAGTTATGTTTAAAAAAATAAAAAATCAAGAATGTGGTATTGTTTCATTCTCTGAAAAACTGAAGCACATAATATCTACTTGGGTTCTGACAGATTGACTTGATAGAGAAAGTGAAATAATTTGGAGCAGAGAATGAGGGGCGAGGAGTGAGAAACAACCTACATTCAGTAGAAAAGCATGGGTTGATTACTGAAAACAAAAATGGGAGAAGAACACAGAGTGCTTTCCGGATGACAGAATGAGGAGATGATGTGCGACAGGGGGATAAATTCCTCCTTTATGGTCAATGAAACTAGCTCATAGAGCTGATGGGGGTGATCTGTCTAGATGGGCCTCCTGGTTGGTAAATGGTGACGCTAAGGATGTGGCTCTTCGGTCTCCACATGGCTTTCTGCTGCACGTGCTGCTCAAGTCTCCTCACTCCGTTCTGCCACCTTGGCCTTCTTCCTTACCCCTGCACATCCATTTTCCTCTTTCATGTTAAAAATTTGTCGGTGTGATAATGTTCATGGTGGAGTCTTCTTATTACACATTTGTCATAACCCATGGGATGTGTAACTAACAAAGCATGAACTGGATGCAGACAGAATGTAGCAACATTGTCTCATTGGTTATAGCAAATGTGCCACCTGGGTATCAGGTGTTAATTTCAGGGGGAGCTGCCGGGAAGGGAGTGGATGTTGGAGCTCCTCTCTCCTCTCCATCTCTCTTTCGACCTAAAACTATTCCTAAGAGAGAAAGTTGGTTAATATAAAAAAAGACTTAGGCTGGTGACAGTATGTTACAAATACTATACCTCATTTGGCTCTAAGTCAGCCTTGCCTTCCCAGCTCTTGCCAGTATTGAGAATTGTCAGTCGTCGATAATTTATGAAGGTTCATGATGATTGATCACTCTCGCATTCTTTTGTTTGTTTCTCATTAAATAGATCTTCAGGGGCTACAAGTAATTCTTGTTCTCCATTAAACGCCACCTCGGGAAGTGGGCAGTTCACACCTCTTAATCCCAGAGCAAAGGTATATGATAAAATGGAATTGTGAAATGTGTGTAGGGGTGGGGAGGATGAGGGTTGAAGGTGACTGCCTTAGGGATTTCCATTCCCCATTTTTATTCCTATTACCTTAAAGATGATATAAAAGTCAAAGAAGAAAAGTGATAATAATTTCCCTTCACTGGAAAAGTAAATGCCAAATAAGTCATATGCTCTGTTGTTTTCTAGGGTTACATAGGAATAAGATAAAATTCAACAGGATTTCAGTGGTTTTTACAGACTGAAAATTGCTGGTTTCAGGCACAGTTTCCCATAGTGTGGCAGAATAATAGGTGCGCTTCCCAGGGCTGTAGGTTTGCTGAGATCTTGGTTTCTTGGCCTGGCTGGGGCTGGCTGGGGCTGAGAGCAGCCAGAGCTGGGCCAGTTACCTTCCTCGTCCCCTTACCTTGAGGTGCCATGTGGGCCACGGTCACAGAGGTTATGGTACAAATAAATGCCATGTATTCTTCATGTGTTTGATTTGCTGGAGGAATGTTTAGAAACTTAATATCTTAACAGCAGATCCAAATGTTAGCAAAAGGCATCTTTTCTGCATTGATAATGCAGCAAAAGATAGTTCCTTTGCGTGCTGGATCATGATACTCAACTGTGAGGCGTCTTCAGTATCATCACCATTCTTTGCAAACCTGAGCTAACCACTGTCTGATTCTGAGGGACTCTGCTCTCTTTCTGAAGCCAGTCATTTCCAGCCTATAAAGACCATGGAAATCTTATTGAAATTGATCTCATTCTTTATTCCTAGCTTTAGTAATTAGACCAAAAGTTCTATTTTGTTCCATGTTTATTGAAGCCCAAATTAATTGCTGGGCTGAGATACTCTCTCACTTGGTCTGTATTTAGAATATTTGTCCTTTTGATGTTTCTTATGTTCTACAAAAGCGTTAATGCTTTAAAGTATTTTATGTAATTTGCTCTCAGTTTCTAGAGTGTAATGATCTTTAATCTACTAAGATCAAATGCATTTTTATCATGTTAACAAGTTGTATTTGTAATTTATTTAAAACACTGTGGATGTATTTTTTTAAATTAGTTTTCCTAAATCAATAAGAGGAACGGTTTGCTGATCATGGACTTAATTATTTGCAGTTGTCAGTATTAGAGAATATCTTTTCTGTTACCATTCAACCGCCTGGGATAACTTTGATTCTATATATTTGGTCTAAATAATTGTAAGTCTTGAATGGTGTCGTGTTCCTGGTTACATTCTAAATGCTTTTTGCATTTTTATTCAACAGAGTGAGAAACAAAATGAAGAAGGCTGGTTTGCCCTTTCTACCCACGTGTCGTAAGTGGAGTGAAGTTTCACAGAGTTTGTTTTCAGTAATATATTCTCGAGCTTCCACTCACCTTCCCTTGCTCCTGCTTTCAAGTTTTATGTTCTTCCAGACGAAGCCTCCCACGGTCTTGTGACTTAGTATTAGGGGAACAAAGAAATAAAGCAACTATTTTTAGTTTTTGACCTTTTCAAATAGATTTCCAACAAATGACCAACCTATAGCTTCCTGTGAATATGTTTTGCCTATAAGGAAATTAAAATTTTATATCTTAACATTTTTATGTCTTTTAAGTACTTTTGAGTGTTACATTTTTACCTTTATAATCTTTATTCAGTTGTTTTGGTTTTGGGTTTTTTTGGTCTAATATATCTTGTGTTGATCTATTTCATTTGTATTTTTCATGAAGAACTTAAGTTGTTTTACATATGACTTAAAATAAAATGCCTCTGTGTGATTAAAGTTTGATTTTCAGAAAAGTTTGACCCCGTTTTTGTTTCTGGTTTAGAGGAAGGTCATGGTAATCCATCATTTTTCCATTGAGTGGCAAGTGCCATTTTAAAGAGTTGCTGTGGAGTCCTTTTTTATATTTGCTTATGCAGGTAAGAGTGGTTGTAGATACTATAAAATTGTTATGTAAGCCTGCCCTGGTGGCCTCGTGGTTCAGTCTGCATCCACTGACTGGTGCAGTCCATACACATCTCAAGGACCCGGGTTCATAATCTGGGCCAGGGGACCAACCAAGTTGAACAGCCAAATAAAAGTAAATAAAGTGCTGCTTCCTCCTGTCTTTTCCTGCCTGCCTGCCTACTTCCTTCATTCTTGCCTGCGTCTTTCCTTTAGAAAACAAAACTTACATAGTCTCTTTGAAAATGCCATCAATAATTATAATATACAAATAAATAATGATCATACAGCACACATGTTTAAATGTGTAACTTTGATTTATTAGCATATTTAGTGCTTGAAACAGAATAGAATACAAAAAGTTGATATGAATTTTACCACCCCTGAATTTACTAAGAATTCAGAGTTGGTTTACTTTCAGAGTCCCTCTTTGGCTCTCAGATATTGGTTCCTATTTAAAATTTTCTTTTTGAATTATCTCTGTCCCTTGGCTCTGTGATGGGAATTCTCAACCTAAGTATGGTAGGAGTGGGTAGAAGGAGCACACTGAAAATACTTTGGCAACTTCAAAGAGTTCTTTGGGAAGAACCAACTATGGCAAAAGAGGCCAAAGTAATACTAAGGAATTGGCACTATATCAAACTGAAAAACTTTGCACAGCAAAAGAAACCCCCACTAAAACAAAAAGCCAGCACATGGGGAGAAGATATTCACATAGCATACATCAGATAAGAGCTTAATCTCCAAAATATACAAAGAGCTCACACCGCAACAATAAAAAGGCAAATGGCCCACTCAAAAAATGGATGGAAGAACTGAATAGACACCTGTCTAAAGAAAACACAGATGCCTTCAGACACCTGAAGTTCATCATCAGAGAAATGCAACTAAAAACTACAATGAGATACTAACACCAATAAGAGTCTACATCAGAAAGATTGGAAATAGCAGGTATTGGAGGGGGTGTGGAGAAAAAGGAACCCTCCTGCACTGTTGTTGGAAATGTAAATTAGTGCAGCCTCTTTGGAAAACGGTATGGTGATTCCTCACACAAATAAAACATGGATCTACCATTTGATCCAGCAGTCCCACTCTTGGGCATATACCCCAAGGATACAAAATCTCTAATTAGAAAAAAATAGCTGCACCCCTATGTCATAGCAGCCCAGACATGGAAACAACTTAAATGCCCATCAACAGATGACTGGATAAAGAAGCTGTGGTTTATATACTTAATGGAATTTTATGCAGCACTGAAAAAAAAAACAACAAAAGCAATCAGGTTGTAACTAGAAGGGATCATGCTAAATGAAGTAAGTCAGAAAAAAGAATACAGGATGATTTCACTCAGGTGGACTATAATGAAATGAAACAAACAGATGAACCCCAGCAAAAAAATATTCAGGACATAAGATTATGTTTCCAGAGGGGATGGGAAGGAAAGAGGGAAAAGGGTGGTGGCAGAGGACACTGGAACTATTTGGAGGGTGTGGTGTGAAATATTGACTGAGACGAATTTCAGTATCCTAAAATGTGGCATTGTGAACAACAGTAACATTACTATTAGGAAAAACTACTTAGGGACCTTTCTTAGAAAACACCTTATGTCCTGTAGTTGTAAATCACTGTTGTGGGAAGTGTCATAGACAACTTTTGGGGGGTGCCAGCATTATTCTGGTGGCAAGAATTAAATGATTTTCTTTTGGTTTCACTGATTTATGTGGGGTCATCTGTATTTAGACGAAGTTGTTGTAGATTCTTCTTTCTGTTGCATTTTTATAAACTTGATAATAAATGCTACCCGTCGGGGATATAAAACCATTTTAGTGTTGTTCCTTGTGTTATTGAAATGTCAAGTTATCTGCAGGATTTGTGAATACCTTCTTTCAACAGGGCTTTCCCTAGTGTTCTACATCTGCTTGGGGAGCAGTCCTGTTAATGTTCATTTTGCGGATAAAATACAAAAGTTGATTGAAAAAACTCCAAGGATAATAGATGTAAAGAAAAGAAACTCCTGTTGATATTACCAACAAATGGGTGGTATAAGGATTTTTGGAAAATGATTGCATAGTATTATAGAAACCAATAAGCATGAAACATTGTACAGCCTTTTTTCTCATGTCAGCTTTATTGAAAATAACTTAAAATGGACTGTATCCACTTAAAGAGAACAGCTCTGTGACTTTTGGCAGTTGGAGATGTCCACAAACACCCATCACAATTAAGGCACAACATTTGTATCTAAAAGATTCCTCAGGCCCCTGTGGTGCATTCTTCCCTTTGCTCCTGCTCTAGGTAGCCATTTGAGTTGAGATTCGTCCATGTTGTGTGTATGGGTTTCTTTTTACTTATGTGTGAAGATATTATCCACTTACCTGTCAATGGCCATTTGGGTTATTACTAGTTTTTTCTATTATGACTAAAATGTCTGTGAACATTCCTGTACAAGACTTGGTATGGACACAGTTTTGTTTCAATCTCTCTTGGATAAATACTTTGCTTGTGGAATGGCTTGGTACATGTTGAACTTAAAAGAATCTGCCAGATTGGTTTTCCAAAGTGTTGGTGCCATTTTACATTCCCAACAGCTGAGTATAAGAGTTCCAGATGCTGCCCATCCGTGCACACCTGGCGCTGGAAGACGTTAGTGTTACCCATTCCAGCGGGTGTGTCTGTGGGGTGTTGTGTGCATCTCCTTGGGGACTGACGTTGAGTATCTTTCCGTGTAATTACTGACCGTGTCTGATGCGGTCAAGTTTTCAAAGTCCTTTGCCCATGAAAAATAAGGTTACTAATGTTTTTGTTGGTGATTTATGAGTTCTTTATATATTCTGGGCACAAAGTCCTTTGTCACATGTTATTGCGGTGTTGTGGCTATTTTAGAAGAATGGTTTGTAGCCAATGACATTAGGTATTTAACCAGTCTGTTGGCTGTGGCAGAGCAGTGATGGACAAGCTGCTAATGCCTTCAATGTGTCGAGCGAGGCCTCGGTTTTGTGCGCCTAGCGTCTGGCGACCACGGAGTTTACAGCACAAAATCTTATTTACTCTTGAAAGTTCGAGAGAAAACGTGAATGTGAGCTAAAACCATAAAATCTGCGCTGAAAGTGCTCGATGAGGGATTCTTTGGACCATTTTGCATTATTGGGCAGGTAACTTTGAACATTTAAAAAAATTGTTTCCTTAAACTACTAACAAAACCCTCGGAGCGGATTATAAACCGGCTTTTTCGGTTAATCACCCTGCGCCCGGGTCTAGCAGCAGGCGAGCCAAAGAGCCGCCGCGAGAGCGCATGCGTCTCAGGACGCTCCGGCCCCGCCTTCCGAGACGCGGCTGGCGTCGCCATGGCAACCTCGTCACCATAGCCCCAGGACGGACGCGGTGGCTAGGATCGTGCGGCGGCGGCGGCGGGGGCCTTCGGTAAGTTTGGACCCGGCGCCCGGGCGGTTCCCACAGCCTCCCCTCGAATCTGCTGGCGAGTCTGAGCGCAGTGAAGCGCCTGTCGACGTCTCTTAGTGTCACCGTGTCCTCCAGCCCCGGCGGGAGCGCTTTCCTTCCTGCTTCCCGCAGATCAGTTCAACACCCATTGCCAGCGACTCGCATTCGCGGGACCCGAGCGCGACTCTAGACACCAAGTGAGCACAGCCCCTGCCTGCAAGGAGCTCGGGTGGCAGAGCCGAGGTAGATCAGGCTAAGAAGGGACCTTGTCTGGCAGAGGCGACACACGAGGAGGACCAGAACTGGCGTGGTGACAGAGGGAATGGAAGGGAGGAGACGCATTCAAAAGGCTTTGATTATGATAAAAAAACAAAACAAAAAAAAAAACAAAAAAAAAAAACTATCATTTTTGAGTACCTACTGAGTGCTTTATGTAAACCCATGGTCCATAACCAGGGTTCTGATCCCTGTCTGCACCAAAGAATTATGTGGGCCGCGAGCCCCTGAGGTTGGTGCATTATAAAGTTGCTTGGTGGATGCACCCTCATGGCTCAGTGGCTGAGGTCCTGGCATGGGGACCATATAAAATCCCCAAACTAGGATTCGTGACCTGGAGCCAGGGTGAAAAAACCAAAATAAGTAAAAGATGCTTCTTTCTTTCTAAACAGCTGTCCATGTAATTCTAAAGTACATCCCGAGTTGAGCACTATGGGTATAAAAGACCTCATTTAATACAACTCTGCCAGATTACCAAACCACTCATTTTACACACAAAAGCACTAAGAGGTCAAGGGCCCCGAGGGACTTGGCCTTTGGCCAAGTTAACTTGACCTTTCTCCTTGGTCAAACCTGCCTGTGAACCCCAGTCTCTTGTTTCCAAAACCTAATCAGATTACAATACAGTTTGCTAATCCGTTCTTTCTAAAGCAAAAAACACCTTGTTTTACCAATTAAATTGCTAGTCTTCAGGAGGCCAGGTCCCTCTTCTGCTTGATCTGCTTGATCTGCTCCACTGCTTTTTGTCAGCCATTGTGTTTTTTTAAGATTATTATTTTAGTACTGAAGTAACATTGGTTTATAATACTGTGTATATTTGAGTACAGGTTACACTTTTTCAAATGCATAGTACCATGTCACACTCATCACTGGAGTTCTAGTAACCCTCCAAAACTATCCACTGGACCCTTTCTAACCTTTGTTCCCACCCTCCAAGCCCTTCCCCTCAGGTAACCGCAGTCCTGTTTTCAGAATCCATGGTTTTCTTTTTGCTTTATTTTGTCTGTTTGCTTTGTTTTTTTTTTAATAGTCTACACATGAGTAAAATCATCTGTTGTCTTTCTTCTTCTGATTAAATTTCACTTAGCATAACTTCCTAGGTTTCCATTTATACTGGTTTAAATGACAAAATTTCATCCTTTTAAAAATAGTTGAGTAATATTCCATTGTGTGTGTGTGTGTGTGTGTTATATCTTACATCTTCTACAAATGTGAGATGATGTATCTCATTGTGGTTTTGGTTTGCGTTTCCCTAATAATAAGAGATGATGTTCAATTGGTTTTCATGTGCCTGTTGGAAATCTGTCTTCTTTGGAGAAGTATCTGCTCAGATGTTCTGCCTATTTTTGGATGAAGGTTGTTTTTTGCTGTTGAGGTGTACAACTTCTTTATAAATCTTGGATATTAACCTATTGTTAACTGTACGATGTGCAAGTACCTTCCATTCAGTAGAATATCTTTTGTTTTGATAATAGTTTCTTTTTCAGTGCAGAGATTTTTCATTTGATGTAGTCCCACTTGTTTACTTCTGCTTTTGTTTCCCTTGCCTTTGGAGTCGAGTCCCCCAAAGCACCTCTAAACACAAAGAGTATATGCCTGTGTTTTCTTCAATGTATTTAATGGTTTCTGGTCTTAACACATTTTGAATTAATTTTCATATGTAATGTTAGGTAGTGATCTAGTTTCATTCTTTTGGATATGAGTGTCCTATTTGTTTTATTTTGTTTTTTCAACTGTTGAAAGGATTTTCCTTTCTCCATTATTTGCTTTTGGGATCCTTTTCATAGATCAACTGTCCATATATATGAGTTTA
Organism: Solenodon paradoxus; assembly: GCA_004363575.1. Classification (NCBI taxonomy): domain Eukaryota; kingdom Metazoa; phylum Chordata; class Mammalia; order Eulipotyphla; family Solenodontidae; genus Solenodon; species Solenodon paradoxus. Next base: position 258,043 of record RJWH01002121.1, read on the forward strand.
TTTCTGGGCTCTCAATTCTGTTCCATTTATCTGTGTCTGTTTTTATTCCATTACCACACTGTTTTGATTACTAGTGCTTTGTCGTGTAGTCTGAAGCAGGGAGCATGATGCCTCTATTTTTCCTTTTATTTTCCTTAGGATTGCATATCTGTTTGTGGTCTTTTGTGGTTTCATACAAATTTTAGTGTTTTATATTTCCTTGAAAAACGTTGATAGGGATTATATTGAATCTGTTCTTTACCTAAGATGACTGTTTTAACAGTGTGAATTCTTCCAATCCAAGAGCATAGAATAGCTTTCTCTTTGTGTCTTCTATTTCTTTTAACAATGTCTTATAGTTTTCATTACATGGGCCTCTTACCTCCTTTGTTAAATTTATTCCTATGTATTTAGATGTTTTATAGGATTGTTTTCTTAATGTAGTTTTCATATAGAAATGTAATAGACTTTTGTATATTGATTTTATAAATTGCCACTTTACTGTACTCACTGTTTCTAATATATAAATATTTTTTAATGGTAGTCGATCTTTTGAACCCAGAAAATCTATGAACTTATTATTATCCAGTGTTGCTAGTTCACAGTACTGGGAGTATTCTTTTGGTTTCTGTATTTTCATTCACATTCTACACAACCTGAAAGTCACTGGTTTTGTGATATCAAAGTTTATCGCATGGTAGTATTAGTCACTGGAGGAATATATTGCTATGATAGTACAGAATAAAGTGTCTTGACACCATTTTATTTTTGTTGTGGTTAAAATCCTTTGCTTCTAGAGCATTTAAGTTATCATATAGTGTCTTTTACCCACATTTGTGATTATCTTATAAGTAACTTATTTGGTCTTACGGGCTCTCTATTAGAATTTATATTTAGTTAACATTCAGCTATAGTATGTTAACAATAAATTATTTTAGCAAAGGGAATAATTCATGTGGAATAAAGTGAAATGAAACAAACAGTTAAATACCAACAAAAGCCCACAGGGCACAAGATGATAACTATGGGGTAGGAGGGGAAGGGGGGGGTTGGTTGGGGGGGGTGTAGGGGTTTGGGGGCCTGGGGGGGGAAGAAGGGAGGGAGCAAGGTGACGGTAAAGGACACTGAGACTCTGGTGGTGGGTGCACTGTGTGATACCCATAGACTGAGATGTGAGTTCAATATCTTAAAACGAGTATGGTTTTGTAAACAAAAGAAATAATAAAATTTTTACAAAAGAACTAAAATGTAGAGAATGATCTTAAGAAGTTTGGATTGGTGAGAATCAAGAAAGAAAACTCTATAAATTACTGAAAGGTATTCGACGTACCATTGTTGGTTCTCAAGGGTGCCATGTGCCAGGGAATGTTCTGGAAGCTTAGAAAATCTCCTGGCCTACAGACAGAAAACAGCAGTTCTACAAATGCATAGTACTGAATTCTGTCAACACTCTAAATGAAACTGGATATAGATTCTTTTTTTTAAGGAGAGGTGCAGGGAGGAATGAAGGCGAGTAGGCAGGTAGTCAGGAAGAGAGAAGAGGAAGAAGCATCTTTATTTTTATTTAGTTGCTCACACTGGTTGCTTCTGCGCAGGCCTGGGACTTGAACCCAGGGGTATGTGACTTGCTCCTACAGAGGCGATTGACCCAACCACTGCTCCACCAGGGCACACCATGGATATGGCTTCTTGCCCAGAGCCTTCAGACACAAAGGCAGCTCTGCTAATGTTGTGATTGGACCCTGTGGGACTCTAAGCAGAGAATCAGCTGAGTTACAACAGTGCCCGGACTTCTGACCCACAAAATTATGAGAAAGTAGTATTATTTTAAGGTGCTACGTTCGTATGCCAATAATTGAAAGCTAAAACAACTTTATAAACTAAAATATTGAAATTTTGTAGACTGAAAATATTCAGTTAGTTCCTAATTGATTAGAAACAATAGAATATCAATGGTTTTGTTGGCAAATTCGATGACTTCTTTGCCTCCACCTATTTGTGGTCTGCATCCTGGCAACTCAGATGGTCATTTCGTTTCCTTGCAAAACCTTACGAGCTGTATTTTATCAAGGAAATCTTTATTTACAGTCACCATCTGAATGAAACATGCCTATCAGACCATCAGAGTTCTGGTCAACCTCAGATGGCTCTGAATCTGTAATTCTGAAAATGAAAGTCTTCTGAGACAATACCAAACAAGATTTGATTAGTTTCTTCTTTTTAAGACTGTACACTTTTTAATGCCAGGGGCCCTGCTCTGTTCATCTTTATATCCTCTGCAGTGCCTACAGGAACACCATTTGTGTATCAATATGCTCAGTAGTCAGAGTTGGATTGATTTAAATTGGGAAGACTCTTGAGAGGAAGGGAGAAACTGGTCACTGGGTGCGTTTGTCTCTGTCTGGACGCGCTCACGCACAGCCTGGGAATCTGCGCGCAAGCCACTGTCATTGACGAGGAAACACGCCCGTATGTCTGAACTCGAAGGAGCAGGGAATCCTAAGCGATGGATGATAGAATTTAGATTTTAAAAGATCTTGCTACTTCAAGCGTTTCTGTTGTTTGACTGCTCCATCCCTCCTTACGCCAGTTGGCATATAGTCTGCAATCAGGTGAGTGACGGGGAGATGGAGGGACAAGGGCGAGTAGAAAGAAGCACCACACCCACTCATTGTAAAAGGTAAACCATCATCTTGGTGCCTCAGAAAAATGACTCCACCTACTAAACACACAATTTAGTTACAGAGTATCATCTTAAGATGTATCTTTCTTGATAATCACTTACAGGAAAAGCATTTGGATGCGGTACTATTGCTCCCCAGACCAAGAGCGGGCATCAATCATTATGATGTCGCTGCCAGAAAGCAATAGAATGAAGCCTAAGTGCCGAGGAAGAGAGGTGGTGCTCCTGTGGTGGCCTCGCGTCTGCTTTTGCCAAACTGGTCTTTCTCCAGAGACCAGGAGGGTAAAATAACGGGCTAGTTCCATGAATTCCAGCAGCAACCTCTTCAGTGGTTTTCTTCATTCTCGTTTGATAGTCGAGGAATAGATGCACATTTCTCAACTAGGCCAGTGACAAAGTGGGAATTCAAACCTGAAGTGAACTGCAGACAGTCCCCAACTTAGAGTGTGATTCAGCATCAAGTTTTTCGACTTTAGGATGGTGTGAAATTGATACGCGTTCAAGAGAAACCACACTCTGCATTTTGATCTATTCTGGGGCAGCGAACAGTTCCCAGTTAGCCGCGTGATCCTGAGGGTAAACAACCCGTATTCTATAGGCTGCTTTTCCATTCAGTAGTCAGCAAGTTACAGGAGATACTTTATGATGAAAAATGTTTTGTGCTAGGTGACTGCCCCCATGTAGCGGGGCATTCCGAGCACGTTGAAGGTAGGCGAGGCTAAGCTGTGACGCTCTAGGTTAGGTGCACTAAGTGCATTTCAATTTAGGGTATTTTTAATTTATGATGGGTTGATCAAGGCATAGCCCCAAGGTACAGATCTACACAAACCAGACCCACACAGAACTACTGCTCTAGTCCGCCTGCCGGCCCTGCTGGAGGATTTTGCAAAGGTAGGCTTTGTGGTGTGAAGGAAGAGTTAAGACATAGAAAAAGATGTTGTTTTCAAATACAGGACGAGCCCATTAGCGAGGACAGTGAACCTGTTGTGTCAGTTTGCCCCAGAGAATCCTTCACTGCTTTCCATCACCATAGAAGGTGTTATAAACTTCTTAGCAAAGCTTAGAGGTCATTTTATGATCTGCTACCTGCCTCCTCTTTTGTATCCATTTCGCTCTCTTGGGCTGCTTTCAGCCCTGAGTGGACAGAGTTCCCTTTACCTAATACACTCGTCTTCATTCCAGACCTGTTCCGGCCAGGCAAGCAAAAGACGGTGACCACTAGTTGACCTGGGAGCTGGATGGGGCCACTAGAGACTCCTCCCCACCCAGGGCCAACCCAGTGTCTTTCTCTTGCCTTTCCTCCTGCTCCCAAAAGTTGCCCAAGGACATGTTCCTGTGATAAGAACATCTGGATGGCAATTAAGATGAGTGGAAGCCTCAGTCAGCTTTGAAGTTTTAGGGCGTGGGTGCAAAAAAGGACTAGTTTTCTCAGCCACACAAGGCAAAACCTCTATGTAAGTTCCTTTGGTTTACAACTGCCCCCCACAGACATGGAGTGGTCAGCTGCTTTCTTCCATCTTTCCATTTGGGGGGGCGGTTTCCAACTGCACCTGGGCTGTGATGCAACTATCTTGATGACTCTTCATCAGCCTCTTCCCATCCCCTGACCCAGGTTTAACCTGGCTTTCCATGCCCACAGAGCCACATTCTTTCCTCTTCAGGGGCACTTGTTATATTTTAATGCTGGTTGCGTTTATGTCTTTCTAAAGAAGCCCCACAAAGTTGGGATCATCTCTCTCCAACTCAGCATTGCTGATTTAGTGTCTGATATGACACCTGCTACAGAGTAGGAACCTGGAACAAATACTTTGACATGGAGATTGACTTGTAACACCCAGGGAATTCGGTAATGGGGAAGAGGAAGAGGAGGGACTGAACCGAAGGAAGGATGGCAGAGGGTTCATTTGAATGGCGGAGCATTTAGGGAAAAGATGGATTGGGGTGACATACTTCACTGTGGGCCTTTGGAAAACCAGAGGGCACCATGAGGGCGAATTTGCCTGGAGAAAGGGAATATATGACTATATTTTGCTGGAACATATGTTCCAGTTTGACCAGGATTGTCCTGATTCAGCAGCATTGACCTGGTGTCTCACCTGGTTTGAAACTGTCCCAGGTTCAACCACCGTTTGCTAAAAGTTTATCTGGGTAAACAGACCTGACAAACTTGCTTCAAATTGCCCAACAGCCATGCGGCCCACCCACTCCAGTCCTGTGCCTGCAGCCCCGCCCCCCGCCCCCTGTGTCTGGTGAGATATTCCAGGTGATCTTGCTTTCAACTCTAAAAATTGTTCAAATTGTCATCAACCTGTATTTTGCCCTTTTCCAAAGGTGTCTGCTGTCTGCATCCTGCTGCTGGTAAGGCCACCTTGCCGTCAACACACATGGTGCTTGGTGCTTGAGGAATTTGTTAGGTAGAAAAACCCTGTTAATGATTTCACTTTATCCCTTTCTCTGTCTCGATTTTGCACTTACAGAAGAAATGAAGGAACCCGATGATGCCGAAGAGGGGAAGTCAGAAGGATCAAAGAGTGATGGAAGACAGTCTCAGAGGTCCTCTAAATCTGTATCAAGATGTGCGTAAAGGTTATAATGTACACAGAGGTGTCTTAGTATTCAGTTTTTGTTTAATTAGCTTTTTTAAATTGCAGTAATAATTCTACACATTAATTTCCTATGTGTAGGTTCCCCATGTCTTAGGTACATGTCAACACACCCTGCCCTCCACCCCATCACCAAGTGTTCTTCCCCAGTGTCCAGTGGGCTCCACACGATTTGCCCCCGCCCACCCCGTTCCCTCTGGTGACCTCAGTTCTTTTGCAGATGTTAAAGGTTGCTTTTTATTTCATCTGTTCCTATGTTTTGTCTATTCACATTCCGTTAGGTGAAGCAATTTTAAGAATATATACACATGAGAGTGTCTACAACAGAAAGGGCTTAGTTATTTTTTCTCCTCTCTACTGCGCTCTAAATTCTTTTAGAGCAGAGTCTATGTTTTAATCATTTTGTCCCCGGTTGCTGCACATAGAAGTAATTGTCATCCTTGTGTTGATAATGACGCTTCTGCACATCTGGTTTTGCTCTCATGTGAGGTCGACAAAGTCTTTAGTGGACTTCCCCTGCCCCCCTTCTTTTCTTTATTATTTTTATGTTTTTTAAGGAAAGGTGTAGGCAGGAATGAAGGCAAATAGCCAGGCAGGACAAGAGAGGAGAAAGAAGCATGTATTTTACTTAGTTGTTCATCTTGGTTGTCTCCCACCCTTGCCCTCTGTGCCCTGGTTTGCAAACCTGAGTCCTTGGGATGTATATGGACTACACTGGCTGGAGGTTGCAGACTTAACCACTGAGTCACCAGGGTGTGCCTTCGTGGCCTTTCCTAACACAGTGCAGCTGCACTTTGGTTTTGAGTCCTGGATCTACTCCTTAGAGAGGCTTGATCTGGGATAAATCCTTTCTCCTCTCTGAGCCTCAATTTTCTCACCCATTACAGTAATTGTGAGTCATTTGGAGGATTCGGTTGGATGGCATCTGTGTTAGGCTATCACAGACTGCAAACAGAAGGGAAAGTGAGGAATTTGTCATGGGGTTTTTGAAAGATGACTGGTTCTTTCTGACTGGGCAGCATGGTGTTAGGTATCTTAGTGGAATCTTGACTTTTTAAGGTTCTAATCCTTAATATAGTTTTAGAAATTTTAACTATTTACCTAGAAGAGTTCAAGTTTCAGGGAAATCAGTTCATTTACATCTACATTAAGTTCTTTCAATCCTGCTTGAGATACATCTCATAAAGCCATAATTTCTCCATATCCCATTTTATTTTAGATGTTTGTCTTCACTTGCTTGGACTCCTATAACAAGGATTTCCACACAAGTCTTCCTGTCTGGGCCTCCCTCCATTCCACCACTAGAGTTAGCTTTCTGAAAGAATGGGATTATGTCACCCACTCCAAACACCTTAGCTTGCTTCTCACGTTTTCCATTCCCACTTTTCTCTGCTCTCCACTTTTCTGACACAGGGTCATTTACTTTTTGGTTTCCAGCCATTCGCAGCGTTTTTAAGGATGGATGCATTCAATGACAATGACCTTCATCTAATTCTGTCTCTAGATCTCCCTTCATTATGTCCCATCATCTCATCCACCATGGCCTGGCCCTGTGCTCAGCTCATAAATTAGGTCACATATCATGGGTCTTAGCCTGCAGAAAGATTGCAGGAAACGAGTTCTGGAATCTAGAACCCTCTACCTCGGCACTGTGACAAGAGGTGTCTGTCGTGGTTTACCCACATGCTTGAGAGCTGCTCTTCTTTTTTCTGGAGAGCTCGCCTTGATTTCAGTTTTGCTAAAATCTCCAAGCAACCTCTTACCCTGTAGAATTTTCATTCAGGGGTGCACCCTTGTGTCTCAGGTGGTTGAGACAGTGGGATCTGGACCATGCAAAACCTAAGAACATGGGTTTGTGGTTGGTTGGGGGCCACCAAAATAAAAACAACTAAATAAAAATACTTCTTCCTCCTCCCCTCACTTCCTTCCCATTTTAAAAGAAAAAAACCAAACAAACAACTGGACCATTTATTAGCTTTGGTTTAACCACTTTGAGGAACTAGTACCAGGTAACAACAAAAGGTTCTTAAGGACTAAACCCTAGTAAAATGGCAGTACTGATACAGGACACTAGTCCATGCTCTTTTCTCTATTTTTCAATTTCCTGTAAGTAGCAGTGATAGGAAATAGACAGGAAATGAAGTGAAAATGGCAACTGACTCTCAGGAAAGGGTAATTCATAAAATTATCAGTGACTAAATGAAATGATTCTTCTGGGATATGTGAGTATTAAGACTCAGTATAGAGCATACAATGAAAGTATTATCTTCCTTCGGAATAAGTTTAATTTAAAATGTAGAAACTATTAAAACAAACTTTTCAATGGCTGCAATAAGAGAGGATTACAACATTTTAGATGACACCACCATCGATGAAACACTCACCGAAGGCGAAGACCCTTATCTGGAGGACAATGACGTGTATACAGAAGATGACGAAGACAATTCAAGTTCACCTCAAGATGACTATGAGGAAAGCACTGGTGGTGAGCATCGTTCGTTTCTATCAGTTGCCACTATTCTAAAGACAGATGGTCCAAATCAAAGTCAACATGCCCTAGAAAGAAAATTTTGCAGAAAGAGTATAGGGCGATAAAGGGAGCTTATCAAACATAGTCTGGTAGGTGGTTTAGTGACCCCGGAGCTGCATGTTCCA
>RJWH01002122.1:0-166830 GCA_004363575.1 Solenodon paradoxus
GTGCAGAGAAGAGGGGTGGATTCAAAAAGTGGAGGAGGAAAGAAAATGGAAGAAACTGGGAGCAGAGTGCTTGGCAAAGCTGAGGTTCTCGCAGCATTCCCTAACCTTATAATAAACCAAGTAATTGACTCAACCATAATAGATTCCTACTAATTTTTGAAAGGTCCATTTTAATTAACAAAAAAGAGTTGCAAAAACTGTCAGAGAAAGGGTGGCCAAGTGGGAAGAAACGAAACCAAACTTACATTTTGAATCAAGAACCTGGTTCTCAGGCAGGAGGGGACCTCAGGAGTTTGCTGGACTATAATGTTTTGGGAATTGCCTTTTCGTATCTTTTGCAGATTTTTAAAACAGCATCCTTATTAATTGGTAGATTCTTTGTTTATACTTTTATTGATACTAATCTTTTGACAGTTCAGTGCATGTATTGCAAATAATTTTCTTCTAGTCTGTGACTTGCTTCTCCTTCCTCCCCCAACTCCTGGGTGTCTTTTGGAGCACAATTTTTTTTTTTTTTTTTTTTTAATTTTAAAGGAAAGGTGTAGGCAGGAATGAAGGGCGAGTAGGCAGGCAGGAAGAAAGAGGAGGAAGAAGCATTTTTAAAAATTCTGTATTTATCCTTTCTAAGTAAATCAATGATTTCTTTTGCAACTTAATGTATTATGAAAGATATTAAATAAAATAATGAGATTCTCAAAATTTTTTTTATTTTGAAAGTTGTCTTCATTCTAACATTTCTAGCGACTGAAAAATGCAATGTATAAGCAGACAAATAATTTGTCATGTTACGAGTTTATGGTCAGATTATGTTTATAAATCAAGAAGTCTTCAATTGCTGTTCTCTACCTGTGAAACTAAAGGAGAATAAAGTGTGCTTAACTTATACATTAAATGTCAGCAATCATAGCTAGAAATGAAACTGCAAATGAATCAAATTTTCAAGAATGTGTTTCCGTGATAAAGCAAAGAACAGAATGCTGATACCATAAGCATCATTAATTGGGACTATTACTATCAGCCCTTAAATTAATGATCTTCATTCATGAAAAGAATAGTTCGTTTTTGCCATAATAATTTAGACACTTAAAATATAGCTTAAAGCTTAATTTTTTTCACTTTTTGGGGTCATCTTTCTTTTATTTTTTTCATTTTATTTTTCAAAATTATATGCTCTCTTAAAATTGACATACATTTTGAAAATAGTATAGTGGATATATGGATATTCATAATATTGTATATATATGTTTATATGTTATATACTATATTTGTTTTATTATTTCACATCGCTATATGATTTTTAGGATATTGAATTTATATCTCAGTCTGTGTGCATTTCACACTATACCCACCATCAGAGTCCTAATTTCCTTAAAACTCCTTATTTTTTTAGGCCAAGAAAATTTATCACATTAAATACTTATTTCAAAAGAAACTCTGGAGGGTACAGTATATTAGATATTTCCAAAATAATTTATCTTTAAAATGAATATGGTAGAGTATATAAAAATTCATAATGTAAGCTTCAGTCACAATTCCGTAATTTAAAAAAGTTAAAAATTGGAATTATCCAGAAGAGAAAGGAAAAGAAAAAACTCAGGTATAGGTCTGCTTGGGTTGCTTTTACTAAGGCCTTTTTGAGCTTCTTGGGGTCTGGAGGATTGCTTCATTCTTCAGGTTGGGGAAATTTTCAGCTATTTCTTTAAATACAGTTTCTGCATCCCTTCCTCTCTCTTCTCCTTCTGGGACCCCTATAATGCAAATGTTGTTTCTTTTGATGTTATCCCATAAGTCTTGAATGCTGTCTGCATTTCTTTGTGTTCTTTTATCTCTTTACTGGTTTGCCTGAGTGCATTCTAATGCCCTGTCTTCTAGCTCACTGATTATTAGAGTCTTCACCTAGCCTATTCTTACTTAAGTTCCTCTATTTAATTCTTTAGGTTAGCTATTGTGGTCTTTATTTCTTTGACATCTGTTTTGAGCTGATTTATTTCTTCACTATTTTTCTTCCTCTACTGTTTTCTTGATTTCCATGAGTATGTTTATCACTATTGCTGTGAATTCATCCTCGGGTAGTTTGCTGATAGCTGTTATATTCAGATTTTCCCTGTTTTTTTTGGTTCCCTCACTTCACATATATTTGTGTCTTTGCTCTGTTTGGCATTCTGTTTATGTCTCTGTGTATAGGGTTTTCCTGCAGTGATGGCCTGTGTAGAATACTGATTTGCCCTGAATAAGCCTGGATCTTGGTTTGGACACTGTGATTTGTTGAGTTTTGTGGCATCACTACTGGTTGGATTTGTTGAAGTTCTTATGGGCTTTGTTGCTGCCCCAGTTTATGGAGTTAGTGTTTCTGTGGGGGGATCCAGAACCTTCCCCCCACCCCGTGTCCCAGTTCCCAACTGCAATGACTACCTTGCTGTTGGCCAGTAACTGCAATCAGGCTGCAGTTTCACCTACACCCACAAGGTGGTGCTAATGGGTAGCCTGTGGATGGGATTTCCAGTGGGTGGGTCCTGTGACTCCAGGCAATATGGTGGGAGGGGGAAAGGGTAGTGTGGACGATTTCCCCAGCTTCCTGCCCATTATGCAGGCACCCAGAATAATTTTTTTTTCATACTTGCATCTTTAATCCCCAGGGATTATTTTTTGTGTGTGTAATATGATGCAATTTCATTTGTATTGCATGTGGATAGACTGCTCCAGGACATTTAAAAAAAGAGTTCATCTTTCCTCACTAGTCTATCATGTATCAAGTTTGAACTTTGTTTATTGGTACATTTGTTTAGTACTGAAATGATACTGCAGAGTCTTCAATAATATAGGTTTGTAAGAAGTCTTGATAATTTACCAGTCTCACCATCTTAATCTTTGTTTTCAGAAGTGTTTTGGCTACTCCAGATTCTGTGATTTTTTTTAAATTAGCTGAATTTTCGTGCAATTCAAGTTCTAGGAAAAATACTGTTGGGCTTTTGATTGGGACTTTATTTGATTTATAAATTAAATTGGGAGAGAATTGATATCTTTAAGGTACTATTTTATCATGAGTATCATTTATATCTCCATTTATTTAGGTCAACTTTCAAAATGTGTTATAATTTTCTCCATAAAAACAATACATATCTTAGATTGTATTTATTTCTTGATTATATATATGTATATATTATATATATATCTGATATAAATTTTATGTATGTTATATATAGTTAAAAAATAAATCTGAGCTAAGATATGCACACACACACTCACATGTGTATATAAATGACTTTTTTTATATTTTACATGTTATAGGAAGTGACTTATTCATAATATTACAAACTTGTGTCAATATTGCTGCCACTACTGGAAATACATTTTATACATACATTCTTTATCTAATAACTTTTACAATAAATGGTGCGCTCAATTTTCTTAGCTATAGGAAATCTTCACCATTTGGCTACAGGTTAGTTTTAGGAAAATTCACTGACCTCAGACCTTGATTCTAGGTTCACTTGTCTCTGTACTTGAAACACACGCTTTAGGAGTTCTCCAGGCAAAATCTGTTGGTAATAAGCTTAGCTGTTTCTCTGAAAATATCTCTTTATTTCAAAAAGAATTTGTTAGGTGTACATTTCTAAGTTGACAATTACTTTCTTTCGTTTTTATAAAAGGAAGGAAGCAGACAGAAATGAAGGCAAATAGGCAGGTAGGCAGGACAGAAGAGAAAAGAGGAAGAAGCATTCTATTTAGTTAGTTGTTCATTTTAATTGTTTCCCCCACCATCTTCTTGGGCTTAATAAGGACTATACCAGAGCTGTAAACTTAACAATGAGCCATCAAGTGGCGCCAGAGAATTGCTTTCTTGCAGCATTTAAATATTTATAAAGATGAAGGCAGGTAGGCAGGCAGACAGAAGTGAAAGCAGATAGGAAGGAAGAAAGAGGAGAAAGAAGCAGCTTTATCTATTAATTCTGGTTGTTCTCCCCAGCTCAGGTCTGAAACTTGGGTCTTTAGCTTTACCTGGTCTATGCCCCATCTGAGAACTTAGTGCCTGAGCCACCAGGACATGACATCTTGCAACACTTTATTTTATTTATTTTTAATTTAATATTTATTGAGATAAATTTTATTTACAAAATAATATAAACCTATATGTGCAGTTTCCTCATCCTCAGAATACATATAGCCACACACTCTGCCCACCACTAAATTACCAAAGTTCTTCAACATTTACCATTGGACCCCCACTCCCCACCCTATTCCCTGCTGGTAACCTCAGTTCTATTAAGTGTCCAAGGTCTGCTTTTGTTTAGTCATATGGGACTTCTAGTCTCATTTTATTTTTTAAGGAATCTGCAAACTGCTTTCCATAAAGGCTGGCCAATTTGCACTCCTACCACATTGTAAAAGTGTTCCCTTTTCTCCCCATCCTTGCCAACATTTGTTGTTTTCAAACTTTCGAATGACAAACATTCTCACAGGTGTGAGATGATAACCCCTTGTTGTTCTCACTTACGTTTAGCAAGAGAGGAGGAACATCTTTTCAATATGTCTGTTACCTGAGACAGGAGACAAGATAAAACAAAAAACTTAAAGTAGTCACTTTCCAGCTAAGAATGAAAAATGGAGTGAAACAAGACCAGATGTTCGACCCCTCCTGTCAAAGGCAGACCCTCCTGTTTAGACATCATGACTCCCTATCCTGCTATCAACAGCATGCCAGGTGGCCTTATCAGGATTCCTACCCCTACCCTACACTTGCCAGAGACTTCCCCTTAAGAACCTCTCTCCCTAAGCATAGGATGAATTGCTCTACCCTGGTCTCTGAAAGGAGCTTTCCCAGCCTGCACTTGGGACAATGGAGTCTCCCTTAGAGCCTATCTGGCTCCCTTGTCTCTGCTTCTTATTGTCGAATTGGCTTGCATATTGGTGCTGAAACCCAGGACCAGAAGTAAAACCCCAGTGGGGCTGGGGTTCCCCAGTCTCCGACAAACTTAATCTTGTCCAAGGAGAGACAGTGTCCTCCTTGGACTTCTTCTCCAGATCGTCCCTCATTGCAAACACATATCAGCTGATTTTGGTGAGTCTTTTGGGTTCCTCTCTCCATGCTCTCGTTCTCTATTGGCTGCTTTGCTGCTGACCCCACTCGGGGGTTAGAGACTCTTGTCTCTCACACAGGAAAAATGTGACTAATCAGTCAAAGCTGACCCACTCAGGAAATTTTGGGAATATCCTCCTTTTATGCCTAACTAATCCTGGGGACACCAGGGACAACTCAGAGCGTCTTACTGGTATTATCTGAGCCTTTATCCAGGGACACCTTGATAACTGCTCAGCAGTGAGGGGAGTGGATCCTTGGACTCATCCTCTTATTTATTCTCGTTCTCTCTCTCTCTCTCTCTGTGCTTTGGACAACCACTCATGCTGGACAGAAAACTACGCTTTCTTATTTTAATATCCTCACTGATTCAGACACTTTCATCAGACGATGGGGAAAATGGCTTGAAGTCGCCTATGTGCATATAATAGAAACACTAAGGCATATGGAAAACCAAGAGTTCATAAGAATTACAGCACAAGTTTCTTGCTGAACTGGTCCTGGATCCCTTACCTCCTGCTTTCCTCCTGGTGCTCTTGGGCTGTGAGGCTGTTTACCACTCTGACCTGGGCCTCACATGGACCAGGAACCTCTTCTGAGCTGTACCTGGTATTGGTGTCTCTGTGTCCTCACAACTTTCTCATCCTACCCTCACAGCCCGTGGCTGTTTGCTATGCCCTGTTTGAGGGACGGCCACAACTGGCAGCATGGCGTAAGCGAGTGGAAGCTTTCCTGGGTACTGAATTGTGTCAGGAGGCCCATGGCACCATCTTGAATATTCTGGAACAGGCGAACAACAAAGCACTCCCAGGGCCACTTCGAGAAGCCTATCCAACTATGCTGCATCGTATTGCCAGGATCTCCTGAGGAGCTGAATGTTGGGGGCCAGGAGATTAGAAATAAAAATTCTGTTTCTCACTTGCTTCTTTTCATCTTTTCCTTCTTCCCTCTGTCTCTTGTCTCTGGCTCCAGGATGAGCTCTGCATGTGCAGGACACCATTGTACTTGGCAGTGCCTCTCCTCAGGTGCAGCAGAAGGCTAAAATCCACCATATGTAAAGAGCTCCCAAAATTCAATACTATGAATAAAAACAAACCAAAAAATCAGCAAGCAGTGAGCCCTGGTGTGGAGTAGTAGTTAGGTCAATCACCTCCAGAGGATGCAGGCCACATAACCCTGGTTTGAGTCCTGGGTCTCAGGGAGCGGGGGAAACAGTGTAAATAAAAATAAAATAAGAGTTCTGGTCAAGATGGCAACCTGATAGGAGCGAGACTCACATCCTCCCTACAGAGAAACTAGGAATACACCTATCCTGCAGAAGTAAACACAGAGGAAAAGCAGGCACAGAAGCTACAGATTGCAACATCAGTCATGACCACAAAGGACAGGTGAAAACTTTAGTATTCAGATTTATATCACAGATTCAGGTAGAGGCAGAGGGGTTAGAGCTGTGGGAAGACCAGGTCTCCCAGGAACCTAGAAAGCAGCCGAGAGCCCACCCAGTGGGACCTGGACACAGAGTGGAAGGAAGACCAGTACCCCCATGGTTTGAATGGGAGGTCCAACAAATAACACTGGGCGTTGCCATAATCAGAGGGCAGCTAGGGGAATTCCTCCAGCCCCGCTCCCTTCCACCATGTTGCCCCAGGGTTGTAGCACCCTTCCATCAGAAATCCCATCCTCAAAATACATCTCCAGGGAAAAAAAAACAAATAAGAACTAAAAAGGAAAGCCAATTTAAAAAAAAAAAAGACTACACCAGATCACCTAAGAAGAGAAAGGGAAGAACAAAGGCATTGGGAAAACACACAGAAGACAAATTGCAAAATGACAAAAAACAATTACATATCAATAATTATCCTATATGTTAATGAGCTGAAATTGCCAGTCTAGAGACACAGAGTTGCCGAATAGATTAAAAAATATAACGCAATCTTCTACTGCATTCAGGAAACTCACCTTTCAAAAGATAGACTCTAAGTCAGTGATTGAAAGACAATTCTGCAGTCAAATGGCTACCGTAAAAAAAACAGTAATATCCATACTTACATCAGATAACAAAAAACAGAGATGTATATTATGTAATGACATCATATAATGATTAAGGGGTCAATCCAACAAGAAGACATAATGCTTATTAACATATATATATGCACCAGTTGAAGGAGCATCAAAATTATTCAGTATTATTAGAACTGACGAGAGACATCGACAACAACACAATAATAGCAGGAGACTTAAATACCCCACTTACAACAATGGACAGATCAACCAGACCAGACAGAAAATTAAGAGGGAATCAGCAGTTTTAAATGACCATTTGGAACAGTTCGGTCTAATAGACATATATTGAGTACTCCATCCAATGAATATAGATTTCAGTTTCTTTTTAAGCGCACATAGTACATTCTCAAGGACAGATTATATGTTGGAACACAAAATATGTCTCCATAAATTTACAAAGTTTGAAATCATACCAAGCATCTTCTCTGAACACAGTGCCTTAAAACTAGAAATCAACTGCAAAAAGAAAGCTGAAAGACCTCAAATTAATTGGAGACTAAACAATATGGTTCTGAATGACTCGGGTGGAAGAGGAAATCAAAGAGGAACTTAAAAAATGCTTAGAGACAGGAGAATGAAGACATGAGTTACCAGAATCTTATGTGATGCAGAAAAAGCAGTAGTAAGAGAGAAATTCACTGTAATCCAGGCCTACCTCAAGAAGCAAGAAAAAATAAAAAAGAAACAATCTAACCCTACATTTAGAACAACTAGAGAAAGAAGAACAATTAAAGTAAAAAATCAGTAGAAGAAAGGAAACAATCAAAATTGAGCAGAAAGAAATAAAATAGAAAACAAAAAGATGATCCAGAAGATAAAGGAAACCACAAGTTAGTTCTTTGAAAAAATAAACAAAACTGAAAAACCATTTGCTTGACTCACAAAAGAAAAAAGGTAAAACTCTCGTAACTAGAATCAGAAATGAAAGGAGAGAAGTTACAAAGATATCACAGAAATACAAAACATCCTAAGAGACTATTGTGAACAACTCTAAGCCAACAAAGTGGACAATCTTGAGGACATGGACAGATTTCACTAAAAATACAGTCCACCAAGACTGGAAAATGGTTTTCTGACACAGATTTTATACACAGCAAAATAGCACTAGTAGAGAAGGTCATCTGAGCACCTTTCTTTGGTCTTCACCTAAGAAGATGCCGATGACATGCACCAAAATAAGGGAGTTCAACCAAACAGAGGGTAAGAAGTCATTGACCTCAGGACCAGACCGGCATCTGAAATACCAGGTTAAATAACAGGCTCCACCTCATGCAGCTACCACTAACTGTAATGACATCCTTGATGGTGTCAGAAAGGAGGTGAGATGAGAGAATTCCATCTTCAGGACCATGATGTGCATTACTTATAGATGATAATTCGTTTCTTCATTATTCCTTGGACTTGCCTCCTAACCATGGAACTTGTTGCAGGTTTCATTTTTGATTTTTTTTAACTTCCTTACAACCTCATTTTATTGTTGCTGTTGATGTTGGGAAATGTTTATTAGACTAGCTTAAAAAAAATTGCAACTAATAGTTATTGAGTGTTTACTGCTGTGCTGTTTTACAGACATTACTTCACTGAACTTCCACAATCCCATGAGAGCAACCTCATTGTTATATGTCATTCCTGGCATAAAAAGCACCAGCCTCCAGCTGCCAAAGCAAAATGTTGTCTAAGGAAATGGTCATATATCCAAATATTTCACAATAACTAGGCTTAACCTTTACAACCCTGAGTGCCAGGGATGTGGTAGATGTTCAAGGATAGGGCCTCTCCCTGCCCACGGATCTCCACGCTGGTCACAGTATTCTGCCCACTATCCCTGCCTGGCCACACTTTCACATCTTCTCCAGGAGGAATGCATGACCTTAAGCTGGGCACTGTGGAACTGCTCAAAGGGGTTACTTTCCCATGCCACATATACCCCTCCTCACCCTCAGGGACATTCTCTGAGCCCAGAATGTTCAGGCCCCCTCCCTTCTCTGTGCTGCCTGGCTCCTTCATTCCAAGGAGAGGCAGTCGTGTCAGAATACAGCTACCACTCTGTGTCCCCTCCCTGTAAACCCTGGGTGTGTGTAAACAGGTTGAGCTGCTGTGGGTGGCTTAAGCAAACTTTTCTCACACTTTTGGGTGTTGCAAAATGCAAGATCAAGCTATCAGCAGATTTGGGGACTGACAAGAACTTGCTTTCTGGTTCACAGATGACAGGCTTCTCTATCTTCACACGATGGAAGTGTCTAGAACAGAGGTCCGTGGGTTTCTTTTATTAAGGACGTTAATCCCATTCATTAGGGCTCCACCCTCATGACTTCTCAAAGGCCCCTTCATCTTAATACCATTACCTTGGGGGTTAGGATTGCAACATATGAATTTGGAGGGACACACACATTCAGTTCATCACAGGCAGGTCCTCGGCCTTGCCAGTGATTTGGGCAACTGAGAGCATCTGCTTGTGTAGAGGCAGAAGCAAGGTGGATTCCTAATCCCGGTCCCATCTAGTGACATTTGTCCTATGCCCCTAACCTTAGGGCATAATCTCGATGAGAACTTGGCCCAACTGAGGAGGTTTCTGTCCTGTAGAATGAAGACTTCACTTTGAAAGACACCCCCAAATCATCCTCCAGCTCCACCCTGGGCACCAGAACCCTGTTGGATTCAGTTTTGGGGAATGTTGGGTTTGAGCAAAATCATTTGTCCTGAAAGTTGCTGTCTTGGCAGGTTCTAGAATAGTCATGATTTGACCTGCCAGCCCCCAGGAATATTGTTCCTATTGTCTTATGAAATCTTGTGTCTTTTGAAAGCTTTGTAATTTTATTTGAATTGCATTAGACATTTTCAGTGAAATATTGGACTGTCAAAATGTTGAAATTTTGGGCCAGATGTTGGTGTCAGGGAGACACCTAGTTATTGAAAAATATTTTTATATATGACTTCTTTTTTCTAACTTAAAATTTATTTATTTTTCAAATAATACTTCTATGGTTTCTTTCGCTTACAATACTTTATTCGTTTTGGGATATTGAAATTGCATCTCAGTCTATAAGTATTTCACACCTCACAGGAGTTCTAATGTCGATCATTCTTTTTTCTTCTTAGGTGGGTTGGGTGTAATTATGTTTTGATTGGTTTCCTTTTTTTGTTTTCTTCTTTTCTTTTCCTTGGAGACGTATTTTGTGGTTACCCTGAGGTTAGCTTTAAGAATTTTATGTTTGTTTCCTACTTTTATTCGAAAGCAGATTAGTCTTATACTCATTCTAACCACCCACATTTTTATTCTCTCCTCCTCCCCACTTTTTAACATTTTATATTTGCTGTCTTACTGTTTTTCAGTGGAATTTCTTTACACTTTATAGAGTATCTTTAAGTATTTTTTATATAGGTTTTTTTTTTTTTGTAGTGATGAATTTCTTTAACTTTTGCTTATTGGAAAATCTTTTTATCATTCCTTCAGTTCTGAATGATTATCTCACAGGGTATAGTATCCTGGGTTGAAAATACCTTTCTTTTAGCACTTTGAGTATATAATGGCGGTTCCTTCTGGCCCCTAGAGTTTCAGTTGAGAAATTTGCTGAAAATCTTACAGGGATACCTTTGTATGTGATTCATTTTTCTCTTGCTGTTTTTTGATTCTTTATCTCATATTTTTTACATTTTGATCATACTGTGCCTAGGTGTAGGTCTGTCTAAGTTTCTTTTATTAAGAATTCTTTGAGCTTCCTGAGTCTGACTTGCTTCATTCCTCACGCTGCGGAAATTCTCAGCTATTATTTCTTCAAAAACAGTTTCTGCCTGTTTTTCTCTGTCCTCTCCTTCTGGGATGCATTTGATGTGAATGTTGTTCCTTTTGATGTTACCCCCATAGGTTGCAAATACTGTCTTCATTTCTTTGCATTCTTTTCTCTCTTTGCTGAGCTGCCTGAGTGCATTCCCCTCCCTTATCCTCTGGCTCACTGATTCCATTGGAAGTTTCATCTATTCAACTCTCGAGTCTCTCTATTGAGTTCTTTATGGCAGCTATCACATTCTTCATTTCTTTGATATCTTGCTTCATATCCTCTCTCTCTTTTTTGTTGATCTCTTTCTTTCTTCTACTGTTTTCTTGATTTCCATGAGTATGTTCATCACATTTGCCCTAAATTCATCCTCAGATAGTTTGCCTAAGTCTATTGTAGCCAGATTTTCCCTTTGGATTTTAATTGGGTCCGTCATTTTGCATATATTTTTCTGGTCTTTGTTCTGTTTGGCATTCCGTTTATGTCTGTGAGTTAAGTTTCTTGCAGTTATGATGTTAGGATATCAACTTGTACCAGAGAAGCCTGGATTTTGGTTTGAACACTGGGAATTCTTGAGTTGTGTGGCATCATCACTGGTTAGATTTGTTGACATTCTTAGGTGGATCCTTCATTGGGACCCAAGAGTTGGAGTTCGTGTGGGGGATGCAGAACCTTCCTCCAGTGGCCCAGTTCTCAACACTAATGACCACCTTGTTGCTGATCCACAAACAACAATCAAACTGCAGTTCAATTTCCATTCCCCGGGTGGCACTGTGGGTAACTTTGACGGTTCCTTCCTTCTGGAACTCTTCCTTTAAGCCTGGGGGTGGAATTTCTAGTATGCTGACAAGCACTGTGGCTCCAGAGCAATGTGGTGAGAGTGGGTGGGAATGGGGGAATTGCCCTTACTGTCTTCCAACCATGGCGGCGCCCTGTGTAATTTTCCTTTTGGAGGGGCTCCTGCTAAGACCACTGGGTCCTCCTTCTGTCTTGCCCCAAGATCCTTTCCCCCCACCCACTCTGTGTCCCAGTCCTGCTGGGCAGACTCCTTACTGCCCTCAGAGTGATTCCTGGGAAGCTTGGTTCTTCCAGTGGTTCCACCCCATCTGCTGCTTTCTTCCCCAAAGCTGGGAGTCCCGAATCTGTGATGCAGCTCTGAATTGCGTCTTCTCCTGTACTTGAGGTGGTGATCACTGCTACTGTGTCTGCAGCCCCAAGGTCAGCCCTTTCACACCGTGTGTGTCTGAAGAATAGGTGATTTTAGTTGTCCTGTGGAGAGGAGATCTGACATGTGTTACAGGTTGCCATCTTGACGACCTCCTGATCATTTCTTTTTGAGAACTTTTTTTTTCTTTAAAGAATTGGGGCAGCTTAGTCAAATAGAATGTTTGTGACATGCCAAATCCTGCTCTGAGTATGTGGCAGATATGAGTTCATCGAGCCCCTATCCACCCACCAGAGTCTGACGTGGCAAGTGTGACCATCCTTTGCTACAGTATACCACGGTCACACTTGCATGGATCGTGACGTGGCCACGTGGTTCCTGCTAATGGCCCAGCAATCTGTGACTGCTTCCAGAGTTGTCCTGTTTTTTCCTGCATTGCTGAATGCAGCCCCGGAAAACTCCCACAAATGGCGTTGCTGGGGATGAGTGCACACCTTTTTGGATAGATGTTGCCACGTTGCTGTCAATGGAGGTTGTTCTAATCTGTTTCTATAGTAGTGAGCTCAGGATGCCAATGAAAGATACTATAGACCAGGTGGCTTACCCAGCAGAAATGTATTTCTTGCAGTACTGTAGGCTGAAAGATCCAGGTGTCATCAGAGCGGTTTCTCTCTTCCTGGCTGACGGATGGTCACCTTCTTCCTCTTCCTCATGTGGTGTGTCCTTTGTTCAGGTGCATATTTGGTATCTCTCTGTGTGTCTAAATTTCCTCTTATAGAGACCCCAGTCATCTTGAATTAGGGATCACCTTAATGACCTAATTTTAACTGAATCATCCTATATTTAAATCTGTCACATTCTGAGGTGCTAGGGTTTGGGTCTTCAACATATGAATTTGGGGAGATCCACTTCACTCTTGGAATATGGATGGACAAGCAAGAATCTTTGAACATCTGGTCCTAACTGGGGTCTGTGTCCTTCCTTAGGGGCAGAGAATGCCTTGGATTCACCCACCTCTGGTTCTTGCTTGTTTCCCTGAGATCTGAGTCCCAGGGGGGCTGGGCAAGCCTAAAATCCTATCCCTTCAACCCTTCGCATGCCCCTGTTTGGTCCTTCTCCCATCCCTGCCCTGTGGGGATCCTTGGGGTGTATGTGGACTGCACTGGCTGAAGGTAACTGACCAAACCACTACTCCTCCAGGGTACCTGGTTCTTAACATCATGTGCTGACCCCACCTCTCCTGGTGCTGTGGTGACCCCTGTGGCCCCTGTGCCCAATATATGCCTTTCTCAGCCAGAGCACCCAGAGCGGCTCTGTGCAGTGCTGGCCTGCACTGGGGCCCCTGCTTGCCATCTTCCCTCTTAGATCCTGTTCTGACAGGCTCTTCCAGAGAGCCCTCACCATAGCCTGCTTACCAGGGCCTTTTCCATGATTCCTTGTGGGGCTGTGGTTGGGCAGCAGCCTGTGCCTTCTGGATCCATACCTGCGGTTTCTGTGGTTCACAGTAGGATGGATTTGCTTTCAACAGACATTCTAATAGTTTAAGTGAGCCAATAATAAAATTAGCCACACTGAGTGCAGCGAGAGTGAGAGGCAAGTCCTAGAGGGCGACCGCATTGAGTTGACCACGCAGCACCCCCGGGTAAGGGGGCGCAATGGTGCTCCTAGGACATCTGTCAGGAGCAGGGGCAGAAGATCCCCAGAAGTAGCCTGGAATCCCCAGTGATGTTCTTGGCAGAGTGAAAGGCAGAAATGTTAGGAGCATGGTGATGTGTGCCGGCAACCAGGCTTGGCCAAGGGATTGTCACAAAGATGGAGGTGACCCCAGGGAAGACCATCATGGCAAGATGAGCTTGGCGATGCTGAGGACAGGGTGTTAGCAGTAGGGAGATGCTCAGGGTTTGGAGCTGGTGACTAGCAGCAAGGACATGGCTGGACTGCTGGACAGTGGAGCAGGGTGGGGAAAGCTGCTTGGCAGAAAGGATGAGGGGGTAATTTGTCAAATGTCAGACTTCTGAGAGAGATGGGAGTAGTTAGGTGCTAGGATCCTTCAGATCAGTGCCTCTGTCCTGCCTACCCTGAACCACAAATACCCAACAGTGGCCCACTGGTGCCATCTCACCACAGACAAATTATTGCCTGAGCTGGCATAATGACTGTGTCCAAGGCACTGTGGCATGCCCATGCAGACCCGGGTGAGAAAGGTAGTAGGGAGGGGCCTTGTGGGACGTTTCAGGGACAAGGTGACAGAGAAGCAGCTGGGCAGGAGTGGGGACATGTAAGTCCTGCAGGCAGGTGACATGGACCTCAGGTACTAAAGAAGCCACTGCTGCTGCAGGTGTGGGCCTGGAACAGTTGGGCGGCTTCCTTGTGCTGCCCTTGCCTGAGACCATTTCCCCATCTTGAGTTCCTATTACTCTCTCTGTATCATCCACCTCTCACTCTTCCCATTCACCGCAGAGCTGTGGCCCCAGATTCAAGACAGTATGCCTGGATGTGCGTTTCCTGTACAGGTGGATGGGGCCCAGGGCTTTCTGAAAGCTCTGGATGTGCCAAGTCAGGGCTCAGCTTCCCCTCCACAGGCTTGCTAGGTGACAGCTGGTTCCACTGGGCCTGCCTGTCTCTACACTCTGTCTGCTTGGGCTCTAGGCATGCCAGTCCTAGACAGCCTTGCTCCTGGGGTTGTCTAGTTCTTGCCTGTCCTCTCAACTGGGGAAGACTCTGAGCCAGCTATGCTTTCTGTGCATCTGGTGGCTCCTTGTGATTGTTCCCAAGCCCCTCCTGCCCAGGGCTTGTTCACAGTGACAGCCTGATCCAGAGTGGCCAGGCCAGGCCGTGTGCTGTCCCTGAGACCAAAGATGGTTTCAGCCCAACCTAAGCCACAGGCCTGCAAGTAGGCTTGTGTTTTTGGAGGGGCATGTCCTCCAAAATCCTGCTTACTAGCAGACTTCAGTTCCTGTGAAACAAGTGGGGAAAGCATTGCAGTCCCCTGACACAAGTTAAGAGGTGAGACCAGAGTGGCTCTGACTATCTCGGATCCCTGAGTAGGACTGGAGCAGCTTCTTGGGAGGCCTTGGATGGATGCCCAGGAGGGCTGGAGCCACTCTGACCTGCTAACCACAACATAAACCACCCCCTAAGAGCTGGCCTGAATCCATGAAGGTCATGTAGATGCTAGGCCATGGCTCCTGACCCACTCATGGACTGTTCTTCAGGTCCGCTGATCCTGCCCACATCCCAGTCCTTGGCATCCCAAGACTAGGGTCTGGACAGTAGATTTGCTACAGGGCAATTCAAGAGAAAGACTCATGCAAGCCAAGAGGTATGGCCTGGCAGGGCTGAGGACACTCAAGCCAAGAAGAGCATCGCAGGTGACCACGAGATGAGATGGGGACTTACGAAATCACCTTTAGGGCTGTATGATATGGACTGAAGTCTGGGTTGGAAGCATGGCAGCTGACCTAGAAGCTGGTGAGGTTGTTCGGGCCATCCAGAGGCTTGGTGGGGGAATAAGAGATGCAGGTTGTTGGGGGTTGGTGATAGTACTTGGTAATGGAGGATCAGGTCTGGATGAGGGAGAACAAAGACTCCCAAGGATTTGACTTAAGCCCCAGGGGTGGGGGTGCTGCATCTGAGGTGGGGACATTGAAGGAGGGCAGTAGAGAGACAGTTGCCACTGAATCAGGAAGGTTACTGGAACTGTGACTTGTGAGTGTGTGTGTATGTGTGTTTGCTCATGAACGCACATGCGCTGCAGGAGCAATGGGAGGGAAGGTACAGAGAGCCTTGAGACCTGAAGTTTTCACTCAACAGCTGACCTCCTGGCCTGCCAAATGAAGATTGTGAAAGCCATTGTGGCTGCCTGGAAGCTGATATGGGGGTGGGGTGGGGACAGCCCGGGCTGAGTGTGTTGGGCTTCAGCTAAAAGGAAGGAATAATGGGAGTGGGAGTTCCCCACACCTGGCTTGTGACACAGTGAAGGAGGAAGAGGGCCAGACTGGGACTCAACTTTTGAAAAACCATTAATGAACCCCAACCCCCACTCTGATTCCACAGAAGCCAGGAAGGGGTAGTGGCTTGGCAGGGTGCCTGGCCAGTCACTGAGGGAGTATCTTCAGGGAGGGGCCCCACTTTGGGGAGGTAGATTAACATCTGGGGCCCCGAGTGGGGTAGGAGGGCATAACAATGGCGTTAGAGCTGTTCCTGGATCTGTATTCACCTCCCTGCCGCGCCATCTACATTTTTGCCAAGAAGAATGGCATCCCCTTTGAGCTTCGTGCTGTGGAGCTGGCGAGAGGTAAACTGGGACCCACAGAGGAACTACCCAGGGGCCAGATCCTGCATTGAGTCTCCCCTCCTTTCTGCCCCCAGGGGAGCACTTGAAACCTGAGTTCCTGAAAGTAAACCCCCTGAAGAAGGTCCCTGCCCTCAGGGATGGGGACTTCCTACTGGCTGAGAGGTAATGGGCTGCTCAGACAGACCGGCTCTGCCTGGGGTTGGGACTTGGGTTGGGAGGAGGTGGAAAGAGGCAGACAGAAAGGTGATGATCCCAGGCTTGCAGATATTTCCAACTGCTGTAACTCTTTCCTCCTTTCAGTTTGCCCAGCTCCGAGGCAATGGGCTGGACAAGGGGCTTCTTTGGGCTAAGGCTGGAGCTTCAGTATGGTGAGGGGGTAGAGGTCACCCAGCCAGTGACGGAAGGAGGGAGCCAGTGACGGAAGACCTGGGCTTGAGGTTGCTTTCTCTCCGGATGTTCAGAAGGTGTCCTATCAGAGTCACAGGAGAGTGGTCATAGTGGACTCTGGATCTCAGCCTCCCACTTCCTCATTCTTTGCCTGTGGGGAGGTCACAGAACTTCAAGTCCCAGGTTTGCTGAGCATGGAAAATAGGCATCAGGAGCCAAGAGCCCAAGGGGACTCTCAGAGTTCATCCCCACCCCTGGGCTAGTGCCCAGGGAAATGCCCAAGAAGAAAACTTGGGACCTTCTGGGCAAGGCATGCATGGCAGTTCTGCCTCCCTCAGGCTGAGTGCGAACTTGAATGCCAGAGAGGTGGGCCTGGAGGAGGAGGGTGTGCTGGGGTAGTAGCTGTGAGGGGAGGTTGAAATGGGAGCCCAGAAAGAGCAGAGCTTGGAGATGGTGCAATGGGGCCGTTTCATGGGGCAAAGATGCTGCCTGGGGGGGGTGTATGGGAGTGGGGAAGTAGAGAGAAGCCCAGTCAATCATTATGTGGATAAAAGAGGGAGATGCCCAGCAGTGGTGGGTTGGGGAGATATCCCTGATACTTACTGCACACAGTGTGGCCATCCTCCTATACCTGAGCCGCAAGTACCAGACGGCAGCACATTGGTACCCACGTGAGCTGCAGGCTCGTGCCCGTGTCGACGAATATCTGGCATGGCAGCACACTGCTATCCAGCTGCCTGCCACCAACATCTATCTGGGCAAGGTGAGCCTCCCTGACCCTATCATGCAGGTTTGGGTAGGAGCCAGGAACCCCCTAACTTAAAGGGACCACCCATTGACCCATATACGACCTCCTATTCACTGACACAGGCAGGCATCACTAATCTGTCATAACATTCTTTCTGTGAACCTGAATGCACCCTCAGAATCTTTCTGAACACAGGACCCCAGGGTTATCACTAATGGGTAGCAATGGGTGAGAAGTGGAAAGAAGGCTTAGGAGACTTGGACCCAGGATTAATGTCCCCCTCTCTTTCTGGCCCAGTCTCTCCTGCCCCACTTCTCAGGGCAGCCTGTGGATGCTGCAAAACTAAAGCAGCTGATGGGGAGACTGACGCCCGCTCTTCAGCACCTGGACCAGGAGGTCCTAGCAGCCAGGTCCTTCCTGGCAACTGAGCAGGTGTCCCTGGCAGATCTGATGGCTCTCACAGAACTAATGCAGGTGAGGGTCTCTGGCCAGGTCCCCCTCTGGGGGGTATTATGTGATTTGTGTTGTACTTCCACTTGGTTGTCTTATCTCCCTAGGCTATTGCTGTTGGCTGTGAGCTCTTCCAAGACTGGCCCCGGCTAGCAGCATGGCAGGCCCGCGTGGAGGCCGCCTTGGGACCTGAGCTTGTCCAGGAGGCCCACAAACTCTTGTTACAGCCTCGGGACCCCAGAGATGCCCAGCGGGACCCCCAGCTGGCTCAGCAGCTGGTGAACAGGCTGCGTGAGCGCCTTTCTTGAGTAGGGTGTGACTTACTCCCTGAACTGTTACTCTCAGTAAACATGCCGTGTACCCTCAACTTGTCTGCAGCCTCTCTTTGCTCTAAAAAATGTGGTCTGCCTTTTCCTGAGCCAGGATCTTAAGAAATAAGGATTCTCTGCAGAGTACACGCAGAGCGAGCAACACTCAGGCCTCCCATAACTGGGTGTCCAGGCTCCCTCCTGTGCTATCAGTGCTGAGGTCCAGGTGCGTGGCCCGGCCCTTGCCAATCCCGGCCAAGGCAGAGGGTTTCTGGGTTGCTCTGTGTGACTCAGTCGGGTTGGCTGCCGCTTGACTCTCCTGTGGCGTTTCCCCCCATACCCTGGAAGCTCCCTAGGCTCCTGTTACTTCTCCAAATTCTTTTCTAACCATGGTTCAAGCTAGATTGACCTGTGGATACACCACATCTTAGCTTCTGGAACCCTCCAGAGTTGTATTTATGGCAGTTAGTATTTATTTATGTCCTCATCCGGGGCTTTGTAGAGCCTCTTTGGTCACATTCTGCCATGAAGGCCTGACCCCAGGGATTCCTGTGCACCAACCCCTCCCAGATGCAACCACAGGCAAACCAACACATGCCCCCAGTGGGAAGGGAAAGGCTGGGGCGTGTCGCTCCACCTCAGGCCCCGAGCCAGGCCTTCTCCCCAGTTTACTCTTGGGTCTCCCCAGAATCCTTTCTGCTGTGAGAATTCCAGGTGACATCATGACAATACCAAGTGAAACAAAAACTTCCAGAATGCAGGGCCTGGGCCTGGGTTGGAGAAGACGAAGCACTTCTGCGAGTGTGGGCTGGGGAGAGGCTCAGGTTGACAGGCTGCTCACCGAGCTGCCCCGCCATGGGCCTGGAGCTCTACCTGGACCTGTTGTCGGCGTCTTGCCGCGCCGTCTACATCTTTGCCAGGAAAAACAGCATCCCCTTTGATTTCCAATTTGTGGATCTGCTAAAAGGTTGGCACCCACTGCTACCAGGGGAGGCCTGGGCCTCGGGGAGGGTACAAAGTCGTGGCCTTTCTGAGAAGTGGACATGGAAACTGAAGACAACCCCCCACCAAGGTCCAGAAAGGAAGAAAAATTTCCCAAGGGAACTGTAGGCCGTGGACTTGTCCAACCCACTGTCACCAGTCCCCACTAAGTTGTGTCACTCTGATGAACAGGGCAAAGTGAAAGGAAGAGGTGAGGAGGGTTCCCACGTTCCTACCATGGGGCCTTGTCTTTTTGGGGTTGTCTAGATTCTTGTTAGCTGCGGTCCCTGTCAGTTAGGTTGGCAAATATTACAGAAGTGTGTGGTCATGTCAAATCTGGGAGTAGATATGCTGCTTCAGTCG
Source organism: Solenodon paradoxus (assembly GCA_004363575.1). NCBI lineage: Eukaryota > Metazoa > Chordata > Mammalia > Eulipotyphla > Solenodontidae > Solenodon > Solenodon paradoxus. The sequence goes on from RJWH01002122.1 coordinate 19,617, forward strand.
AGAATCATCTTACCCCTACTCGGCTACTCAGCTACTGCGCCAACCTACTCAGGCTGACACAGACCCTGGATGGGGTTCAGAGCCATGGTCTCCACTGCCACCCAAGCATAGATGAGACTCTTGGAAGCTCAGCTGGCAGAGGTGGAGCCTTTAGAACCTGAGAAGGAGACATGGGAGCTCTGACAGCAAATGAACTGTGATGGAACTCATGGAAATGTTTCCAATTAGAGACTGCTGGTTGAGGAAGAGTTAGATTCCACCCCCAACATTGGATTTCCTGTTCAGATCAGCCCGTGAGTGCATAGAACAGGCTCTGATTTTAATTTCACTTGTGGTGCTGGAGGTTTCCAGCTGCCCTGCTCTCTTATAGACAGAGTAAGCAGATGGGACTCAGGATTCCAGGGCTTCTGCTGATTCACAGGCTATGGTTTCAGCTGGAGGTGAGGCTGGGTGCCTCCTGTGAGCCTGGGATAGAGGCAGGAGTCTGATCCTGGTCCTTGATCTGCCGCTGAATGCGGTGAGCCATGGTGTTCTTCTCTGGGTCTCAATTTCCCCTCTTTGAGAAAATGGAGAGGAAGGCAATTCTGCCTCTGTGAAGCCTGGTTCTCTTCTCTGGGGTCCCAGCACCCTCAGAACTTCCCTGCCCCTCTCAGGTCACCACCACAGCAAGGAATATATCGAGATCAACCCCCTGAAGAAACTGCCCAGCCTCAAAGACGGAAAATTTATCTTATCTGAAAGGTAACATTCTTCCCGGGTGCCTGGGGCCATCTGCCTTTGCTCCTTCTGGGAGATTCAACTCAAGCTGACCTAGCATTTATTTTATTTATTAAAATAATGGTTTTTTTTAAAAAAAATGGAAATGTGCAGGTGGAAATGAAGGTGTGCAGGCAGGCTGGGAGAGAGGAGGAAGGAGCACCTCATTTTATTTTAATCTAGTTCCCACTCATTTTCTCCAGACCCAGGACTCGAACCCAGGGTCCAGTATCGTGGGTTGAGCTCTTTCAGAAGCGATCGACCAGGGTGTGCTGAGTGAGTGTGACTGTGTGCTGAGAGTCTGTCCAAGCCACCTAACTAGGCACATGGTGTGCCCTAGCATTTATTTTTTTAACTATGAAAAATTTCATACACTAAATTCACGTACACTAATGTAGAAGGAATGCTAATGAGTGAGGAATATAACAAGATGCTGCATACCCATTACCCAGCTCCAATAGTTGTCCACTTTGGAGACCCATCTGTACCCCTCTCTGTTTTCCCTCCTCCCAGTCACTCCATCACTTCTTCCATTAATGTTTAAGAATATACTTCTAAGAGATATGGGCTCTTTAAAAAAAATTACCACTACAATATCATAATAATACCTAATAAAACTAACAGTTATTCCTGGATCTCATCAAAATATATCTTGTACTTAAAAGCCTCTGATGATCTCATAAATATTTTCTTTTAAATTTGTGCATTTGAATCACAGCCCAACTCAGCTGTAGGTATTGAGATTGGTTGATCTGTCTTTTTAGTCTTTTAACCTGTAATTCTTGCCACACTTCATCTTTTACCTTTGCTTTCTTGTGGTTGGAAAAGCCAGGTCCTTTTGACCTGTGGAATTTTCCACAGTCTGAATTTTGCTGATTGCACTCTCAGGGAGTTGTGTACCATGGCTTTCAGTCCCTTCATCGCCTGTCCGTTGGTGGTTGGATAGAGAGGTTTGATAGGATGCAGGGCTGATTTCTCAGTCTTGGAGCATATCTCCCAAGTGTGCTGTGGAGATGGGTAGCTCAGGGCCTGGACTACTCTCCTGGGATAGCTGTAACAAAGACCACCAACTGGGTGAGCTGAACAACAGGAAAGTATTGTCTCAGAGTTCTGGGGGCTGGGAGGCCAAAATCAAGGTGTCAGTTGTGTCATGCTTCCTCTTGAAGGGGCTGGAAGGACCCACTGGAGGTGCCTAGATTCTGGGGCCTTGGCTGCTCTTTGACTGGTAGATGGCCATCTTCTCTCTGTGTCTCTTCACATTGTCCTCTCTCTCTTCATGTTTCTATGTCCAAATCTCCATTTCTATAAGGACACCAGTCATATTGGATGAGAGTTTATCCAGACTATTTCAACTTAACTTGATTACCTCTATAACGACCCTATTTCTAAATAATGTCACATTCTGAGGTTAAAAATTCACTATATCTTTTTGTGGGAGATGCAATCGAGCTAAGAATAGCCTGCCCTCTGCTCCTCTGCCTCCCAGTTCAGGCCCTTCTCATATGCAAAATATATTCATCTCAACCCAGCATCTCTAAAAGTCTGAATCATTCCAACATCAACTTGAAGCCCAAAATTGCCTAAATCATCCAGATCAGGTATGGGTGAAATTTGGGATCTGATTCATCCTGGGACAAAATTCCCTTCAAGCTGTGAACCTGTGAGGCCAGATAACAAGTTATTCAGTTTCCACAATTTAATAATGGAACAAACATACGGTGGACAATCCCATTCTAAAATGAAGAAATCAGCTCATGTTTCCTAAGCAAATATGAAACCTAGCAGGACAAATGCCATTAGAGTTCAAGCCTTTCATACTATTTGGCCCTGTGCTCTGATATTAGAGCCTAGAGATGACAGCTCCACTCTCTGGAACCAAGGGAGACCGAGATCCAGACCTACTTCTAACACCTGATCCAGGCTGTGGGAGCGGAACAGCCCTACTGATTTCTGAACCTCCCTCTGGGTTATTTTTCCCTTTTCTTTTCCCATTTCACCAATGAGTATCCCATTTCACAGAAGTTTGACAGGTTATTTTATTTCTTCCCATCTCTGTCCCTTTCTAGCCTAGCCAACAGTGTTTTTTTCTGAAATGGTTGATTGGATCCAGAAATCATGTACCTAATATCTTTAGCAAATGGTTTTCGAGTTACCCCTTTGGTGTTCTCTTCTAGAGTGGGGCCCCAACTCAAAGTCCCAAGGCTCCTGTCTGCCCTCAGCCTTCTAACTATGCCCTGTTCTCATCCTGATGGTTTCTTCTCTCTTGCCTCTCAGTCCTGGTCCTTCCCATGATGTGATGTGATATGAGTCACCTCCCCACCCTCTCTAGCCCCCCAGGTCTCTCTGCCCATGTGTGTCCATGGAGTACTGAGCGAGGGGCTTAGGACAACAGCTTCAAAAGGCAGAAACTCAGCTCAACTAGCTTGATTTCATTGGTGGGCATGACAAGTCAAGGGAATCTGGGCCTGGTGACTCCAAGTTAATGCTTCTCCATCTCACTTTTTGCCTTCTCTCTGGGTATGTCCATTCTTCTTTCAGCGTCCTTTCTATGCTCACGGCCAATAGCATCGAGGAGCATGCCTGCTTCTCAGGAGATATGAAGTTTCCCAAGAAGAAAACAGATGGGCCCAGTGTTTAGAACTCCTAGACCCAACTCCCAGAAAGAAGGAGAATGTCCAGTAATTCAACTCAATTCTGATACTATCTACCCAGACATAGCATCAGATCCCCCAGATAAAGGGCCTAGTCACCCAAGACCACCCTCCTCTTCTAGCACCAGTTGCAAGCCCAACCTGTTACCTTTGTTTTTAGTCAGTTGGCAAAAAAGGTCAAAACAAGGACATACTCTTCAGTTTAGATTAATTTGCTTGATCAGCTCACAGAACCCAGGAGAATGGTTTATTCACTAGATCACTGATTTCCTGCAAAAGATGTAACTCGAGAACAGTCAGATGGAAGTGACATTCAGGGAATGGATTGAGAGAGGTATGGGGTTTCCATGCCCTCTCCAGGTGGACCACTTTCCCTAAATCTCCACATGTTAATCTTCTTGGATACTTTCTGAAGTCCATCTTTTATATATATATATATGTAATTTTAATGAAGAATTCATTACATAGGCATACTAGATTAACTCACTGGCAACGGAACTCAATCTCCAATCCCTCTCCCTTCCACAGAGATTTGGGGGTGCGACTGAAAGTTCCAACCCTCTAATTTCAGTGTTGGTTCTCTTGGCAACCAGTTTCCACTTTAACATGCTTCCAAAAGTCATTTCATTCACCTAAGACAACTTATTGTGTTCAACACTTAGAATCTGGGGACCTATGAGTCAGAACGTGTGACTGAAGATCAAATATGTATAAGAAACATATTTTGGTCCTCTGAATAACCAAATATCTATTTTTCTTATAAATCACAACATCACATCCAGTCTGTCACTGGCTTGCCTGTGAGCCTCTCACTGGCTGGGGCACTGGGACCTGTGATTGCCAGCTACTCCCACCAGAATCACTTGACTAAAGATGATGGAGTAGGTGCCTGTGGGAAAAGTGGGTAAAGGGTGCTGGGCATATACCCACTCCAAGGTTAATCCAGGGACCATGATGTTGGCCTGGGTGCCTTTTTTCCAGGAGATGGTGCTCCTCCAGTTATATTAAGCTCTTGTCTGTTTTGGAGGAAGGAGATTTTTGAGAACATGCTGGTATGGACAGATCCTCTTTGGCACCTTTGTGTCCAATGTGGGAACCAAGAGGGCTAATGTCAGGGAATAAGTATTGGAGCCCCCAAATCAAGGTGAAAGACAAAGAAACACAGGGAGTATAGAGGTGCAGGTGGTGGACTTGGCAGAGGGACATAAGCCACTGATAAGCCTAGAAAAACCAGTAGAGGCTGCGAGTCACCAGCTTGTCTGTCCAGAGTAATCATGATCCAGGGACATCTCCTCAAAGGTGGTGTGCCCAGAGGTTATACAAAGGGCAAGGACACTGTGCCACCCACAGTGGCTGGAGACCATCTCATTTGCCTTGTTGCCAACTCAGTCTCTTCTCCTCATCACCTCCCAATTCCCCCACCTTGCTGCCCATCCTGGCCAAGGTCGCCAGCTATGCCAGGACTCAGGCTTAGGGATAGGATGCTGGAATAATCCTCTATCTAGCACCGAAGGGGGTCTTTCTAAAATTCATTGTGGACCTTCTCATGCCCCTGCTTACATAACTTATAACCATGATGATGAAGTCTATATCCTCCCTGGATATTTGAAGGCCTCCCTGTATGAGCTTCACAGCATCTCTGGCTGTCTTTCAAACTCTCCCCCCGATCCCTACCCATCTTCCAGTCCTACTCACCCACTCTTGTTTCTCTATCCAAATAGTACCTTGCTCCCTCTCACCCGCTATATTTCTGCACAAGTTCTTCCGTCTGAACTGCTGTCTCCGATGCCATTGCCAACTCTCATCACTGTGAAGGTCCCCTTCCTTGCCCTCACTGACTGGCAGATTGTCTTTCCTGGGGTCTCTTTGGGCTCATCCTTTCTCCAGAAGAATGCTGCAGCCTAGAGACTGCCTATGGCTGGAGGCCTCACTCTGGGTCCAGGCCACACTCGAGTGGTACATGTAATGGTGTTGGAGAAGTAAGAACACTGCTCTGACCCGCCTTTTCTGCAGTGTGGCCATCCTCTGCTACCTGTGCCGCAAGTACAGTGCACCCTCACACTGGTACCCACCAGACTTACACACTCGTGCCCGCGTGGATGAATTCATGGCCTGGCAGCACACGGCTATTCAGGTGCCCATGAGCAAAATTCTCTGGATCAAGGTGAGCAAGGCCATGGCTACCCCTGTCTGCTGGTAAGTTCAAGCAAGTGTTCCTCCCTCCCTGAGCCTTATTCCCTTGATTCCTTCTCCTGCCTGCCTTACAGAGCTGTGGGAATATGGAGTGAACTATTGGGTCTAAAAGAGTATTGAGATTACACAAGCCAGAGTAGTATTCAAGAAATTTTACCTCGACCTAGAAAAAAATCAGAGTTGAAGGTCCCGAAGAGACCATCAAGTTTGAAGATGGCAATCAGCATCCATGTCCCTACTTCTTGTCCTCTGCTTGTGACAGGCATCACTAATCAATCATAGAATTCTTTCCTGAAGGGATCTCAAAATCCTTCTGAACAATGGCCCCAGGCAAATTTTATAACCAGAACTGCAAAAGTAAAACCAATTTACATCCTTGGTAGTATCTCAAACCTCTTTAAGTCAACAAGGATATGGAGAAATGGAGGGTCAAATGGACTGGGGTGCAGCCTCCCTTTCCCTCTTCTCCTCTACCCTGGCCAGCTGCTGATTCCAATGATCACAGGTGAGGAGGTTCCTGCTGAGAAGACAGAGGAGTTGTTGACAGAGGCCAAGAAGAATCTGCAACTCTTTGAGGAGAAATTTCTGCAGGACAATTTATTTATCACTGGGGACCAGATCTCATTGGCTGACCTAGTGGCCCTGGTAGAGATGATGCAGGTATGGGGTGGGATGTGTAGAAGAAAGACCCTAGGAGGCTATGGGACTCCCCTTGAACCATAGCCTGAGGACAGACTGGTGAAAGAGGTGCCTGGATTTGATGTGAGGTAACAGATAACAGAAGATTTTGAACCAGGGAGGATCATGATCGTTATTGCTTCACTAGGACTCCTCTGTGAGAGGAGGATCTGGAAGATGAGACTGGAGGGGGAGAAAACACAGTATTTGTCAGTCAGTCAGGGTCCTGGGTGGCTCCTCCTCCCACTGGACTCTCCAAAAAGTGTCCAGAGGTTTCTAAAGAGGCTGACATACCTCTTTTCCAGAACTCCAGACAGATAGTTGTGCAGAGTAGCTCCTCTGGGTCTGGGTCTAAGGGGTATCCACTGTGTATTTGGTATCCATTAATATGGGGTGTTTCTGTGGTTTCCACATGTGCGGGGTGGGTGGTCATTTTTGACCTAGCTGGTATTCAGGATGACTATTTTAGACCCTGGCTAGTATATTGAGATATCAGTATAATCTCTGGTCAGTCACTTTGATCCCTGGTCAATGTGCAGTGTAGCTCATTACTAGAAAAAAATTCTAATTTTTCTTCCTAAGTGATGTGACCCTCTATGTTTCATCCCATCCATTATACATTTTACCCCTAACACTTTTGGGCCTCTTGAACATCTTGGGTGCATGTTTCTTAGGCCTCCTGCTGGGTGTCCTAGTCCTAGCAGATGATGGAGGGATCTGTACCTGATCAAGGAGAGAGGTCAATGCAGGAAAAACAAAAAGAATTAAAATTTTCCCCAGCTTTCATCTAGGCACAAGAGATTTCCGTGGAAGAAGACAGGACACATGGGGGTTTCAAGCTAGAGACATGAGAAGTACCTGGGCCAGAGTCACCTCAGAGAGGGATTCAGGAGCCTTGGAATAAGACCAGTGACCAAGAAACCTAGGGGACTCTGGATTTTCTATCCCTACCCCACATCTATTGCCCCAGGTCCAGGACTCAGAAGGAGCTTTGTAGAGGCAGCTGGGGAAAGGCCCTGAGGCTTTAGGAGGGAACCCAAGTGGGGCTGGTCCCTGGCTTATTACTTCTTCCCCTGTCTATCCACAGCCCATGGGAGGCAATCATAATGTCTTCCTCAGCAGCAGCAAGCTGGCTGAATGGCGTATGAGGGTAGAGCTGACTATTGGCTCTGGTCTCTTCTGGGAGGCCCATGACCGGCTGGTAAAATTGTCAGAATGGGACTGTTCAACACTGGATCCAACTGTAAAGGGGAAGATCTGTGATTTGCTGCAGAAATTCAAATAGAAGCAACACATCCTGCAGGTCCTGGCAGGCTCAGTCTCCTGAGACTCCTTCCTTAAGGGAGTGCGGAAAATAACTCAGATTTTTTGCCTAATAAAGAGCTTGAACAACCATCATGACTGCTGAACAGAGCAGTTGGTTTGAGAATAATATCCAATGTAGAAGAGGCTCTAATGTGGGACTGGGTGGTAGTTGTGAGTTCTCCTAACTTCCAAAAAGGTTTTAGAAATGTAAACTTGTATATGATCAAATTGAGTTTTAGTAAACATTGATGATTTCAGTGCTCCACTTTCAATAGTGGACAGAATAAGAAGACAGAGGGTCACTGATGATTTCAGTGCTCCACTTTCAATAGTGGACAGAATAAGAAGACAGAGGGTCACAAAGGAAATAAATGACTTGAGCCACACTGTAAACCAACTGGACCCGCTAGATATAAACAGAATGCTCCACCCCATAGCAGTGAAATAGACGTTCTTCTAAGGTAAGTGCACATGGAATAGTCTCCAGGAGAGACCATACGTTTGGCCAGAAAATAAATCTCAATAAATTTAGACAAAATCACATATTGTGGCTCAGATGGCTGAGACCTTGGGGTGTATGTGCACTGTGCCTGGTTCAGGGCACAAGAGTATGCCAAACTCTACACTCTTACATAAACTCTGAGTCAAATTAAAAAAATCACAAGGGAAATTAGAAAGTTCCTCAAACAAATGGAAATGAAAACACAATGTACTAAAACTTGTGGGGAGCAGTAGAAGAAGTACTAGGAAGAAAATTTAGTTATGAGCACATACATTAAAATAGAAGAAAGTTAGCTCTTTCCAGGATACTTTGTAGCAATCTGAGTTCTGAGAATTACCTTTGTCCTGACCCCCCCCAAAACTGAGGGCTAGAGAAAGGAAGAAACAAACCCAGATAACAAGATTGAGGCACTGGAATATCAGGAGTGGGAAGACAAAGGCTGTCAAATTTCAGGGCATGCTGTCTACTCTCACCGTTGCTATTTAAAATCATACTGAAGAGATCAACTTCCAGATGGTGACTCTATAGGACACAATTTCAGGTGGTCCCCAACAGATACCGGAAAAAAAAAGCACCTATTTTCCTGAGACAAACACCAAAAATCAACTGGTGCTTCAGCTAGAGATGGATCGGCTGGATGGACAACTAACAGTGGGTGAGGGCCCCGGTGCAGTTCTTATCTAATCTGCTGATTTGGATTTGGGATGGAGTTCAGGAATGTGGTAGGGAGGAGGCTAGGGATTTCAGGACCAGCTGTGGAGGCAGTGAGAGGCGGGCCCAGTAGGGCTGAGAGGTGGAGCCACAGAGGGCCTTCTTGGGAGGGGGTGAAAGGAGAGCCAGTGCACAGGGAGCTGAGGTGGAGCCCATGCAGTGAAATGGTGCTGGGTGCAGCCATAAGCAGAAATCAGCCAGAGCTCAAACCCCTCCCATCATTTCACACCAGAGCCTAGAGTCCACTGAGCAGAAATCCCACCCATTGCATTTCTGCCCACTGGAATCGCACCCATCAGAACCATGAAGTTGGGACTTGTTCTTACAGGGAGTGGTCAGAGGTCATGTAGTGACTTCCTCCTGCCACCCACTCTGATGGACTTTCTGCAGGTCAGCACCTCTGCAATGACTTTGCCCAGGTGAACTCCCTGAAGAAGGTGCCTGCCTTGAAGGATGGGGACTTCTTCTTGACTGAGAGGTAACTGGGCCCCGGTGCCGCTACAAGACCTTGCTAGGACCATCTTGTCCTTATCTTCTGTTTTACAGACAAGAAACTAAAGTTCTCAGAGGGAAGGGACCTTCTGACCAACACTTCACAGAGTCAGAGCTGGAATTCCAGTGCATTGTTCTACTTCACAAGCATCTGTTTCTCTTCTGTTCTAATCCTCTGGTTTTTGGTGCCAGGGCAAGGGTGCCACTGGGCAGGGGATGGCAGCTTTACTTCCCAAAGGGCAGCCCTCTAGCCAAACTTGCTTCAAGATGGCCCAGGAGCATCTGGGCCACCCAGTGCTTCTATTATGGGCTGCAGTTTCCCTGGGTGAGCTTTGCCTTTGGGAGGACAATCAGGCATGTAGGTGCTTTATAGCACAACAGGTCCCAAGCAGTGATGTTATTGGGGCAAATTGGATTCCAGCGCTGACACAATTTAAGAAAGAATTCTTGAGCCATCAAGAAGTGCATTCTGTAGATTTATTAGAGAAAGAAGGCAGGAGAAATAAAATAAGGTAAAGATCTCATGGGCAGGGGGAACTGCACTGATTGTGATGAGATTACTAAATTTTTATCCCTTCTTTAGCTTGAAGAATGACTATTGATAAGAAGGGAGTGCTTTTAAGCATCAAAGACCAGGCCATCACTGCAGGTGTTTCCAGATGAGCTAGGAAGAGGGACATTCTGAGAGATTTCTCAGTTTAGTTCTAAAAGCCTCTGCTGCCAAAAGGAATTCCATCCTGTGGCAGCATTCCATCTTCCCATTCCTGTCTGGTCCCAGGTTGATTTTGGGAGTTTGCAGAAATGCTGAGATTGTAGATATGTGACATGCATCGTGATTTACCCGAACAGTTGGAATCTCTTTAGGGCAGGTCAGACCTTTTCACAGTTCTGCCCCTTTCTATCACTTACATCACCACCTTCCCACATGAACATGGTACTTTAGAATTCATCTCTGTAATCTCAGCAAGGATGCCATCCCCCATGAATTCCTTTGACATTCTGTCAGCACCATTCCTCCTTCCTACTGCCCCTACTGTCCTGAGTCCTTGTGTCAGCCAGTCCTTGAGGATATCGTCCAGGGGCAGTATATATTAATCTCTACTTTTACCTGTCTATTCTCTCACTCTTGAGAGGTTGGTGGCTCCCAGGGACTGGCAGCCTTCCTCAGAGGTGGCTTGAACATTAGCTAGGAGCAAAGGTAGTCAATAGTACTTGTACAGACAAGTGGCATGTTAAGCTGGGTTGTGGGTGCAGTATTTCTAATGGCAAACTTGGGTTGGTGGCAGATTAAGAGATTTTATGGCTTGAGGTAGCCCAGTTCCTAAAAGCCTTCCTATGTACCCACATTTGTACATCTTCAGTGGCCTTCCAGATCCCTCCCTGTCTCAACACCATGGATGACTTTATAACCTTGGGCAAGTCTGCTCTAATGTTCCATGGTCCTGCAGGAAATACCAGTGTTTCCTACAGGTTACTTGAGAGAGAACAAAGGGATGATAAAGAGCAAAGGAATGAGACGAAAGTCATTTTGAGCAAGCAGTGCACCTGAGACTGGTCTCTCTGTGGCCCTCCGATGAGAAAATGTTTCTGACACTGCTGTGGAATTTTGCCTGGTGGTAGATGAACTTGGGTATTAACTTCAGAAACACTCTCAACTACCACCAAAGATGAGGTGCCCTGAGCAAGTCTCTTCACTGTGCAAAGCCTGGCTTCTTTTTCTGGCAAATAAAGCAAATAACCTTGGCACATTTTCAGGAATATCAAAGAAGGGGTCCTGTATGAAGACCCTATCACCATACCCTACCCCACAATCATGTCCTTCCCTACCCTGCAGTGTGACTGTCCTGCTCTACCTGACACGCAAGTATAAGGTCCCTGACCACTGGTACCCTCAGGAGCTGCAGGCCCATGCCCGTGTGGATGAGTACCTGGCATGGCAGCACACCACCCTGCTGAGAAACTGCCTCGGGGCCCTGTGGCATAAGGTGAGGCCCCGAGGCAGGGAGTGTCAGTGAGGGGCCAGGCACAATGGCATGTTTCTATTTAGTCAGAAGAGCTTCTGTTGACCCGACTTTGACGTCATTGTTTCTGCTGTTATGCCCAGGTTGCTGTTACTCTCATCTAATATTCTCTTTATTTGAGATATATGTTTCAGTTCTAGAAATTTCATGTACTTTTTCAGAGTTTCTGTTTCTCTGCTAAAATTCACCATTCGTTCTCCTATTTGGTCCATCTTTTCTTTTACATTTATTAACATATGTATAGTAGTTACTCAAAAGTCTTTGGCGCTGCTGGTGGAGTAGCAGTTGGGTTCACTGCCTCTCATTAAGCGCAATCCATGTACATCTCAGGGATCTGATTCGTGGCTTGTGGCTGGGGGGATCAACCAAGATGAACCACTAAGTGAAATTAAATAAAAATACTTCTTTCTCTCCCTTCCTGCCTGCCTCCACCTGTCCTTAAAAAAAAAAAAAAAAGTCTTTTCAATTAATTTCAATTCCTAGGGCCTCTGTCAGTATACTCCTATTGGTCTTTTTTTATCCTCTTGATTATGTGTCACATTTTTCCCTTTCTTGGTATATCTTATAATTTATTGTTGTGTTTCACACACTATGTATAAAAGAAGAGGACAGATTGAAGTACATAATAAACACCCCTAGAAAGAGCTTGTTTTTCCATCTGTCAGGCAGCTCTTTAGCTACTTAGGAAGCAGCTAGGTTGTGGCTTTGGTTAATTTCATTTCATCTCTGGTTTCAGGTATTTTGAGGGTGGAGACAGTTTCCTCTCTAGCTCCTGCAGGGATCTGGAATCTAAGTATCAACTATAACCATGACTATGAGAGCTCTCTGTTTTTTTGACCTTGACCTCAGTTCCCAATATTCCTATTTAGAAGCTTTTGATGGCAAGCTTGTACTCCTGCCTGCTCAGGTCCCAGGGACAAAAGTGGCTTATCTAGAAAGGGCGTGTGCTTCCCTAGAATTTAATTCATTTAGTTCATTTAGTCCCATGCTGCACAGTAGAAGTGAGCTACACATGTAGTTTTTAATTTTCTAGTAACCATATTTAAAAAGTATAAAGGGAACAGGTGAAATAAATATATTTTACTTCAAAAAATTTTCACCAATAAACACATGAAAAGATGCTCAGCATCACTAATCATTAGGGAAAAGCAAATTGAAATTATAATGACATGTCACTTATACCCATTAGGATGGCTGTCTTATATATATGCATGTATATATGTACATATAATATGTATATATGTATATACATATATATATATGAAATGAATTGATGAAGATGTGAAGAAATTGAAATCTTTGTGCAGTGTCGATGGGGTATAAAATGGTGCAGCTGCTATAGAAAACAGTTTGGTGGCTTCTCAAGAAAATTAGAAATTGAATTACCAAGTGATCCAGCAATCCCACCTCTGGGTATATAACCAAAATAACTGAAGTGGGATTTCTAAGAAACATTTGTTCATGTTCATACAGCATTATCCACAAAAACCAAAAGGTGGAAGCAACACCAGTGTTCATCAACAGATCAGCACATAAGCAAACTGTGGTGTATACACAGTTTATTTATCAACGGGACATTATTCAGACATGTAAAGAAATGAAATTAGGATGCAGGCTACAACTTGGATGTACCTTGGTTCTATTAGGCTGAGTGAAACCACCAAGTCACAATACATAAATACTGTATGGTTTCCCTAGTATGAGGTCCCTTTTTGAAGACAAATTTATAGAGACAGAAAGTAGAACATTGTTTGCTAGGAGCTGCAGAGGGATGGAGGAATGAGGACTTGTTTATCTAGGGGCAGGGTTTCATTTCTACAAGGTGAAAAGCATCCTGGAGATGGATGGTGGCGATGGGTGCCCAACATCGTGAATATATTTAATGCCACCTATACACTTATCAATAGCGAAGATAGTAACATCGTTCTTATGTGTTTTATACCATAATACAGTTTTATCTTTTTAGCATGTAATCATAATCTACTTGGATTTCACATCTATAGTGCATCTCAGCTAGGACCAATCATGTTTCAAGAGCCCAGTAACCACTTGTGGCTATTGTATCAGACAGGATAGGCTTATATTCTTGTCTTTTCTGACTTTGGTCTTTTCCCTTTTAAAAATTCCACACCTTGTTGATGGCTTTCAAGAAAAGAAAGATAATCATCTTTCTTTCTAGTGTTGTTGTTATGGTGGAAACAGTTTTGAAAAATTACTGTTGATATCCTAATCACCAGTGGAGGTTTCACTTTTTAAAGTGCAAAACTAATTCTGTGTAAATGTCTCGAATTTAAATGTCAGCAACTTATCCATAGTTTAAAGACTAGTAGTCAAAGGAATGACAGGAGCCTAGCACTGGCCTCCAGGCCACCAAGAGTCTGTCCCTGATCTTGTGTACTTTGTGGTATAGGGGAGGAAACTGAAGATCTATGTCAGGGTTTGAGGATAATCCTAGGCCTGTTTACCTATCCTGAATCCCAGTCTTCTCCAAGCAACTTTAGCCAACAAAAGACCAGGCTGAGCATGAATGTCCCTTGGCTGTTAGTGGCACACACTGTCTCCTTGATAGCTCTGCCAAGCCTGAGGCTGTATATGGCTTCCTCTAAATGCCCTTCTCCTGGAATCTTGGATACCACACTCTCTTGGATGTCCTCCTTAGTCCCTAGAACTAAGTTCATTGAGTCTAAAGACATTGATTCTATACTTGGTTTATCCTTTTCTTGACTGTACCATCTCCAGTAACTGTCTCTATCTGGGCCTTACTTTCTGTTCACATGAGTTATATACTATTATTCCTCTGTTATAGATGAGCAATTTGAGCCTTAGAGAGTTTTGAGTATGGAATATTTTGCTCTAGGTCCCATAGTTTATAAGCAACAGAGTAGAGACCTTAAAAGTCCACCCTCCTCATATTTACATTACAGGCTAGTTATGACCACAGCCCACAGTAAAGCCATGACAGGCAGGGCTAAACAAAAGCAGCACAGTGATTTTCTACTTTTCAGTTATTTTTTAGGGCCCAGAATACCATCAAGGGCTGAGCTTGAACAGCCAATCAATGAGGCTGATGAGAATTCTTTTGGCTTTAGAACTTCTTTAAAAAGGGCTTGAAGCCTGACTGGGCTTGAACCAATCTGTAGTGCCTGCACAAATCCCTGCCTGCTCCTTAGAGCATCTCTTCCTCATTAAAATGTCATCAGCATGTGTGAAAAGAGGTGGCATCTTATTCCCAGAAAAGATGAACTTAACTCCATCTTGGAAGCATCCCATTCCCCCTCCCCTGGAACTTTGTGGAAACTAGATGCTCTGGCTAACACAGGGGCTTCACACTAGGAGTGCTCCCGGGATCCTATTGTTCTTTGCATCAAACTTACTCTTTCCCTTCAGATTGCTGAAGTATTGATGAGTCCTTATTTCATTCCTGAAGTGGGATTCTGGAGGACAACTTCCACTGACACTTCCACTATAAAAGGCTATGTTTCTGGGGGGAAGAAATTATACAATAGTTCCTAAACTAGTCTCCTCACCCCCAAAGTATGAAACTCATTGTTTAGTTTCCCTTTGAGTCATTCTCGAAAGAGTTTGAGTTCTTCTGTCAGATGCCCCCAAAGCCAATCAGAGATTTTGAAAGCAAGAAAATTTCTGGGAATTTCCTGGGTCCTTTGGGAATTTCCCTGAAGGCCTTGCCAGGCCACGGAAGAAAGATACATAGAATCAGAAAGCGGCTCTAATGGGGGACTAGTGGCTTGTCTCCTGCCACCACGGTTGTGCTGGCCCCTAATCCCCCACTTTGCCTGCCCATCCACCAGGTGATGTTCCCTGTTTTCCTGGGTGAGCTGATATCCCCCAAGACACTGGCAGCTACTCTGGCGGAGTTGGATGTGACCCTCCAGCTGCTTGAGGATAAGTTCCTCGAGAACCAGGCCTTTCTCACTGGGCCCCACATCTCCCTGACTGACCTGGTGGCCATCACAGAGTTGATGCATGTGAGTGCTCTGGGCATGTTGAACACAGGAAAGGAGCAGGGAGGTCTTTGTGGCTGCTCATGCCACCCTTACTTGGCCATGACAGAGTCCTCTTTCTTTCTAAAGCCTGTGAGTGCTGGCTGCCAAGTCTTTGAAAGCCGACCCAAGCTGGCCTCATGGCGCCAGCGTGTGGTGGCAGCAGTAGGGGACACCCTCTTCTGGGAAGCCCATGAGGTCATCTTGAAGGTCAAGGACTCTCCACCAGTAGACCCTGCCATAAAGCAGAAGCTGATGCCTAGAGTGCTGACCATGATCCAATGAACTGAGAAGACTTGCTCCTGCATTGCCTAGGCAGTTCAGAAGCACCTTTATTTCCAATGTCCCAAGGAGGCGGGCCTGGAGAGCAGAAGTGGCTTCCCCAAGTCTCATTGCACCTCTGTTCCCTAGGCCAGGTCCTTACTCCTAGTTTGTCTTCCATTGCTTCCTGAAAGCCTGCAAGGGAATGGCACATCCAGTCCTTGTCTCCACTAATCACTGCCCTTTATTTTCGTTTTGAAAAATAAACCTAGGTTCAGCCTGTAACTCTAATGTGTGATTTGACTTTCCATCTCTCCTGGAAAGACAGCTACCCCTCCGAGCCTATGTGTGAGTGTCTTCCTGATGATTACCAAGAGAGAAATGAAGAAATGACTTGTAGCTTTCTACTTTGTAAAAATTGACGTAAGTAGAGCGATTTTAAATTGGAGGCAAAGCAGCCATTCTAAATAAACTGCTCTGCTACTTTCCTTGTTCTTTGAACCTTGGAACTGGACCAGGTCATTGAGGTAAGCCCGGACTGCTGTTACTGTGAGAAACCAGCAAGCAAACAATTGTTTGAGAAGTCAGAAGACAGCCGGGACAAATGCTTTTGAAATTTTTGCCTGAGGATAGAATCGGTAATCAATTATGTATAGCTAAAAGGTAGCTTAAGCTGTGAAGCTGTGTTCATTGTGAACTCTTTTGAAACCATTGACCTAATTTTCTTTTCTTTCCATTCAAAAAAAAAAATTTGCTTGTGTTCCTCCTAGGGACCCTGAGTTTCTACCAGAATTCATTAATTACATTAATTATAATTTTTTGATCTGAAATAAACACACTTTGCTTCCTAATTTTCAGGTTACAATTTCTTGGAGAAAGTATTTGTCAGACAGTACAGGGATCCTCAGGCGTCCCACATGTGTTGACCAAGCGCAGTGATTATCAATTGACTGGACCTGTCTACCAGGATCTGGCCCTTCACCATCAAGAACTGTAGATCACAAGTCCTGCATCCATCCTAAGAAATTGGTCAGAAGGAGAAAGTCTAAAAATTGATAGACCCACAAAGAAAGAGACCGAGACAAGGGAGTTGACACACTCTGAAGCACTTTATTGTTCCATGTGCAGGCTGGGAAAGCTCCTTTCTGAGAAGAGACAGAAGGAGCAGTCCCAGGGAATCTGTGTGAGAGGGGCTTTTAAGGGATAGTCTCTGACTAGCGGGGAGGGGGCTAGGGGTGGAATTCTGATAAGGCCATCTGGCTGAGCTGTCGATTTAGGGAGCCCATGGGCTGGAATGTTAGACGAGTGCAGAGGGGTAGGGGATAGAGTCCTTGAGTTAGGTAAACATGAGGGGGTGTTGAACAGCATCTGATCTTGCTTCAGGCTGCAAAATGTTCCATTTCTCATGCTTGGTTGGAAAGTGACGGCTTTCAGTCCTTTTGTCTGTTCAAAATGGGCCTTTCTGATGAGAATTCAGCCATGCAGGGCCTTACATACCATGACTAGGAGCTTAAACCACAAAAGGGAATGGAGTGCTCTGATTGCCTTTGAGAATAATATTCCGGCTGTTGTGGCAGTTGAACTGGAGGGCAGCCAGAGAGGAAGCAGGTAAACTGAATATTGCAGTAATCTGTCCAAAGGTGATTGTGGAGGAGGTCAGGGCACTGAATGGGGTGGAAAACCTGACCCCTCTCCACCTGGAGAGGGCAAGGCAAGGGCAGCACTAGGATAGGAAGGCACTCTCCTGGGGAGGTATAAATCTTCTTCAGCCTGGAGCACGGGGGACTAGGGAAGCCAAGTTATATTCTTACATTTACCGATACCTCTTGCCAAGGAGCTTTCTCCAGATCTTTCTTAGGGAATGGGGACATCACAGCCACAGATCTTGGGAATCCCAGGGTCAAAGTTGGAGGAATTTGGCAGCTGCAAAAGAAGTGGGAAGTTGCAGGTACCCCTGCATCTCTACATGAACACCACAGAGTTTCCGCTTCCCAGGAGGCATTAGCTGGAATGTAATGAATATGACCCCAGGGATTAGGAGAGGGCAGCTCCTTCCTCCTTGGGGTGTGGGCCTGGCATCTACAGGGAGCAGGGGTTCAGACCCCACCCCCCCAGTTTCCATCCTGGGCACTGGGTTTGAGAGATTACTGTACCTCCTTTCTCCTCACTTTGTGTTCCCAGGAACTCCGAAGCCTCTCCATACTGTCCTCTTTGGGTAGGGGAATGTAATTTGGGCCAAATGCCCATACTTCAGCCTTAGCTATCCTAAATTCACCGAGTGTCTGCTCTGGAAGCTCCCTTGGTGCCCCGTTTCTCATCCCCATTGCTTCTGCTGCATTTAACAAAGGCAGACATTAAGGCCCAGGTAAAGGGTAGGACCTGGCCTGCAGATTGCAGCTCAAAGCCCAAGTATCCCTTCGTTCTTCCCACCAAGTGAAAACTCGGCACCTCAGACTTCTGGAAAAGGCTGGAGTGAGAGTGGGCGGGACGGGGAGTGGCTGATTGGCCCCAAGTTCTCCGTGGGCGGGAGGGCGTGACCGTGACCGAGCTCCACTGGGCTGAGCGTGACAGAAGGTTCCGAGCCCTGGCCGTTCCTGCCCACCGTCTGGTGCCCTCTCATAATCCTCCCCGGCTCTGCCCAATTTCCCGTCGCCACCCGCGCCTTGGGCCTGGAGCTCTACCTGGACCTGCTGTCTCAGCCCTGCCGCGCTGTCTACATCTTCGCCAAGAAGAACGGCATCCCCTTCGAGCCGCGCACGGTGGAGCTGCTCAAAGGTGGGTCCGGGAGCGCCCTTGCAGCCTTGCGGTTCAACCACGCACAGTCTACATACCAGGGGTGGGGGACATGCACGCACACAACCAATGATGAACAACTGAATGAAGCGCTGCTTCCTCCTGTCTCTTCCTGCCCACCTGCCTGCCTGCCTGCCCTTATTCCTGCTGGTACATTTCCTTAAAAACAACAACAAAAATGGTGCATCCAGTAGGCTGGCAGTGCAGAGGGTGGAGGTGGGTTGGGGACTGTGGAGTCTGCCAGTTTGCAGAGCCACCCGGGCTCACTCGTGCTACCTCAAGTCAGGCAGCCTGTTCAGTCTAGCAGAGATGCAGACTCCCCAAATGCAGAAACTGTTGCACCAGGAATTGGTTGTGTATTTTCAAAGCATCTCCATCGTTGCCTAGAGAATATAAAACATTATTGGAAACACAGGTTAAGAGGGAGCTGAGCAGGTAAAGAGCAGTGAGGAGTAGCCGGTGTGAGCAGGGTGGTGGAGAGAGGGCTTGAATACCCCTACAGCCCAGGGGGCTTTGAGAAACCAATGAAACTTATTTCCTAGGAGTAGTCCTCAACTTTTCTGTATCTGCCACCAGAAGATTATTTCACTTGTGTCTGGTTCCCGCTTTGTTTCTGCCTAGGTCCCTTCCACATTTACAGGATCCAGTGGAGGGGGAAAGGCTGTAACTGGACAGTTGGGCAAATTCCCAAGGCAGTGCCTCTTGGGCAGGTCAGGAGAGAGACTCCTGCTGTGATGAGCCTGCCACCTTCTGCTTTTGGTTGCTCTGCCTTTGCAGCACTCTTTGGGACAGGGGCTGAGCACAGAGGCAATTTGTGGAGGGAGAACAGGAGGGGGTGATTCTCTCAGTAGAAGGGTAATGAACTGAGCCCTGGTTCCCCTGCAGCCCCCTGACTCCACACACACTGATTGGTATACCCTCCACCACTGCCGCAGGCTAGGGAGTGTGCAGAAGTGAGTCAGATGTAGGACTCACATTGGAGAGGGAGCCTTGTGGGTCTGTGGGTCAGAGAGAAGGAATAGCTGAGTTGCTGGAGCCTAGGTGGCTTATTGGGACAGGTATTCCTGGCAAGAGCAAGGGCTGGGAGTGGTGTGGCTAGAGCTCTGGGGTGTGGACATGTCACCCTACCATGATTGCACCAGCAAGCCTAGGGCCCAGGGAGAGGCTGGAGTGACTGACATATGGATGGAGCTGGCTGGGGGTTGCGGGGAGAGGGCTCCAGTGAATCAGTCCCCTACCAGGCCCAAGTCGAGTTACTTCTTGGCCCAGGTTCCAAGCAGGATGGACACAGAAAGGGTGGATCTCTGATAGGTTCAGGGTCTATGGCCCTGTGACTGTCAGAGTGGCCTCCTTTTCTCTGTTGCCCCACCTGGATAGGGGTCTCAGGAAGCTGGTACCTGAACTTTGGGGTGAGGGACGGAGGACTGGAAAAAGACTTCAGAGTGCTCAGGGGTCTCCTCATTGCCTCACTGATCTCCCTTCCACAGGCCAGCACCACAGTAATGACTTTGCCCAAGTGAACCCACTGAAGAAAGTGCCAGCCTTGAAGGATGAAGACTTCACTTTGGCTGAGAGGTAACTGGTCTCCAGGCAGCTGCTGGGTCTTGTGGGGCCAGTCATCCATCTGTCCACTGTTGATGGCTTGGACTGTGGCTTATGTGCCCTGAGCACCTGTGCCAGCCTTACGGTGGAGAGTGGGCTGAAGAAGTCACAGGCGTCTATGGAGGGGAGGGGCTATTGAAGTCATGGTATATTCCCCGGCTTTGTACCAAAGAGGCTCAGAGTGGGAGGGACTTGTACAAGGTCACAAGGCCCCTGTTTCTAGGTCTCATTGCTAACCCAGCCCTCAGGCAGGAGAGCACTAAGTATGCAGTGGCAACTATAATGGACTCTACAGAACCCCTCCTTCTCCCATAAATACTATAGGCAAGTGCTATTTCCCTGTACTGAGGGAATACCCAGAGAGCTTCAGTGGTACTTGCAAAGTGCCCACCAGGGTCAGGACCCATTTAGACACTGGAGTTAGAGCAGCTAAACTTTCTAAGTTCTTGTGCTCTTAAAACTCACATTCTAGAAGTGGGGGGACTGACAATAATTTATGCCAATGGGTAACAAATCAGCTGGCAATGAGTGCCAAGGGGAAAATGAATAGGGTAAGACGGTGGTGGCTGCAACTTTGAGTAGGATGTTGAATGATGCCCCCTTGTGGAGATGGCATTTGAGCAGAGACCTACAGGAAAGGAGGTGCAAGATATGTAAACTGGGGGAAACGTTGATCAAAAGCTGTGAGGTGGGACAAGGCTTGGGATACAGACAGAAGAACAAGGAGGCCAGTGTGGCTGAGGTGTGTGGAGGGAGAGAGGTTGTAGAGTAGCACGTGGGGAAGCTTTTGGCTTTTGCTGTTTTGCTATAGCAAAACCCTCCAGGATCACTGGAGGGTTTTAAGTGGAGGAGAGCTGTCATCTGATTTAGGTTTAAAAAAAAAAATTCCTCTTGCTGGCGGGAGAGGACCACTCATTAATCCAGGAGAGAGGTTCTGGGGCCCAGACCAAGGTGGAGGTGGTGCAGGGGGAGGTCATGGTCTGTTTCGGCTGCTTTTGAAGGTCAGTTATGCTAAAGGGTTTCCTGAACAGTTGGGGTGGGTGGGAAAGACAGACCCCTGGCCAGCCTCCATATTGGTGACTGAATGGTGGTTCCCTTTTCTGAGGCCACAAAGTACCTCCACGGTAGAGCCAGATTCACACTCCACTTGGCTTCAGAGTCTGTGGTCACTGGACAGTCCAATGCTCTTGGCAACATGGTGCTATGGGGCGGCGGGTTTCCTGGGGAAGGAGGCTAGAGGCTTTGGGCAGGGGAAGAGGAGATGGGCAGGAAGCATGCCCCATGTCTTCTGGGAGACCTTGAGCATGAGCGGGCGGCTGCTTCTGGAGTATCCACACTTTGGATATGTTAGGGAGTGATAACCGAGTACTCTCATCCTTCATGGCTCATGCAGGCTCCCCTTTATTGTGGGAGCTTTCTCTGATATATCCTCTGCTTTTGAAATCCCATGAAATCTGGGTTTTCATTCGGTGCCCTTAGTGCAAGCTATAGGATGGACCAATATAGAACTGTGTGATCTTTGACAGTCATCTAACCTCTCTGAGCCTCACATTCCTACACTGTACCATAAAGACAGTAAAATGCACTATTCATGGCAGTTAGGGAAAGATGTGAGCAGCAAAAGCCTGCCTGGCCCTATGGAGTGGCTGGAGAATGACTGGGACATGTCCCTTGTCCCTGCCATGCTCCCCAGTGTGGCCATCTTGCTGTATCTGAGCCGAAAGTTCAAGACCCCTGACCACTGGTACCCCCAAGATCTACAGGCCTGTGCCCTCGTGGACGAGTACCTGGCCTGGCAGCACACAGCCCTGCGGAGTAGCTGCACCCGGGTCATGTGGCAAAAGGTGAGCTGCACTGGGGTCATTGGCATGTGGGGGGCGGGGACCTCTCACGATGCTCAAGAGAAGGTGTTTTTTGTTTAAAATTTTCTGCTCATAACTGAGACCTTAGACCAACAAATTCTAGAATGCCAGGACTCCCTAGTCTAATTTACTTGTTTCTCAGGGGCGAATGAGACACAGAATTAGGGAGTAACTCCCTCAATCTGTCTTGATTCCTGAGCTGCCGGAAATTAATCAGTGTCCTTTTGTACAGTCCGAGATGTCTGGGAATACTGCTTTTTGGGGGAGAAAAAAATGACATTATTTCTGCTACACTATGCTTTCCAGATGAAAAGGTGTTAAGTAAAAACCCAAACTATTAAGAAATGAGGAGATATTTCAAGAAATCTTCATTTGATTTCTGGATATGTAAGAATTTCTAAGCCTAAGAACAGTAGAAGGACTTATGGAAAAATGTAATAGATTGAACACACATAATGACATTTTGTGTGCTGAGAGAAAAAAAGAGGAGTTAAAACAGGCAAAACATTGGGGAAGATCTTGATAAAGATATGTTAGGAAGACTAAGTCTTAATATTTAAGATGCCCTTGGGGCATGCCCTGGTGGAGTAGTAGTTAGGTCAGTCACCTCCAAAGGAGCAAGCCTCATACTCCTGGATTTGAGCCCTGGGTCCAGGGGAAAACAGCCAGTGTGAACAACTAAATAAAAGATGCTTCTTTTACCTCTCTCTTCCTCCCTGCCTGTGCACTTGCCTTCATTCCTGCCTGCATTTTTCCTTTCAAAAAAACATAAAGATGCTCTTGGAAACCCATTGAAACATGGGCAAAGGAAACCAGCAGAGTTAATTAAAAGACTGGGAGAAAGGGTCAATAAATTGATGAAAACACATTGAACTTCAGTAAAAATCAAGTAAATGCACATGAAAACAGCATGTACATCCCAATTTTACTTCTGAAATGTGCAGATGTTTTAGGAGTGTGTACTCTGTAGGGCACTTACACAGTGCCTGGCACACAGTGGATGCTCTGTTCGTTAGTGTGCCATGTGGGCATTGCATGCCCTGTTATAGGCAGGGTACCACCATTCCAGAGGGCCATTTGCAAAAAGTAGTCTCCTGTAACTATAAACACATTTTCCTTGAACTTCCAGGGACTCACTAAAGCTGGTGGGGTGGGAGTCTGGTGTATTTGAGGGCACAGTGGAGAGAAGTCACATTGAGTGGGTGTAGACCTTTGCTGCTCAAAGTGTGATTCAGGGTTTAGGAACATCAGTATCACTGAGGGACAGGGAGTGGGCTTGTTGGAAACAAAGAATCTTAGGCCCTACCCAGGCTTGCTGATTCAGAACATACCTTTTAACCAGATCCCAGAGGGATTCACATGCACATCCCCATTTGAGAAGACTGGGATGGAGTGGGAGGTGGCAGAAGAAGTCTGCAGCACTGATGAAAGTCTTGTGTTGAGGCCTTTGTGGACAGGGCAGTGGAGAGCCATGGAAGGCTTCATGCAGGGAGAGGGTATGGGCAGACTAGATTGTAGAAGGATCCCTCAGATGCCCTGTGTGAGGACCCAGGGAGAGGTGGACGCTGTGTCTGTGTGAGTGGGAGATGGTGGTGGGCATTGGTGGAAAGGGGTGGGCAGGAACAAGGAGAAATCAAAGGACGGGTGCTAGACTGGATAAGAGCAGGCTGTGTTGTGGGCAGACCCTGAGACCTTTCTCTGCTTGCTAATCTACCAGATGATGATCCCTGTATTCCTGGGAGAACCAGTGCCCCCCAAAACATTGTCATCTACTCTGGCTGAGCTGGACAGGTGCCTACAACTCCTTGAGGACAAGTTCCTGAAAGACCAGGCCTTTCTCACTGGGTCCCACATCTCATTGGCTGACTTGGTAGCCATCACAGAGTTGATGCATGTGAGTGTGGTGGGTGGGTGGCCTGTAGGGCAGTGGGGTATCCTGGGAAGGAGTCAATGTACCAACTCATGTTGCCTTTTTTTGACTCTGGGACCATGGGTAAGTCACTTCCCACTCTGAGCCTGAATGTCCTATCTGTAAAATGGAATCTCAAAATCTCTGTAGGGATATTGTGTTGCTTCCCTGTGTTTCCTGGAAGAGAACACAACCTATCATAATGTAGCAGAGGAGGGAAAATCTACCCCGGGATCACTAAACCAGGTCATGCTTCCTTGCGTGTGATCATGTCTGCCCACTCACCAGGCTCTCTCTCCCTATAGCCTGTTAGTGCTGGATGCCAAGTCTTCAAAAGCCGACCCAAGCTGGCTGCATGGCGCCAACGCGTGGAGGCTGAGGTGGGGGAAGACCTTTTCCAGGAGGCCCATGCAGTCATCATGAAGGTCAAGGACATGCCTCCAGCAGACACTGCTGTAAAGGAGAAGCTGAAGCCCTTGGTGCGAGTTTTTTTGAGATGAGTGAGGGACTGAGCCTGCAGAGCCATGACAACGGGGGCTCTTGGGAATAAAGAGCTGTTGCTACCTCTCCTTGACTGAGCAAGACACACTGTACAGTCTGGTCCACAGTTCCCTCCGTACATCAGGGCTGTGTTCCTGCTTAAATCTGTCGCATTCTACTCTTGTCCCCATTGCTGTCTTCCACGTGACCTTTGAAAAGAGCTTTAGTAAACATAAAATTGATCCTGTCTCTTCTGTTTGAAACTGTCCTTGGTATCTCACTGCCCTAAGGTTAAAGTAAAAGTCATTGAACTTTGCATTCAAGGCCTGTCCCCACATCTGCTGCTCCCTTCTCGTTGCACACAGTAGCCCAGCATTTTCCAGCCCCTCTCCCAGTTCCTGCCTCAGCCTCCTGGACTTGACTCCTGCTGTTTTCATCCATTACAACACCCCTCCTCACCTTATTGAGTGCCCCTCCTTGTCCTTGACATTTGTGACCATGTTGCTTTTCCAGGGAGACTTCCCTGAATTTTCTGGCCTGGGGCTGAGTCAGGTGTCCCCCGCTGCACCCCTTCGGCCCAAGGCTTCCCTCCCTCAGCCCTGGCACTGAGCTGCTTACACAACCCCTAAGCTGAACATGTATCTCAGACCCAGAGAGGGAGGTCGCATTTAGGAAAGACCTTGGGCTCCTAGGTTTCTCTCCCTCTGGGGTGTGATGCTGTCTCTTGCAGGTGGGATGTAGGGCTGATATAATGCAGGGAGGGAAGTCGCAGGTTATTATCTGACGGTCCAGGTGCTACTGAGACATCTTGCTCCCTCATACCTATTTGTAGTCTCAACCATTGTGTTTTCTATGCCCCACTCTGGGAGATAGACTTGCCACCTCTTCTTGCCTTTTTCCCTTCAAAGCTGCCACAACTTACCTATCTTGTGTCCCACATCCATTAGCAGCAAAAAACTACTAATGAGAGGAGTTATAAACAGAAACTCTTGGTCCACCTGCATTTGCATGGAGGCTCATTTAATATACCTAGTCATAGAATTACGTGTGTAATTGGAATTGTTCACATACAACCACACAATTTTAATTATGTTTATAAAATCAAACAACTTTGCAACACTGATGAGACCATGTTCAACCACAACAAGTTTGCACATATAAAAAAAAGTTTTACTTTGCCTATAAAAATATACAGTACTGTAAACATTGCTGGGTAATTCTTCTGGACATGACTCCTATCCTCTGGTGCATGGTCTTTCAGTATAAGGCACCAGAGGACACAAAAGCAGATACCTGCAGTGCGAGTGGGGGGATGAAGTGGCCCAAGATTCTCCGCCTGCCCCTACTTGCTCTGGCACCTGTCACCAGGTCTCCTGATAAAGAGAAGCGCAGATTCCCATTTTGAACATGAAGTTGCCTTGATTTTGAAATGGCGACAACTCCTTCCAAAAATTAAGCCTCCGTGACGATGTAACGTTATTAGAGTCGACCCTCTAATATTAGTTATTAGGGTAGGTCTCTACATAGTTACTTGCGCTTTGGGAATTTTCAGATCGCCATCTTAATATGGGCTAGGAAACCGACAAACAGCAGGCCGAAACCAAGGGAGATAAAACCTGGGCGGGATTGCGGTGCAGTGGAAGGGACCATTCGGTCAAAGTCTTCTTTTTGGGGGTGGGGTCAAAAGGAGCCAGCCCACCCAGCGTTAGGGATTCGGAAGTCCGCGTTTGCGCACACGGAGGCTGTTGGCCGAGGTCTGGGGTGAGTGGCTGGGTGGGGTGTAGCCTGAGCAGCCAATCGTGGGGCACTGCGTGCCTGCCCAGCCAATGAGGAGCCGGGTTTCCGTGGCGCCCAGCCCCTGCTTTCTAGTCTGCGACACTTGGCAACTTTGATTGACCTAGCCTCGGTTGGTTTTACCTCCGCCGAGGCCACTCGCAATCCTTCCTGCCAGGATGCCGTTTGTTGAGCTGGACACGAATTTGTCCGCCGTGCCCCCCGGGCTGGAGAAGCGGCTCTGCGCGGCCACCGCCGCTATCCTGGGCAAACCCGAGGACGTGAGCGTGGGCCGGCTGCTCTGGGCTGGGGGAGGTTGGTGGACCTGGGGTCGGGATCCGTTCACGCCCTGGCTTCCCCACAGTGACCCCGATTCTTCCAATCAGGGACCCCGCCCGCCCGTTCTCCACGACCTCGTGGCTCCATCTCCAAGTCTCCTTCCCCAGCCGTGACTCCCACGTGACCTCCCGGGACCCCAGGGAGGGGGTCTGGTCCTCCCTCCCCTCAGCGCGAGCCCCGCCTACACTGGCTTCAGGCGAAACTTTTGTGCCCCCCCCCTGCCCCGCCCCGTAGCGCGTGAACGTGACGGTGAGGCCCAACGTCGTCATGGTAGTGAATGGCTCGGCTGAACCCTGCGCGCAGCTGCTCATTTCCTCCATCGGCGTGGTAGGCACAGCGGAGGAGAACCGCGGCCACAGTGCCCGCTTTTTCGAATTCCTCACCAAGGAGCTGAATCTGGGCCAGGATCGGTGCGTAGGGGGCAGGGAGAGGACCCTCTTGGAACTTTTTAGCGACAGTGGATGGAGCGGGGGTGGGGGGTGTGGAAACAGTAATTCTACCTCAGGACCCCTCTAAAGATTGGGTATAAAAAGAATACATTACTCGCCCTGTCCAAGAAGGGCCTAATACTCCACGCACAAACGTTGACTCCTCCAACACCAAAAGGTCTGGCTCTGCAGTGATCTCTGATACTGGGTAAGGTATGACTTTTGACCTGTATTTCCATCTGTGAATTGGGAAGATTCTCCTTTGATCACTCCCTGGGGGAATTGCAAAAGCCCTTTGTCTTGGCACCTGGCAGGGTAGGAGGTTGTTAATCTGACAAAGCCTTCAGCTTGTGTCACCGGCCTTCAGGTAAGAGTGATTTCTAAGAGTTTCTCCAGGCTGTCTGGAGAAATTCTAGGTATGTTCTGAGGCTGTGATCTTTGGGCCTATGGCCTACACAGGTTCCTGGTGAGGCTCCTGGGAGAGTCATGAAGCAATGGAAAGAATATTGGCCTGGGTGCCTGGGTCCAGCACAGCTGAGGGACCCCAGGCAAACCAGGAAATGAACCTTCTCTGGTTTATGGCCTTCTCTTTTGTGAACTGAGAAGCATGTATTAAATCATCTCTCAAGAAGTTCCTACAATTCCCAAACCTGGATTCTATGACAGGGTTAAAATCTCTTGCTGGGTGAAAAAATCCTTGAGACAAGTTCGTGCCCACAAGGAACTATGGGCATAAAAGCCTTGAACAAATCTTCTAGAATAGAGCCAAAGAAGGCACACCCTGGGGTGTACTCAGACATGATCTATAAGACTGAGGAAAGACAATAATTCTAAGACGTAACCAGTGAATGCTTATCATGTACCAGGTACTCTATAGGTACCCTACACACATGATCCCATTTGATCCTTGCAAGCTCTGACCCCTGTCTAAACCTCCTTGTGAAGATATGCCATCCCCATGAGATAGTTACCCCTATGATGCCTTTTTACAGATGGGAAAACTGAGACTGTCACACAAACCCCTTCTCCCACTCCTCTAGTATCCTGGTGCGCTTCACCAGGAATTTCTCATCACTTCTGTGAGAGAAGCTTGATCATTCACTTCACAGACATTAGAAAGAGTTGCCCAGTGTCTGGTTTTGAGTTGGGCTTTGATAGAACAAAGGTGACTGCAGCATTATGCATGACCTCAGGGAGTCTGTAGTTTGGAAGACAAAAGACTGCCCCCTTGAGCCCACAGACAATAAGGTACAGTGATCACAGTGGCTGCTGTATTGTCTGAACTGGGGCAGCCCTCATCCTACCCTTGAGAGGTCCACTGCCTTGTCAGGGTTTAGGGAGATCATTAATGGGTAAGGCAAGCTTGCTAAATGCCTGGTGGTCTAAGGCAGGCTGGCCTGGGAGCCCATGGTGGGAATCCTTGGCTAGGGGTCATGGAATATAAGGCATTACTAGCTAAGGAGCTGATGACATCTTTTTCTCTGTCTCCTGAAGGATAATTATCCGCTTTCACCCTGTGGAGCCCTGGCAGATTGGCAAGAAGGGGACAGTCATGACTTTTTTATGATTGACACAGAGGGTAACCAGGGCATCTGTGAGCTGGCCACCCCTTCCATAGAGGGCTTCTGGCAGAGTAAGGGCCTGGTGGGTATCAGCTTCTGGCACCCCCTCATGTCCTCATGCAGACATGCCTGTGACCCTCTTCTTCATCCTCATGCTAAATAAATGAAGAGCGCTTCCTCTTTCAAATGTGACTTTTTGACCTCCCCTTATCCCTTTCTGTCATTCTTGGGCCATACTGGGCTGTAGAGTTAGTTTATGAGATGGGGACTTTAGGGAACCTGAATAGTGGGATATTTCTTCAGGCTCAAGTGTGAGGGTGGAGGGCATGACCTGGAGGCTTTGCTCTACATACCCATATGTAGACAGGTGGGGAGGAGCTGGCAGCTGGTCCAACCTGGGTCTTCCTGCCAATTCTGCTGATCAGATGCTTCTGACCCCAGCCTGGGTTGGCCTGGTCAGTTCCCTGCCTATAGACTGCTGTGCCTGGCAGGGGAGCAGGGTGGGCTGGGGCTTCAGGGATGTTTCCTGGGCATTCCCAAACTCCATCTTCTCCTTTGAGTTTTGCCGAGAATTTTCTGTATCTGTGCACCTTATAAAATCCATGTCAGAAAAGGCAGATCTGGAAATGCAATGTCTGCCACTAGAAACAATAATTGGGATCTCCGTCCCCTAGAGATAAATGGGAGGGTTGGAGAGAGCTCCCTTTTGGTTTCCTTCCAGATGTTCAAGTGGTGTTTACATCTTGTGACCTTTAGATACTATAGCAGATGTGTTTTCCTGCAGTTGCAGGTTTGCTCATGCTTCTTTTTAGTGCACCAGGGAAATACCAAATTGAGATTTCCTGTCTTCCCAGCCCACAGTTAATAAAATTAGTATCCAGTATAATGTGTCTGTGCCTACTGTTTTTGTATCTGACCATCACTGAGGGTTTACATCAAAAGCTAGAGTTTTTAGTTCCTCCCCCCTGGCTCCTTGCCCCAACTGTTGTTTTGTTTTGTTTTTTAAAGAAAAGATGCAGGCAGAAATGAAGGCTAACAGGTGGGCAGAAAAAGAGAAGATGAAGAAGCATTTTATTTACTCATCATCTTGGTTGTTCTTCCAGCTCTGTCCTTGGTCATGAACCTGCTTCCTGGCAGACTTAACCATAAAGCTACCAGGGCTCACCTCAACTGTTTCTTCATTCATTCCTTCTTCCAGCACCATCTCCTGCTTCCCAGAGGGGCTCAAGAAATGTTTTGGGTTAAAAGTGAATTGTTAAAGTGCTGAAGGATTCACCCCTAACCTTGGCCTGGCACCAGCTTCCCATTTGGTCTCCCCAGGTTATAGCTCATCCCAGCTATAGTGTGACTGATAAATCATCTGCAGATCCATGGGGTCTGGTCACTCCCCACTCTCCAGGTTTATCTTTCCCCTACTGTGGTCCTCACTAGCTCACCTCCAAAACCTGTCATACAGCTCCCTGTCACTTGTTTTGCACTCTCCTTTTTTCAACGATTTGACGTTCAGTATTTTTCAAGATAAAACTCAATAGTGGGAACTACATCCAAATTTCTGTATTATCCACCAAGTTTTGAAACTTAATGTTTCTGTTCATTGCCCCTCCCGCACACCCTCCCCCCCAAAATGTTGGTGACAATTATTTTTGTACCTCTTGCCTATCAGTAAAGCTTTATTGCACTGAACTGATTATGAAGTCTTCATGATTTTACTGTCTTTAAATTTAAATTAGTCATAATATTAATTCCTAGTTAATTATTCTTGCTGAACTTTGGGGTGATGAATTTCTACCACAGTGGGAAGTCATTCCTAAAATGCTTAGCTCCCAAGAGTACATAACCTCTTACTGTCCAAGGCTATTGTCAGACACTCTAATGCCGGAACCGTTTTTTTTTTTTTTGGTGCTGGAATTCCGTCACTTCTTCCCTGGATCTTCTTTATAGTTTGATTTTAACTATGCCTTTTGGGTTTCGAATCCTTTTCAGAAGCCTGGAAGGCACAGGGTAATATGCAGGAGAGTGCCCTTCCCTAGTTCCCCCGAAGTGTTCCCAACTTACCGTTGTCTTCAGGATGTGTTCCAAGTTGTAGCATTAACACAGTCCTTCATTTAGCGACTGCTTGGGCCAGGGTGTGAGTTAGGCGCTTCCCAATTATTACAAGCGGCGGAGCCGTTTGTTCGCCTGCGAGCCGCGCTCCAAGCCGCAAGAGCGCGAGAACGGCTCGTAGACGCCCGCCCGGCAGCTCCCAGCAAGAACGGACGCTGCGCGCAGTCCTTAACTGGCTGGTCGGTCCCGCGGCGCTTACGCCTTCGCTGATTGGCTGACGGTGCCGGCACCGGAGCCAATGGTAACGCATCTTGTTGTCAGGCGTGCAGGCGGCCGGCGAGGTGGTCCCGGCAGACTGGCTGTTGCCGTGGAGACGCATGGTGAGTTCCCCGGCCGCGGGTTTGGGGGTGGCCGGGGCACTGAGTCTGGAGTGCCCGCCGGGGTGCGAACCTGAGGGTCTGCCCTCGTGAGGCTGAGGCCAGAGCGGGCGCCGGGGCCGGGGGTCGCTCCTCTGGCAGCCCCAGTGACACTGTCCGGGAAACGGAGGCCTGAGAGCGGGAGTAACTGGGTGGGACCTCCTGGCTGCCCCACGGGCTTCCTAGTTCTCGCCGCCGCCCTCGGTGCCTAGGCCCGACCGACTCTGGCCGCGGAGGTGGGGAGTGGGAGCGTTCACAGTAACAACCGCTAGAGTCACCTTTGATTCCGCATCTCGCGAGTGCAAAGCCCGGCGTTAACCTGTGTCCTTTCATCTCACCTTCACAGCCGCCCTGCTAAGTGAGTGCTGTTATTAGCATCATTTTTCAGGGGATTGAAACCGATCGAGAGTAGGTGAAGTGACTTGTTCAAAGTTACCTAGCTAACCAGTGGGTCAGCCCGACTCCAGACTGAACATCTTGACTGTACTGCCTCCCCGAAGGGAATGGAACCAGGCTGGATGGCGCTTACTGACTGTCGCTGAAGTTGACACTAGTGGTTTCGGAAGCCACTTAACTCTTTGGGACCCGTGTTACTACAGGTCGTAATTGTGGGGCCGTCGGATTCCATGAAGCTAAGGTTTCTTCTATGGACTTAATAACTGTGGTTAGAAGATACCCTTAGAGTGGTCTCGTTCAGGGGACTAACAAAAAATGTCTTGTAGATATAATAAATATAATTATACTTACAATAGTGTTTTTGACTTTGAGGGCCACAGCCTCTCACTCTGTTATAGTATATTGTGGATATAGCCACACACTGTAAACGTGTGTAAAGTAAGCAAGCGACTATGTTCCAACAACCTTTTATTTAGGGCTACTGACATTTAAGTTTTATATAATTATTATATAATTTTCAGGTGTCACAATTGTTTTCCAATCATTTAAAAATGTAAAAACCATTCTTGGCTCCTGGACTGTACAAAAACAGTGGACTAATTAAACAGAAAATCCTTAGGCTAGTCCAAAGACTCATAGCATAGAGGAAACTGATCCAGAGGGGGCATCTTCTGCCAAATTATTTACACAACCAATGTGCCAATAGATCAGGGTATTGAGGTGCTCAAAGTGTACTATTCTTTATCATGTGGCTGTAAAACCATGAAACTTTGTTCTAAAAAGTTTGGGAACTTGTGAGGTTAAACTCTTGAATGTGTTGTTCTGAGAAAATGCCACTGCTTGACTGTGAATCCGAATTAAATGGATACTTTCTTTCTCTATCCAGTAAGTTGTTTCTTTGTTTTTAAGGCTCCTTTTGATGGATTTCTGGGGTTTGTGGTAACTGATAGACATGGTCCCCATTCTTACCTTGCTTAGATAAATTATCTCAAATGATTATTTCTCCTTTATATTTTTACTTTAATTTTAGATTTTGAGAAAAGTTGCAACAGTAATACAAAGAATTACTTTATGTCCCTCATCCTAGTTTCCTTAATAACACCCCTTAGTATAATGATCAAGAATAGGAAACAAATATTACTACAATATTATTAATTTAACAACCTAGTTTGAATTTCACCCATTTTTCATTAATGTTTCCAGGATCCTGTTCAAGATCCCATATTGCGTTTAGTTATTTCTCTTTAGTCCTTAATACTTATTTTTTTCTTGTATCTTGTATCCCTCAATTTGGGTTGTCTTATGTTTCTTATGATTGCAGTGAGGTTATACCTTTATGGCCATAATAATACAAACATTGTGTGTATCCTCAAGTGCATCATGTCAAGGAGTTTAAAATGTTGAAATGCATTATTACTGGTGATATTTATTATCATGATCACTTGGCATAGTTGTCTGCCAGGTTTTTACATTATAAAATGACTATCCTCCTCTTTCTAATTAACAAGTTTGTGGAGGGGACGTGAATACTTTCAGAAGATGCAAATTCTGATTCTCCAATTTATGCCCACTGACTCTAGCTTCCATCAGTGGATCTTTGTGGTGTTCAATCAAATGAGGAGTTACTCTTTCTTTCACTTATTCATTTGATTATTTATATCAATATGGACCCCATGGATATTAATTTTATTCCGAGTTAAATTTTTATATTATTATTCTTTTCCTCACTCTTCTGGCTTTGTCTTTCTAGGACCTCTTTCAGGCTAACTGCAGTGTTCTAGCAACAAGCCCTTCATCATTTTTTTTTAATTCTATTTTGTTTATAGCATTTACTTTCTGACATCACAAGATATTCTGGCATAACTATTATTTTCTCTCCCCCAACCCTGGAATCACTATTCTTTTCGTCTTTAGCCTTATATTAGCTGATCCAGACACTGTTTTCCACAGTTTCTTAGGTTAGTTTTTTTTCCCCTTATGCTCTTCAGTGTGGTTATATTATTTGTAATATATTAGGTTTATTTTTAATGCTTAGGTTCTCCCTTGATCTTAACTGATTTTAATTCTCTGTTTTTGGAACATGAAACATGACTGTGGCTCCAAGAGTTGGAGCTATACACAAAGATATACTTAAAGAAGTGTCACTACCTTGTCACCCCTTCTACCCATTCACATTTTCCTCTTTTTCCACCCCTTCCCCACTAGTCTCCTTTAGTTAACTGATTTCTCTGGTATTTGGATTATCCTTTCTTTGGATTGTCACCTGTACAAATGAACAGATGATTGTGTGCTTATTTATAATCTCCTTCTATGAAAGGTGACATGCTGTAGATAATTGTGTTTGCTTTTTTCACTTAGCAGTATGTCTTGGAAATCCCCCCAGATCTATTTATAGGTATCTTATTTATTTTTTGTTATTTTATTTTTTGATAATTATTTTTATTTTAAAACATTAAACTAAACTCATTTATAGGTTCCCCTTTCCTGATATATATATATATAATGTCATCACACCCTGCCCTCCACCATATCACCAAGTGTTTTTCACCATCGTCCAGTGGGCTTCCCCACTGTTTCAAGCCCCTTCAACTCCCCTCTCATTCAGTATTAGTAACCTCACTTTTGTTGTAAGTATCCAAGGGTTGGTTTTGTTTCATCTGTTCCTTTGTTTTATCTATTCAGTTCCACCTATGAGTGAGGTCATCTGGTATCTTTCTTCTTTTGACTTATTTCACTTAGCATAATCCACTCTAGATCCCTCCAAGTTGATTCAAATGACAGGATTTCATCTTTTCTGAGGGATGTATAGTATTTTTCGGAATGTAGATATGTACCACATCTTCTTTATCCATTCATCTGACTGTTGGGCACTTAGTTTCCAGTTCTTAGCTATTGTGAATAGGGCTGCAATAAACGTGGGGATGCATACATCTTTGTGGGTGGGTGCTTTTGTATCTTTTGGGTAGATGCCCAGAAGTGGATCATGGGATAATATGGGATTTCCATCTTCAGTTTTTTGAGGAATCTCCAAACTGTTTCCCATGTGGGTTGTACCAGTTTGCATTCCTACCAACAATGCAGAAGTGTTCCCTTTTCTCCACATTCTCGCCAGCATTTGTTGTTTCCAGACTTTTGGATAATAGCCAGTCTTTCAGGTGTAAGGTGATATCTCATTGTTGTTTTAATTTTGCATTTCCCTGATAGCCAGTGAGAAGGAACAGAATTTCAAGCGCCTGTTGGCCATCTGTATATCCTCTTCAGAAAAGTGTCTCTCCAGTTCCTCCTCCCATTTTTTGCTTGGATTGCCTGTTCTTCTGTCGTTGAGTTTTATGAGTTCTCTGTATGTATTAGATATTAAGCCTTTATCGGATATATTGAATGCAAATATCGTCTCTCGGTTAGCAGGTTTCCTTTTGGTTTTGGTGATGTTTTCTTTTGTTATGAAGTTTCATGTAGTCCTAGTTGTTCATTTTTCTTTTTGTTTCCCTCGATGGTGGAGTTGAGCCTCCAAAGGCTTCTCTATGACTGATGTCATGGAAAGTCTTTCCTATGTTGTCTTCTAAGAACTTTACAATTTCTGGTCTTATGTCCAGGTCTCTAATCTATTTTGAGTTAATTTTTGTGAATGGTGTTAGAGAGGGGTCTAACTACATTCTTATGCATGTGGCTGTCCAGTCTCCCCAACACCATTTGTTGAAGAGGCTTTCCTTTTTCCATCTTATGCTTTTGGCTCCCTTGTTGTGGATTAACTGACTGTAAGTGAGTGGGTCAGTTTCTGGTGCTTCAATTCCATTCCATTGATCTGTGCCTCTGTTATTATTCCAGTACCATACCATTTTGATCACTATTGCTTTGTAATATAGTTCAAGGGTCGTGTAATCCCTCCAGATTCATTCATTGTTCCAATGATTGCTTTGGCTATTTGGGGTCTTTTGCTGTTCCATACAAATTTTAAGAGTTTTTGTTCTGTTTCCTGAAAATAAGCCCATAGGATTTTACTGGGGATTATATTAAACCTGTGTATTGCTTTGGGTAATATGGCCATTTTAATGATATTCAGTCTTCCGAGCCACGGGCAGGGGATGTCTTTCCATTTCTTTGTGTTCTCCTCTATTTCTTTTAAGAAGGACTTGTAGCTTTCATTGTATAGATCTTTTACTTCCTTTGTTAGGTATATGCCCAGGTATTTCATTCATTTAACTTCTATTTTAAATGGTGTGATTTTTGTGATTTCGTTTTCTTCTAACATGTTTGCTTATGAAAATGCAACAGATTTCTGTGCATTGATTTTGTAGCCTGACACTTTATTGTGCTCACTGATGAGTTCTAGAAGTTTTTTGATAGTTTTTTTTTTTTTTCAATATAGATAATCATGTCATCTGCAAATAGTGAGAGTTTTACTTCATTTTCTTGATTAATTGCTCTGGCTAAGACCTCCAGTACAATGTCAAATAGCAGTGGTGAGAGTGGATGACATTGCCCTGTTCCTGACTTAAGAGAAAGTGCTTTCAGTTTTTCGCCATTGACTATGATGTTGGCTGTGGGTTTTTCATATATGGCCTTTATTATGTTGAGGTATGAACCTTCTGTTCTTTATCATAAATGGGGTGTTGGATCTTGTCAAAAGCTTTCTCTGCATCTGTTGATATGACCATGTGGTTTTTCTCTTTGTTCTTGTTCATATGTTGTGTGACATTAATAGATTTACATATGTTGAACCATCCTTGCATCCCTGGGATGAATCCCACTTGGTTGTCATGGATGATCTATTTGATGTATTGTTGAATTCAGTTCACTAATATTTTGTTGAGACTTTTTGCGTCTATGTTCATTAGAGATATTGGTCTGTAATTTTCATTCTTGATGACATCTCTGTCATCTTTTGGTATCAGTATAATGTTAGCCTCGTAAAAAGTGTTTGGGAGATTTCCCTGTTCTTCAGTATTTTGGAAGAGCTTGAGAAGAATAGGTGTTCATTCTTCTCTGAAGGTTTGGTAGATCTCATTGATCCTTTAGTCATTATATAGTTAGTGTTCATCTGTCTTTTGTTATGCTTTTTAGGTGGAAGTCTGTTTTATCTGGTATGAGTAGAGCTGTTCTGCTCTTCTGTGGTTGCCATTGGACTGCAGGATTGTCTTGAAGCCATTGACTTTGAGTCTTTGTTTATCTTTTGGATGAAGGTGGGTTTCCTGAATGCAGCAGAAGTTTGGGATATGCTTTTAGTCCACTCTGCATCCTTTGACTGGTGAGTTCAGTTCATTAACATTTAGGGTGATTATTGGTATATAGCTGCTAGTGTCCTTTTGTAATTTGTCTTTGTATGTTGCTCCAGATGATGACTTTGTTCTCTTTGTTTTCTTAGGTCAGATGGGTGCAGTTATGTTTTGATTGATTTTACCTTTTATTTTCTTCTCCGCTTTTTCCCTGGGGATTTATTTTGAGGTTACCCTGAAGTTAGCATTCACAGTTCTATGTTCACTACCTAATTTTATTTGAAATCATATTAGTCTTCCACTCATCCTAGCTATCCACATTTTTGTTCTTTCCCTTTCTCCCCACTTTTAATATTTGCTGTCATAATGTTTTTCTGTGTGGTTTCTTTATGCTTTATATAGAGCACCTTTTAATATTTTTTTCAAAGCCGGTTTGTGGTGATGAACTTCTTTAACTTTTGCTTGTCAAAAAGATTTTTATCATTCCTTCACTTCTGAATGATAATCTTGCCGTAATAGTATCCTAGGTTGAAAATCCTTTTCTTTCAGCATTTTGAATCTGTTACACCATTCCCTTCTGGTCCACTAACAGTCTCATGGGGACTCCTCTGTATGTGATACATTTTTTTTCTCTGGCTGCTTTTAATAGTCTTTCTTTAACTTATATTTTTGACATTTTGATGACGATGTGTCTAGGTGTATTTCTGGTTGGATTTCTTTTATTAGGAACTCTTTGAGCTTCCTGGATCTGGAGGCTTGCTTCATTCTTCAGACTGGGGAAGTTCTCATCTATTATTTCTTCAAATATTGTTTCTACCCCCTTTTCTCTCTCTTCCTCTGGGATCCCTATGATGCGAATGTTGGGATCCCTATAATGTGATTGTTGTTCCTTTTGATGTTATCCCAGAGGTCTTGAATGCTGTCTTTAAGTCTTTGAATTTTTTAATCTCTTTGCTGATTTGGTTGAGTTCCTCTGTCCTATCTTTCAGATCCATGATTCTGTTGGAAGCTTCATCCATCCTATTGTTGAGTCCCTCTAAGGAGTTCTTTAATTCAGTTGTGTGTCTCTTACCTGTTTGATGTCTTGTTTAATTCTTCTCTTTGTTTCCTGACGTTCTCGTTGACTGCCTGTACTGATTTCTGGATTCCCATGAGTATGTTAATCACTGTTACCCTAAACTCCTCTTCAGGTAATTTACATAGTCTCCTGTATTCAGTTTTCCCCCCAGGTTTTTGATTGGTTCCATAATTTCACATATATTTCTCTGTGCCTTTGCTTTGTTCAGCATTCTGTTTATATTTCTGAGGATTCAGTTTCCCTATGGTTGTCTGGGTTTGACTTGCCCAGGATTGGCAATCAGGCTGCAGTTTTGCCTCCACCCACAATGTAGCGCTAGCGGGTAGCTTTGAATTTTGGGATTGCCTTCTTGCTGTAATCCAGGGGTGTGGTATCCTATGTGTGTGATTTTCGTGGGTGGATATGCGGTGGGTGATATATTGCTTGGTGGACTCCAGGCTGTGCCCAGCGCAATTTCACCGCATGGGCTCCAGATCAGTTCCAGTATTTTGGTTCTCCTTTCACCCCCACTTAGGTCGGCTCTCCATGGCTCTGCGTCTCAACCCCACTGGGCCTGCCTCTTGCTGTCTCCATAGGTAGTCCTGAATCCTTGGCCTTTGCCCCACCGCACATCCGGAGACTCCCTAACTCCATCCCAAATCCAAATCAGCTACTTAGTTGAGAACCATGCCAGGTGCCCTCACCCAGTCTTAGTCGTCATTTGTTCTGACTCCAGCTGAAGTGCCATTCTTTTCTTGGTATTTGTCTCATGAAAATAGGTGATTTTTTTGGTGTGTGTGGTGGGTGACCTGGAAGTATGTCCTTTCCAGTCGCCATCCAGAAGTCAATTCCCCTTTCAGTATTCATTGGAATTTGTATCTTCATTTGTTTCATCTTATTATATTCCACCTAAGAGTGAAGTCATCCTGTATTTTTTTCTTTCTGACTTGTTTTACTTAACACAGTGCCCTCCAGTTCCATCCAGATTGTTGTAAAGGGCACAATTTCATCTTTTTTAATAGCTTCATAGAATTCAATTGAGTGTATATACTATAACTTCTTTATCACACTGTCTGTTGATGAAATTAGGTTGTTTCCATCCATGTCTTGGCTTTGGTAAACTGTGCTGTCATTACTCAGTAAGTTTGTGTGTCTAGAGCCGGGAGGCAGGATGGTTTTGGGACTCCTAGTGGAGCCTCTGTTCCTGTGACATTTCTGCCTCATGGGCCTTCTCTCACTCTCTCCTGTTTCTTGCCTAGGTGACTTGTGGACAGTGGGGCCTGCCAGTGATGGGATGCAGCACTAAACTGTAGTGCCGAGCCCTCTGAGTATGGTAAGGATTGATGCTGGCTTCAGCCTTCTTTTATCCACTCCTTGGGGTGAGGGGCATTTTCCTGAATGAACCCTTAGGGTTCTCACTATGGGGCAACCTTCCTCCTGGGAGCGCTTTAGGCTCATTTGAAGGTGTGGATTCTTGACCCTTCCATGATGAGGCTTGAAAGCTACAAAATTAAGGCATTTTGTTGGAATTTGTTCTTCTGATACCTGGGTCTCCTGCTGTTCAGGCAATTGCTGGGATATTTCTAGCCTCTGTTCCCCTGGCAGTGGACATTACCCAGGCCATGCTCCCTGAACAGAATGCCATGATCCCCCTAAGACATGTTCTGGTCCTTATTTTTCTCCTTGATGATCATTTGTTGTTTGTGCTCCACATTCTCACAGGTTCATAGCTGTTCAAGGCAGAATAGACAATATTCTGAAGCAAAACTGTGTCCATTGTGGGTTATTGAAGAGACATGTGATAGCTTAACTAAAAGCAATTCCTCTCTTCTCTCAAACCCTTTTTAGATTCGAATTGCAGCCTTAAATGCCAGCTCCACAGTTGAGGACGATCATGAAGGAAGTTTTAAAAGTCACAAAACCCAAACAAAGGAGGCCCAGGTATGTAATCCATGGTCTCCCTTTGAGTAATTGCCCATCAACCTTGCTCCTTATTTCTGTAGATGGTGCCTCATTTTAAATGCATTCACTTGTCTTCCATAATGGAATTTTAGAGGAAAATTCTGTTTGAAAAGATTGCTAGCTCTCCATCTCATGTTAAACCTGCTTCATGTATTCTCATTATTCTGGGCCCACTTCTCCAGCTAGATTCCAGGCAGCCCATTCTATATGCAGACCTTGGGAGTTGACACACCCAGGGACTTGTAACATAATAATGATAGATGGTACTTCAGTATTCCTTATTGTAATGTCCTCACTTTCTGTATGAGGAGGCCCTTAAACTGAGTTTCACGGAAGGTTGGTGGGAGAGCCGGGTTCAACTTCAGCTCTCAAAAGACTTGGTTTTTCCTCTCTACTGTGAGGGCTGGCCTTCCTTCATTTCAGCCTACCTTCCTTTCTTCCAGCCAACCCTCTTTCCACTCATGTTCTACCTTTGCATAATAAGGTTTTGATCCCTGAAATAAACATATACCTCTTCCTTTACAGAAGAGGCCAGAACAATCTGCAGCCCTCTCAAAAGTCTACTAGTCAGTTGTTCCTCACAGGGCTTTGGCCTGCCCATGTCCCCTTAGTCCTGGAAGAAGTTGTTACCCTCCTTGGGCAACGATCAAGCTAGGACAGAGAGGCGTGTAGAAAGCAATACAAACCGTTCATATTCTCGCAGGCTCTGGGTTATTCTGGATGGTTTGGCTTTCTCCTGGCTTCACCCAAAAAGGGCCAGCAGCAGTCATATCTTTGACATTGCTCTGACTTTGTGCCCTGGGTTTCTGTGCATTTTGCTGTTGCTTCAACTTAGTTGAATCTGCATTACTGGTGTCTCCTTCACTGTCCTGAGGACACTGAGGGCACTCCTTCAGTGTCCAGAGCCCCCATTCAATGACGGGCTCCTGGTGTGTTTTAGGATCTTTCCACCACACAGGATACATTTAGTTGACAGTTAACATAACCTCATCTTATACACACTTCTAACTTAAAAAAGGCAAACCTCTGTACTGAGTGAAAATGTTTGCTGTCTTGGCTTATAGGAAGCAGAGGCTTTTGCCTTATATCATAAGGCCCTTGATCTGCAGAAACATGACCGGTTTGAGGAGTCTGCCAAGGCCTACCACGAGCTCTTGGAGGCGCGCCTGCTGCGAGAGGTGAGGCACTAGTAGGCTGTCAGTGGACGCTCGGGTCAGCATGGTCTGGTCTTTTTTCTCTGTGTGCCTGAAGCTGGAGGGGTCCTCCAGGAACATTTGGTGTGGCACTTTCGTTTTCCAGTGAAGGTGGCACCAGACTGGCTCAAGGGCTGTGGCAGAGACTGGCCCAGAAGCCAGGTGTCACTTCAGCTCCTCCGTTTTGTTCACAGGCAGTTTCATCTGGTGATGAGAAAGAGGGGTTGAAACACCCAGGACTGATGCTGAAATATTCCACATATAAGAACCTGGCCCAACTGGCAGCACAGCGAGAGGACCTGGAGACAGCCATGGAGTTCTACTTGGAGGTGCAGTTCTGGCAATACTCCAGCTCCCTTGGTGTGTTTGAAAAGTGTTTGGTGGAGAGAGTGACCCTGTGGTCTTGCTGACTGAAAAGAGAATTTGTAGTGGTGCATCACCAAGATGTAGTTGCCTGAGGCCCTGGACAGTGATAACAATGAGTTCAGAGAGGTCCGGAGAGCAGGACCCTGCGTGTGCATTCCCCTCTGTCACTCAGGGCACCTTTAATCGTGGTGAGTTGCTTAATCTCTTTGGGCCTTGAGGTCTATGCCATATAGTGGGTATTATAAAAATTTTTAAAAAATGAGTCATTATGAAAATTAAGTGAATTGGTACAAATACAAGGGCAAAGAACAGAGCCAGACACCTGGCATCCTCCACTTGGTAATCATAGTATTGCCATTATCTCTGTATTACTGTCACCATCTCTGTGGACACATCTGGTGTCTATCACATGTGCTCATTTTCATGCCATCTTGCAAGGAAGGTTATCCATATTTAGTAGGAAGGAGGCTAAGGTTCAGGCTCACGCTGCTCGTCAGTGCGGGATCAAGGATGTGAACTGAGGTCTGTCTCCAGAGCTCATGATCTTTCTAGAATCCCACAGGACTACCGTGCTTTCTTTTTCACCCTTTTTGAATGTTTTTAAAGCGGAAACAGAAAGGAATGACGGTAGGCAGTCAGGAAGGAAGGGAGAGGCGAAAGAAGCATTTCGTTTATTTGTTCATTTTTGGTTCCCCTTACCTGTCCCTTGGGCTTTATACTGTCCACACCCCAGCCACCAACTCGGTCACCTGAGCCACCAGGACACCCCCATGCTTTCTTTCAACTCTGCTTTTCTGGGCTCTTTGCTTATCAAATATCTAAGGAATATGGATGTTGAGAGAGGCACAATATGGCAAGAACCTGTTCAGAATTAGATACATTGTTCGTGTAACTTCTGTTTCCATTTGCCTGGATAGTTGGAGTGACTGGGCTGGTCCTGCGCTGTTCCTGTCAGCATGGGCGCTGCTTGACAGAGCACTGACTGAGTATGTGCCCTCTCCTTACACTGCTTCCAGGCAGTCATGCTGGACTCCACTGATGTCAACCTCTGGTATAAAATTGGACATGTAGCCCTGAGGCTCATTCGGGTCCCCCTGGCTCGCCATGCTTTTGAGGAAGGTCTGCGGTGCAATCCTGACCATTGGCCCTGCTTGGACAACCTCATCACTGTCCTGTACACCCTTAGTGACTATACAAGTGAGTTACACTTTCATGCTTTCTCTTGCATACTCATGATTTTTGGAAAGAGGAAGGGAGAGTTGTTTGGGTAAGCCGGAAGACAAAATTAATGGATGAAGGATTTCTTGTCTGATGGCTAGGGACAATGGAGATGTTTTGGCATTCTCGCTTTATTCTGCTTGCCCGTCTACTCAGTTGGGATTTACTGAGTGTGTTGTCATAATAAGTAGCATGCTCTCTGGGTGGTTATTACTTTGACTATGTCATTCATCCTTGCATTGTCTCATCCTGCACTATATTCTAAATTAGCTGACAAATGACCTGGCTGCTATAGCTTGACTCCTTTTGGTGTCAGGGACCTTATGACGGCTTGTTCTTTGCAGCAGGGCTACTGCTAGAAGGAGGCAGTCGTTTCAGCTTCCTTGCCCCAGCCTTGCCTTTTTTGGAGACTATGTCTGCCACTTGCACTGACTGGTCCCTAAGCAGACACTGGCCAGTTGTTTTGGGCATCCCAGAGGAGCCAGCCTCCTCAGGGTACACGTTGAAGCCAGAGCAGAGGTGGCTCTCTAGGCGCACTCTGAGTAGGCTGAGCACAGAGTAGCCCACGGCCCTTGGAGCTGGTATGTGTGCTACAGACTGGTTCCACCAAAGCCCAGTTACTCTTTTCAGTACACACTTTGTTATCACTTTGAAGGTTCAAGCCTGAACTTTTCAAGGTGACTTAAATGAGACTTTTCCTTTGCTTTTTTAAAGACAAATAACAACAGGACAGATTATGTTGAGATGCACTAGAATCGTTAACCCTTCCCACATATAGACTCCACAGCCACTTTTTAATTGAGGTAAAGCACTCACACACACACACACACACACGCGCGCGCGTGCACGCGCGCATTGAAGTACACGTGTTTGAGGTCTGTCTGCTTGTATACATGGAATCTGTTAAGACGCAGAACATTTGTAAAGCCCTGGAAGGCTGAGTGTGTGCCCTCTGGCTTTGGGTCCTTTTCTGTCGTTGTCACTCCCTGAGGAGACCTTGATTTCTCTTTCTTATCACCACGAATGAACTCTGTCTGATGCCAAGTCTCCTCTGGATGGTTTCAGGGATGCTCTTCTCTTCCTTGACTGTTGTTCTGTCTGTGGACGCACTTAGGTAGGGTGTGTTGGTTGCTGGTCTTTTTTTCCTCTGTTATGTGTTCCTATAGTTGAGCATTCTGTGCTTGCATGTTTGGTTTATTTCTAGTTTAGCTCTTGTGTAGCACTG
Organism: Solenodon paradoxus; assembly: GCA_004363575.1. NCBI lineage: Eukaryota > Metazoa > Chordata > Mammalia > Eulipotyphla > Solenodontidae > Solenodon > Solenodon paradoxus. The sequence goes on from RJWH01002122.1 coordinate 63,025, forward strand.
CCATGCATGTTCGTGTATACTTCTTGCAGCAGGCATAAGGTGCTTGTTTTGTTGGATGCCCCAGTTTTCACTCCTACCAGCAGAATACGATAGTACCAGGGGGAACTTTTGGGGCCCTAGCAGTTCCTTCTTCCAGAGGGGTTTAGTCTCTTCTGGTGGCTCTTCCTGTAGCTTGGGTGCCACTTTGAGGTGAACAAGTCTTAGGAGAAGTTGTATTTGATCACTTAAGTCCTTGCGGGAAAAATAGATTTGGGGGAATTATTCCTGCTGCTCACCTCTTTCTCTTGAAACTTCTCACGTCTTCCCCCTGGGGGTGTCAGTGTTGTGCCACAAGTGAGAAGAATTTTACTGTAGCTGAAGTGCTGCTGAGAACCAGCACCATCCACATGCTCCCTGCCTCCTTATTTCACTCCAGAAGTGTCCTGTGGCTTCTTTCTTGTACTACCATAGTCCCAGAAAAACCCTGTTTGCGTTTGTGTGAGGAGGAAACTTCTGGGCCACCTCTGGGCCATCTATAGCCTATAGCTCAACACCTTACTGGGATGTGCAGTACTTGCTGGTACTGCACAGACCCCTCCCTGCTTCTCAGAGGCACAGCCCTTAGCCTTGTGTGGGTGGGGGCCATGGTCTTTGTGAGTTTGTGACCAAGTTCTTCTGTCTCCCACCTCGGCGCCTAGGAGGACACAAGTTCCTTCTTTCTCCCAGAGTTTCCATGCCCTGTCTTTACTTCTGCTCCAGCTTTTCTTCCTCTTCTCTCCTGACTCTTTTTTCTGGTCTTGGTAGAAGTTACTTAATAACCCACATGCTCTCCATCTCCAAAGCTGAGCAAGTCCTGGTGCAGTCCCACTGCCTGGGTGGAGTAGAGCTGGCCCTCTGCTGCGCTGTGCTGTTCCCCTTGCTTTCGCAGCCACATTTGTCAGGACTGTTTCCACTCACATGTACTATAGGCTTCCACAATTCACATTCTAGCTCTCCTTGGTGATACCTACCATCTGTTTTTCTCTTTGTTTTAATTTGCCTATTGCTGTGTCCACACCTGGAGGAGCCAGGGTTGGCACAGTCTTTCCAGATCATTGATTTGAGAATATTGGTTGACGTTTCTCCAATTGCAGGCAATAACTTTTTTTTTACATAAAAACTTTTCACAAAAGAAAAAAGAAAAGGAGAAAAATAGAAAGATTCATGTTAAGGAAAAGGAACAGAAACCAGTCTTATGTGTACACATGGAGTCACACTGTAACTCGTTTGGTCCCCTGCTGCTTCTCTGAGCTGTCTTGGGACCTTCCCTCTGCACAATAGGCACATCTTCCACTGTCTGCAGCAGCTGCTTAGCAACCCTGTGTGTGGACAGGGTAACCTTCCTAACCAGGCTTCTATGGTGGGGCGCTAAGTAGTTTCCCGATACTTTGAAGGCTGTTTTCCAGTTAGCCTATAGCTAATCACTGTGCGCCCAGAGGGAGTTTTGAAGCAATTTCTAGAAGTGAGCTGCTGACTTGAGGTTCTATGCAAAGCTTGTGGTTCTGCAGAAGTTTGTGCAGTCTCTCCTCCATGGCCATGTTTGGGTTTGCCTCATTTACTATTGTGTATATTATTTTCAGAAATCTTTCCTGATTTAAATCAGTTAAAGTGGTATCTTGTCATTGTTGACTGTGCATTTCTTTGATTCCAGAATGGGGACATTTTCTTGGTGTTAACTGGCAAGGCCAGAGGTTTGGAGTGCACACTCAGAAGTCACACTGTTTCTCTCTCTGCCAGCATGTCTGTACTTCATCTGCAAAGCTTTGGAGAAGGATTGTCAGTACAGCAAAGGTCTGGTTCTCAAGGAGAAGATCTTTGAGGAGCAGCCTTATCTCCGGAAGGATTCCCTCCGAATGTTCCTTAAATGGTGGGTCCTGCCTCTTCCTGTGCTATGTCTACACAATCCCCTAGTATGATAACTCAGCTGTCCTGGTTCCCGCGATGCCTCCCAGTGGCCTGCTGCCCTTCTTTACCATTACCTCACTATTCTTTTTTGTATGCCGTGGCTGCCTTCTGGCTTCCTGGCCCCTTTACCACTTCCCAGGGCTGCCCAAGTCTCTGACTGATCTCAGCCCTGGCCCCACTGTGCACTGTCCTGTCCCCGAACCCTGGCTCTCACTGTGCCATCTTTACACCTCTGCACTCGAATGCCATTATTCCTTCTTCTCATTCCAGCTCATGGTCTTCATATTCCTTCTTCATGTCACCTCTCAGCAGCTTTCCAGACTCTGATTCTTCTGGCCCCTGATCCTCCAGCTATAACTGCTCTGCCCTCTGATATTTCCTTAGCCACTGGAACTCATCTTTTTAAGGGATTAGTGGTTATTTATCTTGGTGTCAGTCCCTTGTAAAGACTCTGCCTGTTGCTCACATCTATCCTGAGAGAACCAGCTTTCTGTACAGAGATAGATGAAACAGATACAACTGAGTGAGTGGCTCTGTGGGGTACCCTCCCTGGGAGGCATCAGGATAGTCTGGACAAAAGGGCAACTACTGCTGACCACCTCAGCAGAATTATTTTTATGGGAGGGTAACTGAAACCTTAAAAGGCCCCAGTTTCTGTAGTTTAGGAACACCAGAGACTTTGGTGATGTTGGCTGGTATGATGGCTTTTTGTTGGGATGGGCAGGATGGGCTAGGTAAATTCTTTGAATTTAACTTCTTTGAATTATTGAGAGTAAGATTTTTATTGTTCTGTGGCTTTTCTACCTTTATTATGATACTGTTAATACACGTGAAAACCCTTTATTCAACTTTGAATTGTAGAAGGAACAAAGGGTATTAGTCATTTCTAGTATATGTGGGTATTAAGAATGCTAATTATTGCCCTTAGGAGTCCAGACTTAAGTGGTTATTTTGTTGTAGGAAGAATTAATACAGATTAAATGGTGTTGGCTACATCCCTGTCTGTGAAATTTGAGCCTTGGCTCTAGTTTGTAACATTGTAATTTCTGTCTTATGTCCTTTAGTGACATGTCGATCCATGATGTGTCAGTGAGCGCAGCTGAGACTAAGGCCATTGTAGATGAGGCCCTGGGGCTGCGGAAGAAGAGGCAGGCACTGACCACGCGGGAGAAGGAGCCGGATCTAAAGCTGGTGCAGCCCATCCCCTTCTTCACGTAAGTCACCTGGTCTCTGGGGATATTGGATCTCCTGGTGGGCCCTGAACAGGAGGGAGAGACTCTGAGGTCTGACCTGCACTGGTGGCATGGGTGGAAGCTGGGTGCATGTTGGATAGATATCTGGAGGAATGAGAGTATTTGTTGACTGCCAAGACAAGCCAGGTGTCTTCCAAGTATGCTCAGTCTAAGACCCTTAGCTGTTGCTTCCCTGAGCCCAGCCACCTGCCTTGTTTCTAGAAGCTCTCTCTCTATCTGCCCTACCCAGAGGGGAAAAGGGAACCAAGATTTACCCAATATTTTCAGGTAGAAATAAGGTTCAGAGCAGTTAAATGGAAAATGGGAAGCCTAGAGTTGATTTCAGGTCTGTGTTCCCTGGCTCTCCTGTGTCCGGGCCATACAAGGAGGATGGGCCTCAGCAGAGCCCTTATGAGCCTCAGTCTGTGAGAAGCACCAGTAGGATGTGCAGGCTGATATTGGTAGGCATCTCGCTGTTGGGGTAATTTATCCCCTTAGTGAGGATTAGTATGCAGATTCTATTTTTAAAATTCTGGCTTCAAATGTGGAATCTTTACATTTTTCAAAATCACCTTTTAAGATTGTAGGTTTAGAGAAGTTTTAGGTTTACAAAAACTTGAGAGGAAGGTATAGAGATTTTCAATATACCCCCTTTTCCTATAAACAAATAGCCTCCCCTATTATCAACATCCTCAACCAAAATGGTGCGTTTGCTTTTTGTGTTAAAAAAAATTTTTTTTTAGTATAGTAAGTTTGTTTTACAGATTAAAATGAACTCATATGTGTAGGTTCCCCATATGTGCAGTTTCCCCGTTCCTTAGATCTGTCAGTACACCCTGTCCTCTACCAAATTACCAAGTGTTCTTTATCATCAACCAGTGGGTTCCGCCACCACTTGCCCCATCCCACTCTGGCGCAGCCCGCTCCACCCCACTCCACCCGGCACCACTGTACGACACCACGACAATGTTCCACAAGCCACAGCACACCACACTGACACATGCAGCATGTGACCACACTGCACAAAACAGCATGGTCTCCACTGCCTTCCAGGGGCCCAGCCACTCAGAAAGCCACGAGATGCTGCCTGCTTCTAAGAGGCCCTGCCTCAGAGCCCCTTTCGACCAAGTCTGTGTTAGCAGTCCTCCCTTTCTTCTTTCCCCTAAAAAGCCAGATTAGTGACAGTAGAGAAATGCCACAGGCTTTTTTTTTTTTTTTTTTTTTTTAATAAGATTTGACCTTGTAGAGAAGGAATGCTGAAATGAGTCAGTAGTTTTCATGCCTACCTGGTTGAGTCTGAAGATGCCTGAGGCTAAGATGCTGCAGTTTCTGCCAGGGTGAAGGGAGAAGGGTGCTTGACCCCTGTTCCTGCACCAGCTCTGGGTGTCCTACCTCACTCAGTGTCTTAGACTCCAGATTTTGTCTGCAGTGTCAGTGACAAAACCATGACCACTTCCTCCCACTCTTGTGGATATGACTGTCTCTGGGCTCAGAACACGCTATGTGGGGGTGCTGACTAGGTAAGATGACCCTATCCTTGCAGCTGGAAGTGCCTCGGAGAAAGTTTGCTGGCCATGTACAACCACCTGACCACCTGCGAGCCCCCACGGCCCAGCCTTGGCAAGAGGATTGACCTGTCTGACTACCAGGACCCCAGCCAACCTCTGTTGTCATCTGTGATGGTGGCACCTGTCAGTGTGATCCAGCCAAGCCCTGTCAGTACCAACCCGGCTGTGACTGTGGTGGAGCCCGTGCTCTCCTATGCCCCTGTGCCAGCAGCCAGCTTCCCAGTGCACAGTTCCAGTCTGCTAGAAAGCATCCCAGTGGGTGAGCAAACTGCCTGGGGACCCTGTTTGCTGAGCAGGAATGTGGTTGAATTCCTGGCCTCTCCAGAGGGAAAGGTCTTCTACTGTTCTGGATCCAAGGGTTAATAAGAGCCCCCACTCCTCTTAGCCTGCTCATGGGTTCCTTCTTCTCATCAGCCAGGAGCTCTTACATGAAGGGTTCAGGGCTCAAGATGCAGCTTCTGGAGACTGCTTAGTCACCCAGCTGATAAGTCGTGGCACACAGTTTTCTTCCTGGTCATATGTGATCTGGAGGTCCCTCTTCTGGTTCTGCTCTGTTGCTGGTCATGTTCCACAGCACCCACGTTGCTGCGCACTGACATTCTGAGTTTCTTGGCCTTCTGAAAGTCAGAAAAATTATTACCATCTGTACTAGGGTATTTTTGGTGGTTTTATCTTTGGAATTGTAAACAATTTCATACAAAAGCTCTGAAGCCTTTTCTTGCGTTACTGAATAAAAGGTGTCTCTTGCAGTTTAAAAAGTATCTGAGCAAACATGAACAAGTTGTTTCTAACTTTTTATCTTATTCATACACGATAGTCCTCTGCTCTCTATAATTCACATGATTCTCTTGCTCACATTATTTGGTGCTTAGGGTCGTGGGTGATGCATGGGGTCAGTGTCACAGTAGCAAGTGCTACTTGCTCTGTCCCATCCCACGTCCAGTGAGACCCCAGAGGCCCTCACAGCCAGTCAGCAGGATGGGTGGGGGCACAAGGAACACTGATCTGAGACTGCTGCTCTGTAACCATGGAAAGTAATCTTGAGATTTGGCTTGTGTGAGAATTAAAGGACTTGAAATGAACTTTTCAGGATTTTTGATGTTAAAGAAGAAATGGGAGATTTCTCGAATGTCAACAGTAAAGGTGAAAATGTAGGTGGAGTTATAAAAAAGGACACTGATGTGCCTGTGTAGTGCTTTTTCTTACTCTGCCCCTTGTAACTTTTCAATTTGTACTCTTCGTGAAGGTGATGTTTCTGGGGGTGATAAATCCAAGAAGGGAGTAAAGCGGAAGAAGATTTCAGAAGAAAGTGGAGAGACAGCAAAGCGGCGGTCTGCCCGTGTTCGAAATACCAAGTGCAAAAAAGAAGAAAAAGTAGACTTTCAGGAGCTTCTAATGAAGTTCCTGCCCTCTAGGTACTGTGCATGCTTTTCTGATTTGCATAAGCACCCAAGCCTGCAGCCTATACCACTAACAGTGTTCCTCTTCCATTGTTACCCTCTTCTGGTTGGATTGGGATGTTTGGGTTTTCTTGCCTCTCCTGCCTCTGAGTATCCTGAGAGCAGGAACTTTTTCTTGTTTCAGACTGGTGGAACTGGGAGGGGCCTTACATAGATTTTTACTAGCCCTCCCTCTTCACCTTCTCTAGGGCCTTAGGACCCAACATTTCTGAATTTTTCTAGGTAGCATTGTTCATAGTGTCACTGGGTGGGTTTCTTAATGGCCCCTGTGCCCCCTTAGGTGAGTGGAGAAAGCAGTGCAGTTTCTACTGACCATCTTTTCTTTGCCTGATAACATTTATTTGGTGGGCATATTTCTCGTGTGCTAGAGCTTCCCCGCCTAGCCCCTGTATTTTTGTGTGCTTCCACCTTTTTATTCCTTCTGATGACTGGAGTAGAGTTTGAGAGTAATGATGTGTACTCTGTATATATCTTCGCCCAGGAGCACTCAACTGGCGTTTTGGTTCATTATAGCTTATTTTAGTCTTGAAAATGTCCCAGGGGAGGAGGAAGACCAGCCAAAAACTTTAGGTGGATTGTAAATTTGTTTTATAGCAATGTTCTTAATGTCGTCTTTCTTTCTGTGGTGCAAGTGAAACACTTGGAAATCAAGGTTGTTCTTAGTGAGTAGCAGAGGCTGTGGTCTCTGGTAGATCCCTCCTGGGGCAGTGCCAGAAGCAGGATGGTGCTTTGGTCGATGGCGCGAGGAGGTCTGAGTGGTCCATTTCCCCATCTTCCCCTCAGCCTTGCTGTCTTTCTCAAGCGTCCTTTATGTGACATGGTTTCTGCCTTCCTTTTATCTTTATTTATTGTTGGTTTCCATGTCTGCTTCTTCAAATAGTCTGTCAGAGCAACTTGATGGCTTGTTTGAAGTAGTCACCCTGGCTGTATGTGAGTAGTGAGTGAATGAAGACAGTGAAAAGTGACCCGCATGTCTATGTTGCAGGCTGCTTTGTTGAGAGGAAGATGCATGGACAGCTAAGATGTGGTCCTTGCAGGGGGGTGTGAAAGGGACCCAGCTCATAAGAGCCTGCTGTACTCCATACTCCTACACCCACTCACTTTCTCCTTGCTCATAGGCTCCCCTCAGGTCTTAGAACATAACAGGTGTTCTTCTGGCCTGTGCCTCTGTGTACCTGTCCTTGACCCACTGCTTTGCATGGCCAGTGTCTGCATGGACCTCACCCACTCTGAGAGGTCTTCCTGACTCTGCTCTCTAAAGGAGGTCCCCCATGACCCTCTGTCTCAAGCACTCTCTGGTGGTTTGGCCTTATTTGGGTTCTTTATTTTTGTATATCCGTTTATTGTCTCTTTTAATTAGAAGACAAGCCTTCTGTGGTCAGGACTTGTACACTTATGACTGAATTCTGGTGCCTCACATAGTGCCTGGCATATGTTGGCACTCAGTTATCGTCTGTTGATGGAATGAATGGCGGGGAGGTACAGACCAGATGACAGTTCACAAATAAGAGCAGCAGAGATTCCTGAGGCATAGGTCCTGCACCCACTCCTCGCTTATTGTTGTCTTCTACCTGATTCAGCTTTATTTCTTCAGCAAGAAAATTCAAGGATGTGTCAGAGTGTCCTGTGGCTTTTGTGATTTTGGTATGTTCCATGCAGGTTAAGAAAGCTGGACCCTGAAGAGGAAGATGACCCCTTCAATAATTACGAAGTTCAGTCAGAAGCTAAACTGGAGAGCTTCCCGAGCATGGGGCCTCATCGACTATCATTTGATTCGGCCACATTCATGGAATCTGGTAGGAATTAAGCTATATGATCCTTCATTGATAGAAGTCTTCCTCACATTAGCCTATAACCTGCTTAGGTTTTGTTCTGGGAAAATGGTTCTGGAGTGTTTTCAAGTGTGGTCAAAGGTTTGCCTGGATGTGTCTTGGGCTTGAGCTACCTGGTCAGCTGGGAGGTCTATTGAAACATCTAGGCTCATGCCTCACTAAGCTCCCTGAAGGACCTGTGTTTCAGGTGGAACCCAGCAGTATGGCTTTGTAAGCGGAGCATGTGTGACAGCTGTTGGGATGTATTATGGACGCTCATTCAGGGTATATTGCAGCATTTGGAGTCGACCCTTTAATCCCCACCTTAGACCTGGATGCTCAGGAGGCTTGCTCATTGCTGTTGAGGGCTGGAACCAGGATTGGAACCTGGATTGGAACCTGGCAGCCTGACTGCAGCTCCACCATGTGTGGGGAGGACACAGACTCTCTTCTGCCTCTGGCTCCACCCCACTCCTGTTGTCTCTTCTCCCAAAGAAAACAGACTCTGGAATGGAGAGTCCATTCCAGTTGGATTGTTTCTTTCTCTCTGAGCAGAGAAGCAGGATGTGCACGCATTCCTGCTGGAGAACCTAACCAATGGAGGTATCCTGGAGCTGATGATGCGCTACCTGAAAGGCATGGGCCACAAGTTCCTGCTGAGGTGGCCGCCGGGTCTGGCAGAAGTTGTGCTCAGCATCTACCACAGCTGGAGGAGGCACAGCACCAGCCTGCCAAACCCGCTGCTGAGGGACTGCAGCAACAAGCACATCAAGGTAGGGCAGAGCGGCTGTTCGTGAGTGTGTGGGCCACTATCATGTTGAGCCTACTTGTCCGCATCTATTTATGGGCCTGAGCCTGGTTCCTTGGGGGTTTGAAACAGGAAATCATGGGACCTGGCTTGTGCTTAGAGAGATCCTTGGTGGTGAGGGTGGGCATGGGGCCACTAGGAGACTCTTGCCAGGTAAGTGTTGATGGTGGTAGCAGAGTAAAAGTTTCTGGAAGCAGAACTGACAGAATGAGCTGCATGTGGAGGTGTGAGAATGAGATGGGGAGGGTATCTGGGGCACATCCAAGCATTGGAGTTGATGTGGGTGGTTGACTGTGTTAAGATCCAGGGACCATTCATGATTTTTTATAACAGGTGAGAAAATAGAAGTGGGGGTGGTGGTGGTGAAGTAGGGTGCTTTAGGGAAGTGGTGGGGGCTCAGTGACACTCATCTCACTTGTTTAATTGCTCTTCACACCTCAGGCTCCTCTACTTGGTACCTCCTGATGGTCAGAGGAACACAGGGTGCTACCTCACCCCTGCTGCCCCCCTTCTATTAGAGGAGGAAGGCTGAATGCTGGGGAGTACTGGGAGTTTCGGGGCCCATCTGGGTGGTTTTTCTGGCACGGAAGTGGAGGAAGTATTGACAGATCCGTGGACTACATAGGTCAGTGTTCCCTAGCTGTGTGACCTCTACTGGGACTCAGGGACTGCCTCACAGCTACTTCTGTACACTAGACTTGTTCCCCGGGGGCAGTGTGGAGTGGTGAGAGCAGCAGAGGCATTTTACCTCAAACAAACCAGCCAGGTTATTTTCCAGCTGTGCCTGCTCATTAGGTGCCTCCTTACCACTGAGCCTCCTTGTGTGCCCGGGAGTGATGTGCTGACCCCAAGCACATGTAGGGATTGAGTGCTGGTGTGTAAGTGCAGCATCTGGCCTGGCACTTGGCAGGTGGCAGGGCTGCACTTACGTAGGGCAGTCCTTTAGGACTGAAGACAGGTCTCTTACTCCTCCCAAGTCTTGTCCCACTGTATATATATGTGCCTCTTTCTGTGTCCTGGCAAGAAGCCAGTGATGATTGATTATGAAATGAAAAGGAGGAACAAGGAAGAATTATTTTTTATTAAAGTAAACTTTAGTTTACTATTGCTTCATCCCCCTACTCTTTGATGACTCTTCATGACCCCATTCCAAACCTTCTGGTGCCTGTCCTTCAGGACATGATGCTGATGTCTCTCTCCTGCATGGAACTCCAGCTGGACCAGTGGCTGCTGACCAAAGGCAGAAGCTCTGCAGGTAGGAGACATTCTGTATTCTATGGCAGGAATAATTTCCGAATGTCAGAAGCCAGGAGGAAGTAAGAATGGGGAGGTTTAATCATGGAATTCAGACTTACATCTTCAATGGGCACATTTCCTAGGTTGTCCTGTCAGTTCCAGGAAAATCCAGGGTTCCAACAAAGTCTCTTAGACACTTGAGAAGTAGTTGGCAGCTTCTGAGCCCCCAGAAGGAGCCTCCTCACTGCTTTTTCTGTTACTAAGGATAGAAATAAATAGGATCTCTATTTTCTTAAATTATCACTTGACACTGTCCCCAAGAATTTTCCCAGGAGATGTGGATCATTCTGACTTTTAAACCATTCCGTGTTGAACAAAGATGGGCTCAAAGTTCATTCTGTAAAATGTGGGCCCTTAAGCTCTCAGGATGTCTTCATCTCTGACTTGTCTGACCTTCTCTAAGATTCTGAGAGACTCAGGGCACTGGATACTGAGGTAGGTACAGTAAAGGATGAAGGTAACTTCTGGGAACCCTGCACATGAAGGTGACTTGTTCTGATCTGACTGATTTTCAGTGTCTCCTCGAAACTGCCCAGCTGGTATGGTGAATGGCAGGTTTGGGCCTGATTTCCCGGGAACCCACTTCCTAGGTGACCTTCTGCAGCTGTCATTTGCTTCCTCCCAGCGGGATCTATTTGAGGATGACTGGCTGGAGTTTGTGGTTCGTGTTTATTGGTTGAAGGCTCGCTTCCTGGCACTGCAGGTTGGTTCTGTGGTTGACTGCTTGGGGAGCATACCCTGGCACCCAATAGGGAGGGAAGAGAGCTGTATGTATTGTTTAAGATGTGTGTGTATACACATGTGACTTCTGTCTCTGCACTGGGGTTTATGAGCGGCAGTGAGACATGGTGGGAAATTTTCAGTGTCTCAGAAGTCCTAATAGAGCCGCCAGTCTGTAAAGCACATCAGCACAACCAGAGGGCTCTGGAAGGGCACAAATGGATACAGACATTTATAGAAGAAAATTGACCATCTCTCTTGTGTGACTTCTCAGGAAGCTTCTGCTCAGAGCCTGGTCTGAAGGGCCAGGGTAGAGTGGCAGTTTCCTAGCACCTTACACATGATGGTACCCAGTGCACTGTGTTGGAATAAGTAAAAGATTGCCATAGTAGTCAATTCTGGATTTAGGATAGGCCTAGGTTCTAACACTGGCTCTGCCATTTATTAACTTGTGATCTCGAATAAGGTGTCCTTAGGTTTCTGACCAGCAGTATGGGGTTAACTCCTTAGAGTTGTAGTATAAAACAATCTCATTGGTTTTTGTTCATTTATTCAATCCTAGCTATGTGCCAGGCCCCCTTTTAGAGGGTATAGCAGTAGTGGGGGTAAAAAACTATCCTCATGGTGCCTGTGATCTAGTGGGATCAGGAATGTAAGGCACCTGGGACAGCGCAGTGAGTTTCCATCTTCCTACTCCTATCCCTTCACTGCTTTTCCTCTGACCAGGGAGACATGGAGCAGGCCCTGGAGAACTATGACATCTGCACAGAAATGCTCCAGAGCTCAACTGCTGTCCAGTCAGAGGCAGGGACTGAGCCAAGAGATATCGTCATCCGCCTACCCAACCTCCATAATGACTCGGTGGTTTCTCTGGAGGAGGTGAGTGGGAGTTTTTCTTTTTAAAAAGGAAAAAAACAGGCAGGAATGAAGGCAGGGAAGGAGGAAGAAAGAGGAGGAAGAAGCATTTTTATTTGTTTATTTATTTATTTTTTGTCCTATGCTTTAGGCCTCTGGGCTTTACATGATCCATACCCCAGCTGCATTTCAGCCACCTGAACCATCTGGGCAGGCTTGGGAGTTTTTTTTTTTTAATGGTGCTTTCTTGGTCAAAGCCTGATGGTGGGTTGGGCTAGTTAGTCTGGGCCTGACTTGTTCCTGAGAAACAAAAGAGCAGCCCACCTGCTGAGCAGGTAGCCTTCCTTCCCAGGGAGGGCAGAGAGACCTAGGAGAGGCAGCTGTGGTGTACAGTGGCTCCTCGGAATCAGGCACACCCCCTGATAGCTAGCTCTTCTGGACTGGGGATGGCTGAGAGCATTTGGCAGCATAATGTAGAGTGAGTGGGACTGAGCTCTCTGTGCCATCTGTGACAATAGCCCCAGCAGAATTCGGGGGAAACTTGGGCAGAAGTAGAGCGGAGCCGGGCTGGCCATTGGACTGTGTCATCAAGGAGGGGCACTGTTAAATTCTAATTCATGAGGCTGTCCAACTGTTTTGGCAGATGCTTTTTTTGAACTTCTCTTCTTTAAGGGTAATTCTTCTTCTTCCTCCTTTTTTAAAAAAAATATATTTGCTTTTTTTTAAAAGGATTTAATACCTTGATCTGAATAGAAATACTTTCTATAAAATATTGATTTAATGGAAATGCTGCTATATTAAGGGGAAGTCTAATTGTGTATTCCTTTTCTGGGTTCGTTAAATAAAAAACTGGCCAGATTCAGGGAAGGTGTGTTATTGGGCAGCATTTCGGGCCTTTTCCAGATCCATAAGAACCTGAAGTCGCTGGAGCGGTGCCAGTCCCTGGAGGAGATTCAGCGGCTGTACGAGGCTGGTGACTATAAGGCTGTTGTGCATCTGCTTCGCCCCACCTTGTGCACCAGTGGATTTGACCGGGCCAAACACCTGGAATTCATGACTTCCATTCCTGAGAGGCCCGCCCAGCTGCTGCTGCTGCAGGTGTGTGCCACCTGTGTCCCCTCACCTACTCGTACCTTCTTTGCTTGGTTTCCTTTATTCTCTATGGGCTTTGAGGTAGCTCTTGAGAACCTAGAGGAGAAAAGAGGGAGTAAAAGAGGTTAACTTGGCTCCCAGTAAGATGCTAGTTAGAAGATACATCTTGGTCAAGGCCTGGTGAAGTTGGAACCAGTAGTGCCAAGTACTGGTTCTGAAATTCTGCATGGCAGAGAAGAAGGAAGTCAGGGCACTGGCCACCCACCCACCTATTTGTTCACTTGCCTATGATGGTTACCAGATTTGTTTTGGTTTGTTTTATTTCAAGTCTTTCTTTTTTTTAAAAAGATTTTTTTTTTAATTGCAGTAACTATAATTCAAAAAATAAAAATGAAATCATATATATAGGTTCTCCATACGTGCAGTTTTCCATTCCTCAGATGTATGTCAGCACACCCTGTCCTCCACCAAATCACCAAGTGTTCTTCATCATTATCTGGTGGATTCTACCACCATTTGACCCCATCCACCTCTGTCTGAACAGTTCCTTTGTTTGGTCTATTCACATGCCACCTATGAGTGATATCATCTGGTGTCTATTGTTCCTTTTAGCTTATTTCATTTAGCATAATCACTTGTAGATCCATCCATGTTGATTCAGTAACAGGATTTCATCTCTTCTAGGGTCTTTGTAGTATTCTATTGTGTGTGTGTGTGTGTGTGTGTGTGTGTGTGTGTGTGTGTGTGTATACACACCACATCTTCTATAGCCATTCATCTGACACTGGGCACTTATGTACTTTACAATTCTTAGCTGAAATAAACATTGGGGTGCATAAATCTCTGTGGAATAGTTCTTTTGTATCTTTTGGGTAAATACCCAGATGTGGATGGCAAGAGCATATGGGATTTCCATATTCAACTTTTTGAGGAAACTCCATACAGTTTTCCATAGGTTTTACACCAGTTACACTGCCACCAACAGTGTAAAAGTGTTACCTTTTCTCCACATCCTCACCAACACTTGTTGTTTCCAAACTTGGATAATAACCAGTCTCTCATCAGAAAGGCGATACCTCATTGTTGTTTTGATTTGCATTTCTCTGATACCAAGCAGTTAGCAGTATCTTATCATTGCCTATTGTCCATGTATATATCCTTTTCTGAAAAATGTTTCTCCAGTTCCTTTTTCCATTTTTTTTTTTGTTGGATTCCTGTTTTTTGTTATTGGGTTTTATGTGTTGTTTGTATGTGTTAGATAGTAAGCCATTGCCAGAAATATGAAATGCAAATATCTTCTGTCATTCGTAGGTTGTATTTTTGTTTTGGTGATGTTTTCATTCACTGTGAAGAAGCTTTTTATTTGATGCACTCCCAATTGTTTATTTCTGTTTTTGTTTACCTTGATGTTGGAGTTGAGTCCCAGAAACCTCTCTACAGCTGATGTCAGGGAAAGTCTTTCCTGTGTTGTCTTCCAAGAATTTTATGGTGTCTGGTCTTATGTTCAAGTCTCTAGTCCATTTTGAGTTAATTTTTGTGAATGGTGTTAGAGAGTGTGTAGCTTCATTCTTTTGTATGTGGCTGTCCAGTTTTCCCAACACCATTTATTGAAGAGACATTCCTTTCTCCATTGTATACTTTTGACTACTTTGTCATAGATTAACTGACTGTATGTGAATGGGTCAGTTTCTGGTGATTTAGTTCTATTCCGCTGATCCATGCTTCTGTTATTCCAATAGAAGCCCGTTTTGGCCACTATCACTTCGTAGTATAGCTTAATGTCCAAATTCATTCATTTTTCTTATAAAGACCATTGTTTATTTGGGGTCTTTTGTTCCATAAAATTTTAAGATTTTTGTTCTTGTTCCTTCGAATAAGCCCATGGAATTTTAATGGGGATTGCATTAAATCTGTATATTGCTTTAGGTAAGATAACCATTTTAATGATGTTGATTCTTCCCCACCATGAGCTGGGAATGTCTTTCCATCATTTTCTATCCTCTATTTCTTTGAAGGAGGACTTGTTTTCATTCTACAGGTCTTTCACCTCCTTTGTTAGGTGTATTCCAAGATATTTGATTCTTTTTACTTCTGTTTTAACAGTGTGGTTTTCTTCATATCATTTTCTTCTAGCGTAATGTTTGCATATAAGAATGCCCTGGATTTTTGTGTGTTGATTTTTAAGCCTGCAACTTTACTGTATTCGTTGATTAGTTCTGATCATTTCATGACAGTTTTTAGGGTTTTTAATATATAAAATCATGTCATCTGCAAATAATTAGAGTTTTACTTCCTCCTTTCCAATTTGGATTCCTTTTATTTATTTTTCTTGCCTAATGCTCTGGCTAAGACCTCCAGTATGATGTTAAATAGTGGTGGTGAGAGTGGACAGCCTTGCCTTGTTTCTACCTTAAAGGAAATGCTTTTTATTTTTTTGCCATTGACTATAATGTTGACTCTGGGTTTATCGTATATGGCCTTTATTATGCTGAGGTATATACCTTCTATCCCCATTTTATGCAGGGTTTTTATCATAAATGGGTATGGGATCTTGTCAAAGGTTTTCTTTGCACCTGTTGGTATGATCATGTGGTTTTTCTTAATTTCATTGATATGGTATTGCATATATAGGTTTACATATGTTGAACCATCCTTGCATGCCTGTGATAAATCCCGCTTGATCATGATGGATGATGATTTTGTTGCATTGTTGTTTTCGGTGTACTAATATTTTGCTAAGACTTTTTGCATCTATGTTCATTATATATATTGGTCTGTTTTTTTTCCTTGATGATATCTCTGTCAGCTTTTGGTATCAGTTTTATGTTAGCCTAATAATAAATATTTGGGAATGTTTCCTGTTCTTTAATATTTTGGAAGAATTGAAAAGAATAGGTATCCTCTCTGAAGTCTTGGTAAAACTCATTAGAAAAGCCGTCTTGTCCTGGCATTTTATTTTTAGCGATACTTTTGATTACCTCTTCAGTTACCTTTATTATGATTGTTCTGTTCAGGTTTTCCCGTTCTTCCATGTTCAGTCTTCGTAGACAGTATTTTTCTAAAAATTTGTCCATGACCTCGAGGTTTTCCACTTTATTGACATAGAGCTGTTTATAGTAGTCTCTTAGGATGTTTTATATTTCTTGGTATCTGTTGTAACTGCTTCCCTTTTGCTTCTGATTCTAGTTCTGCGAGTTTTCGCTCCTTTCTTTGTGAGTCTAGCCAATGGTTTGTCAATTTTGTTTAGTTTTTCAAATAAGCAACTTTTGGTTTCATTGATCTTCTGGATTGTCTTTGTTTTATATTTTATTTGTGCTAGAATTTTGATTATTTTCTTTCTATTGATTTTTGCCTTTAATTCTTATTTTTCTAGTTGCTTTAAATGTAGGGTTAGATTACTTTTTGCATTGTTTCTTGAGGTTGGCCTGGATTGTGCTCTCAATACTGCTTTTGCTGCATCCTGTAGATTCTGGTAGCTCAAGTCTTCATTCTCATTTGTGTCTATGTATTTTTTAATTTCCTCTTTACCCAAAAGACATTCAGAAATATATTAAGTCTCTAAGCTTTCTTTTTTGGTTGATTTCTAGTTTTAAACCATTTTGATCAGAGCAAATGCTTTTGGTATGATTTCAATCTTTGTAAATTTGTTGAGAGATGTTTTCTGCCCCAATACATGATCTATCCTTTAGCATGTTCATGCACATTTGAGAAGAAAGTGAATTCTGTAGTTGTTGAATGAAGTGTTCATTAAATGTCTAGTAGATCTAATTGTTCCAAATGGTCATTTAAAGCTACTATTTCCCTGTTAATTTTCTGTCTGGGTTGATCTGTCACTTGTTGAAAGAAGGTAAGTTTTCTGAATATAGCAGATGGTTGGGTTATGCTTTTCATTTCATTTGACCGTTGTGTGTCATTTGATTAGTGAGTTGAGTCCATTAACATTTAGGGTAATTTTTGACATGTAACCATTTTTTTGCCATTTTGTAATTTGTCTTCTGGAGTCCTTCTAAACAGTGCTTTTGTTCTCCTTCTCTTCTTAGGTTGGTTGGGTATAGTTATGTTTTGTTTTGTTTCCCTTTTTGTTTTCTTTTCTCTTTTCCTGGAGATGTATTTTGGTGTTACTCTGTAGTTAGCATTAAGAATTCTGCATTTATTTCCTATTTTTATTTGAAAGAAGATTAGTCATACACTCATTGTAAACATCTGTGTTTTTACCCACCCCCTCCATTTTTTATATTTGCTATCTTACTGTTTTTAGGGGGATTTCTTTACACTTTATAGACCATCCTTTAGTATATTTTGTAGACCTGTTTTTGTGGTGATGAATTCCTTTAAGTTTCGCTTATCTGAAAACTTTTTATCATTCCTGCAGTTCTGAAATGATAATGTCACAGGGTACCATTCCTGGGTTGAAAATCCTTTTCTTTCAGCACTTTGAATATATCATGTTATTCCCTTCTGGCCTGTGTAGTTTCAGTTGAGAAAGCTGCTGGCAGTTGTATGGGGACTCCTTTGTATGTGACTCATTTTTCTCTGGCTGCTTTTAAGATTCTTTTTATTGTCTTTTTGTCATTTTGATGACTATGAATCTGCTTTGTTGCTCTATACACTGACGTTTTTGCCTACCTGTCATGGAGGTGATTGCCTCTGTGTTTCTATAGCCTCTGTACCTGCTTTTCCCCATGTTTCGTTCTGGAGAATAGCTGAATTCCTAGTTGCTCTGTGAGGAGGATGTGTCACTCTTACCTGGTAACCATATTGACTCAGGTCTCTTCAGTCTTTATTACTCTGCTTTGAATTTTCCGACTTCCAGTCCTTGTGTCCCCACAGGTAAGAGTGCAAGTGAGGCAGATTTGCAAAAGAAGATCTATTTTGAGCAAAAACAGTGCAGGTTTTTTTAAAGACATAGGATGTTCTCAGAGAGGAGAACTACCTGGACCCAGGTGGATACAACATTCCTTCCTGAGGCTTTTATTCTCCACTTGTAACCCTTAGACCCTGAGGCAGATTTTACTTCTGTTTTTCATGTTGATTGACAGGTAGATTTATATAGCCAAACTCTGACTGCATGTGTTTTTTCCCATGACTGACTGAGCAAAACCCATGTAGGGGGGCTAAAGAGATGGAAGGCCCAAAACCACGTACTGTTTTATTCTAATTGCCTTCATAGACTACTTTGGGTTACACTACTGCAGGTCTGTTCATGCTCAGGTTTTCCGGAAAGTCCTGAAGCTTGATGAAAGTCCCTGGTCTTGAGATAATCTGAGGGAATCTCTGTGGGAGGACACATACTTATCGTTTTAGAGTCCCTGGCCTTGAACAGGTTTTTCTTAATACAATGGCTTTTAGTCTATTAAGGTTCCCCACCCAGTGCTCTTGTCTAGCTAGATCCCTACTGTTTTTTAAAATTGCTTCAAAATTAACTACTGAGTAGTATCAAGATGCAGTAAATACCCATGTGCAATCATTTTATTGAAGAAAAACAAATACCACAGTGACATTTGAAGCCCGTTTGCCCTCTCAGCTGCTTCCATGCCTCTCTTCTTCAGGAGGCAAGCCCTACTGAGAGTGCAGCCTGCTGGGCAGCAGGACCTGCTGGGTTCTGAGTGGTTTCTCACCTCTCTGTGTCTCGGTTGCTCATCTCCAGAATGGGCGTGATCATTGTCCTTCCCTCAGTGGCTGTTGTGGGTATTATGTCAGCTTGTGTGTATTGGCACCATGACAGGTATCTAGCAGGTGTCATGGGAGTGCAGGTTCTCATCATGCCCGCCCGCCCCTCTTAGATGCATGAATTAGACAAAGACAAACATGGAACATGAGAAGCATGATGTGCTTAGTGTCGTTGGGTGATACAGAGTTCATGTGTTTCACAGACTAATCATTTACTTATTGTAAGGTTTTTCTGGGCTCCGCGAGGAGAAAATTTCAATCAGACAGAAAGCAGAATAGTCAGGGCTTTATTGGACTTTGCGTTCCCGGGCGAAACTCCCAAGTCCGCAAAACGGGCCTGGGGAAGTCACGCGCAGAACAAAGGGGTACCGGCTCTTTAAGCAGAGAAATTTCGAGGGCTTCCCATATCACGATTGGGGATTGGCCCTGTGAATCCAGGTGTGGGGGTCGCATCCCTTATTCTGACGTCATCCACCTTTTTCCCAGGCTTGGCCGCCGGGCATGCCCACCGGGCATGCCCGCTGTCCCTGCCCACTGTCCCGTCTTTCTGAGCCAGCCTAACACTTATTATCTTTTGTGAACCTTCCCCTTAAATTTGGAAAGATAGCTTAGTCTTCCCTCAGCTTTTTATTCAGATTCCATGAAACATTTTAACTGTTAATCTTTTTTTTTTTTTTTTTTTTTTTTTTGAAAGAAGTGCACTCAGGAATGAAGTAGGCAGTCAGGCAGGAAGAGAGAGAAGGAAGAAGCACTTTATTTTATTTCGCTGTTTATCTTGGTTGTTCCCCTGACTCTGGGTCTTGAATCGGTCGGGACCTTGGGATGTACGTGGACTATCCCAGTGCACTAAAGCACTAAGCCAGCAGGCTGTGCCAACTATTAACCTTCTTGAACTGGGAAAGAGTTAAGAGATATGACTCTGGGAGCAAATGGATGCACCTCTGCCATGGGGAAGAGGGAGGAAAGAGTTAGTTCTAATAAAGTAAGGTGTGAAGGAAAGAGGAAAGGAGGGAAGGAGTTTCCAGTTCTTGGCATAGGTGGTTAGGCGGGCCGTGATGTCATGTGTCTGACCTTAGTACTATGGTAGGCTGTAGCAGGGGTGTCCATCATGGCTGAGTAGGAGGGACAACTACTTGTACCCAGGGATGCCATTGGGTCAAGAGGAATGAAGAGGTCAGCCCTCTTTTCCATTGTGAGATGACCCCAGTGGCCCTGATGTCAACTTGCCCCTGTCATTCAGAACTCCTAGGTGTGGCAGAGCCTTCCATTGATAGGGGCTGAGCTGCTGTTTGGTTGGGCATGAGCAGTATTAAGGTGAGGCCTGGCCCAACTGCTGTGGAAATTCCTGCATGTTTTGAATAAGCGATTTTTTTTTTTTTCTGAATTTGCTTTTGAGGGATGTGTTTTCTTCTTTTTTTTCCATTTTTTAAAAAAATATACAACTTTTATTTTTATACAACCTTGCTTTCTTTATTAACACATGTTGATTTAAAGTGATATATTGCCAATACTAAATTTAAAAGCTGTTCAGGTTTCCAGCAAACCCAATACAAAATTTTAGACATACAAGGAAGTAGTGAATCTTGACATTCAAATACACACACATATATTTAGATGTTAATATATATGAAAAAAAATTTTTTTACTCTCATCCTGGGTCTTGAACTCAGGTCTTTGACCTTTACATGGTCTGCAACTTAGCTGCCTTAGCTGCTTAAACCATATGGGTGTGCCTCTGTATTTTTAAAACCAAAGACATTCATGCTTTAAATTGTAACTTCCTCGGGCATTTAACCTTTTGACTTTGATTATTTATTATGCAGTGAGCATCATTTTGAGTGACAGGCATGGAGGAGGGATGAGATAAGAAAATTGTTTGATGTCACTGTCCAGCACCTCTGAAATTATCTACAAATCAGTGGCAGCACTCTGATATAGGACAATTGTGTCGACCCATAATTTAGAATAATGGTTGTAGACCAAGGAGGAGCTGTCCTTTACACTGTGGGAATGGGTATGGAGGGATACTGTGCCTGCCAGAATTTAGAGGTGGTAACCATATACTGCCTGTGGAGAAAATTAATTACTATTTATAAAATTCCTGTAAAAAGAGTGGGACTTCTTTGGTAAAGGGGAAGTCTTTTCTTTTTAAAAGTGACATAGCATTTAAAACCTTATATGGTATGTCTTTGAAGTTTCCTGACTCCCAAGTCGTTCATAGTATGCTAATATAGTAATGAGATAGACAGGGGGCTTGCAGTGTCAGACTGCAGACATTTCAGCCATGCTGGTTCCATCTCCTACAGACTGGTTTGCTTTTCACAAGCTTGTAATAAGATTTCTTCTTCCTGCTGCTGGTAATTTTTGCTGTTGCTAACTAGCCTGCTTTAGCCAGTGAAAATATTGGTAATTTTTTTTTTTTTGCCAATGTATGAACTCTAGTAAGAACTATGAACTTGGCAACTTGGGCCAATTTGAGGATAGGCAAAGATGTGCTGCAGAGTTTAATGAGGGGAAACTGTGAGTTAGTTTCCCTAAAAAAATCTACCTATAGGAGTCATCACAGTGATTTTGAAACAATCTCTGTGGTTGTAGCAATCATGTGCAGTGGAGTAGGGTTCTTATTGATGAGGGCGAGGGTGAGCAAGATGCTGGGTCTGTCCAGAAAGAATTCATGAAGAGAGCTGTTTGGTCAGGAACACACAGCAGGTTTATATTAAAAGCAGAAACAGTGAGTTTAAGCACCGTGAGCTAGGAAAGTTACATCAAGGGAATACACATGTGTGTATGGCCTGTGCTGCCTGCTCTCACCTAGGCAAGATGGATTTTTGAATATAGAGGAGGGGTGGGGGTATCCAGGTTCAGGTTGCTAAGGTGGGGTCCTTGCTCTTTGGGGTCTTTGCTCTGAGAAGTCTAAGGTTTTGCCTGTTAATTTTCTACTCATACATCTGTATACTGCCCTATAGATTTTAAGCTATGCTGTCTCTGCATCATTATCAAGTATATGTAATGGTGTTGCTGGATTGAATGTTAGAGTTGCAAGATGATGGAGCGGTTGGTTAATAGGGCCTGTTCATAGATACTCTGTAGTTAAGTAAAGAGCTACTCTTTTACTGACTTGGAAGAGAGCTTATACAGCATAGGAAACAGCAAGGAAAACAGAAGAAACTTGAGTGAGGGCATCAGCTTTGTCAGTCAGGGAGACAAGTAAGACTGTATTGAACATAGACATTGGAGCATGCTGAATGCCACATCGGAATACAATTGAAATGAGAAATATTATTTAGGATGTATTCAAATGCAAAGGTTGTCCTAAATTATCTATAGCTATACCAGTATTTGTGTGGCAGTATAAGTGAAAAGGTTTGCCCAAACTGGGTAATCTGAAGGTTAGGGGCTAGATAATACTATTTTGAATGTTTTAAAGGAGGCCAAATTTTCAGCAAAGGATTTTGTGATTATATTTGGGAGGGACCTGAAAATTTGGCAAGGCAGAAAATTTTTTGCCCATCCATAGTAATAGCCAGTTGTCCATAAAATTTTGACTTAATTGTTAACCTATAGGAAGAAGGATGGACAAAATTGATTCAAGTCCTTTGGAGACAGTTTTTGAGTACCTTGAGTATTTCAAGACCCTAGTGGTTAACTTTTTTCTACCCAGTTAAGTGTAGGTCTGGAGGCTTCCTGACCTTTGTCAGCCAATGCCTTCAGTTGTTCTTTACATCATTCTAGTGGGTTGTTCCTGCCTTCAGTAACAAACAACAGCACTTTACCTGAATGTGCCATTAATACTAAGGTTAAGTTTAAATTGATTTGCTATTACTATTTACTAGGAATAGTATAAAAATATCATTAAGATGATTAAACTGAAAGGAAAATTTCCTCGGGTTCAGATATGACTCTAAAAAAGATCCTGTGAGGAGTTGTATGATCTCTTCTCTGGTGTTCATGGAGACTTACTTCACCCTTCTATGTTAACTTTAGAAAGCCACAGAAAATGGCAATTTGAGTTCATTTGATTTAAAAAAGAAAAAATGTATATATATTTATTTATTGTACTAACTTATTCTACACATTAAAATAACCTCAAATGTATATATAGGTTCTCCATTCCTCAGATGTATGTCAACACATCCTTTCCTCCACCAATCACCAAGTGTTCTTCACCATTTTCCAGTGGGCTCCACCACCATTTGCCCCGCCATCCCCATCCCATTCCCTATTGATAACCTCGATTCTGTTTTGACTTAATTGTATTTTAAGTATCCAAGGATTGTTTTTATTTCATCTGTTTTGAATGTTCATGTTCCACCTATGAGTGAGGTCATCTGGTATCTATCTGCTTTTGACTTATTTCCCTCTAGATCCATCCACGTTGATTCAAATGACAGGATTTCATCTCTTCTAAGGGCTGTGTAGCATTCCATTGTATATATGTACCATCTTCTTTATCCATTTATCTGGCGTTGAGCACTTAAGTAGGTTCCAATTTTTATATATTGTGAGTAGGACTGGAGTAAATATGACAGTGCATAAATCTCTGTGAATTAGTGTTTTTGTATCTTTTGGGTAGATACCCAGAAGTGAAATGGTAGGATCATGTGGGATTTCCATCTTCAACTTTTTGAGCAATCTCCACACTGTTTTCCATAGAGGTTGCACCAATTTGCATTCCACCAACATTGTAGAAATGTTCCCTTTTCTCTACATCCTCGCCAACATTTGTTGTTTCCAGACTTTTGGAAAATAGCCAATCTCTCAGGTGTAAGGTGATATCTCATTGTCTTAATTTGCACTTGAAAACCAGGGAGGATGAACATCTTTTTATGTGCCTGTTGGCCATCTATAGATCCTCTTTGGAAAAAATATCTCTCCAGTGCCACCTCCCATTTTTTTTTTATTGGATTGCTTGTTTTTCTTTTATTGAGTTTTTTGTGTATTTCAGGTATTAAACTTTTGTCAGAAATATGAAATGCAAATATCTTCTCCCAGTTGTTAAGTTGCCTTTTGATTTTAGTGATGTTTTCTTTTGCTGTGAAGAAGATTTTTAGTTTGATATAGTCTCAGTTTTTTATTTTTGTTTCCCGTGATGCTGGAGTTGAGTCCCTGAAGGCATCCCTAAAGTTGGTGTCATGAAATATCTTACCTGTGTTGTCTTCCAAGAATTTTATGGTTTCTGGTTTTATGTCCAAATCTCTAGTCCATTTTGCATTAATTTTTGTGAATGGTGTAAGGGGGTGGACCAGCTTCATTTTTTTTGCATGTGGCTCTTCAGTTATCCCAACAATGGTATTATTTTCATAATTTTATTTTATTCTAGACTGTTGTTTACATATAAAAATGGAACAGATTTTTGTGCATTGATTTTGTAGCCTGCCACTTTACTGTCTTCATTGATGATTTCTAGAAGTTTTTGACAGTGTGAAGTGTTATATATATATACACACACACACATACATCTATACATACATGTATATGTATAATTTCATCAGTAAATAATGATAGTTTTACATCTTCTTTTCCAGTTCGAATTATTTATTTTCCTTTTCTTTTCTAATTGCTCTGGCTAAGACCTCTAATATAATGTTTAGTAGCAGTGGTGAGAGTGTATAGCTTTGTCTAGTTCCTGAACTTAGCAGAAATGCTTTTAATTTTGGGCCACTGACTATGATGTTGGCAGGGGGTTTTTGTGTATGACCTTTATTATGTTGCGATATGTACCTTATATTCCCATTTTATATAGGATTTTTATCATAAATGGGTGTTGAATCTTGCCAAAAACTTTCTCTACCTCTCTTGATGATCATGTGTTTCTTCTCTTTGCTCTTATTGATATGGTGTATTTAATTAATAGATTAACATGTTGAAAAATCATACATCCCTGGGATAAATTCCACTTACTCATGATGGCTGATCTTTTTAATGAATCGTTGGATTCGGCTTGCTAATATTTTGTGGAGAATTTTTACGTCTATATTCATTAACGATGCTGGTCTGCAATTTTCTTTCTTGGTGATGTCTGTCAGCTTTTAGTATCAGTGGATGCTAACTTCATAGAAAGTATTTGGAAGTGTTCCCTGTTCTTCAGTATATTGAAAGAGTTTAAGAAGAACAGGTATTAATTCTTTGCTGTAGACTTGGTAAAACTCATTAGAAAAGCCATCTTGTCCTGGGCTTTAATGCAAAGGGAGACTTTTGATTACTTCTTCAGTTTCCTTGCTTCTGGTTGTTTTGTTCAGGTTTTCTAGTTCTTCCAGGTTCTGTCTTGTTAGACTGTATTTCTTTTAAAAATCTATCCTGTCCTCAAAGTTGTCCACTTTGTTGGCATAGAGCTATTCATAGTAGATGTTTTTAGAATATTTTTATTTCTCTGGTATCTCTTACTTGATTTCGGGGTATTCTGGATATGAGAGTTTTTTCTCTCTTTTTCTTTGTGAGTCCATTTTATTTAATTTTTCAGAGAACCAACTTTCAGTTTCATTGATCTTCTGGATTTTCTTTTTATTTTCTGTTTCATTTGTTTCTGCTGGAATTTTGATTATTTCCTTTCTTCTACTTCTAATGATAAAGGGATCAATACAACAAAAAAATTTAACACTTAATAACATTTATACACCCAATAAAGGAGCACCCAAATATATCAAGCAAATATTAACAGATCTAAATAAGGATATTAACAGCAACGTAGTAATAGTAGGGGGCTTTAATACTCCTCTTTCAGTAAAAAATAGATCATCCAGACAGAGAATCAACAAAGAAACAAGATCTTTAAATGACAAAATAGAAGAGCTGGACCTAACAGACATGTATAGATACTTTTTCCCAAAGCTATAGACTACACATTCTTCTCAAGTGCTCATGGAACATTCTCAAGGATATACCATATGTTGGGACCAAAGTCTCAGTAAATTTTCAAAGATTGAAATCATATCTAGCTTCTTTTCAGATCACAACAGCATGAAACTAGAGATCAATCAAAAGGAGAGAGAGAGGAAAACCACAAAAGCGTGGAGATTAAACAACATATTGTTGAGCAACCAATGGGTAAAAGAGAAAATTAAGGAAGAAATTAAAAAATATTTAGAATCAAATGAAAATGAAGAAATGACGCATCAGAATCTGTGGAATGCAGCAAAAGCAGTAACAAGAGGGAAGTTTATAGCGATATAATCCTACCTCAGAAAATGACTAAGGAGCCAAAACTTACAATGGGGTAAGGACAGCCTTTTTAATAAATGGTGCTGGGAGAACTGGTCAGACACATGCAAAAGTTTGAAACTAGACCATTACCTAACACCATACACAAAAATTAATTAAAAATGGATTAAAGACCTAGACATAAGACCAGAAACCATCAAACACCTAGAAGAGAATGGAGACAAAACATTATTAGACATAGACTTAAGAGATATCTTTGGCAACTCAACTCACATTGCAAGGCAAATAAAATCCAAAGTAAACAAGTAGGATTACATAAAACTGAAAAGTTTCTACCCAGCAAAAGAAACTCACATAAAAACAAAAAGGCATCTAACTGAA
Source organism: Solenodon paradoxus (assembly GCA_004363575.1). Taxonomy (NCBI): domain Eukaryota; kingdom Metazoa; phylum Chordata; class Mammalia; order Eulipotyphla; family Solenodontidae; genus Solenodon; species Solenodon paradoxus. Next base: position 88,999 of record RJWH01002122.1, read on the forward strand.
TGGGAAAAGATATTTGCCTCTCACACCTGAGATAAAGGGTTAATATCTAAGATATACAAAGAACTCAAAAAATTGGACAACAAAGATACAAGCAATGCAATTAAAAAATGAGCTGATGAACCTAATAGACACCTCTCCAAGGAAGACATACAAATGGCTAACAGATTCATGAAAAGATTCTCTATATCTCTTGTCAACAGGGAAATGCAAATCAAAACAATGATGAGATACCACCTCATGATGGTAAGAATGGCTATTATCCAAAAAAAAGAAAAGAAATAATAAGTGCTGAACAGGATATGGAAAAAAGGGAACTCTAATTCACCATTGGTGGGAATGTAAAGTGCAATCATTCTGGAAAGCAGTGTGGAGAGTTCTCAAAGAATTGAGAATGGAAATTCCATAGGATCCAGTTATTCTTCTCCTGGGCATTTACCCCAATTACCAAAAACACTTACCTGAAGAGATATATGCACCCCCATGCTCTTTGCAGCACAATTCACAATAGCTAAGAGCTGGAAACTACCTAAATGCCCATCAGCAGAGGAGTGGATAAAGAAGATGTGGTGCATATACTCTATGGAATACTATGCAACCATTAAAAGGGAGAGATCCTGCCATTTACAAGAACATGGATGGACTTGGAGAGAATTATGCTTAGTGAGATAAGCCAGAAAGAGGACAGCCATCATGTGATAGCACTCATATGATGGGTAAAGAGAAAACAAATGAATGTCATAAATTAAACCACACCAATAACGGGGCGGGGGGGAGAGAGAGAGAGAGGAAAGGAGAGGGAGAACGCTACGCCAAACAACTATGGACTCTTAGGGATGAGGGATAAAAAGGCAAATCGGGGGTACCAAAGTGATGGGGGAGGGCTGGGGAAAATGGGATGAAGGGAATTAACTAAACAAAGGGAGAAAAAATAAGGGGGGGGATATTAGTAAATCTACTATGCTATTTGTGAATGTGAAAATACCACTATGTATGCCTCAAAACAAGTCATTGTCAAAATGCAATATCTCTTCAATAATAACAATAAATAAAAAAAAATACAACACTGAAAAAAAAGCATTATATCTTCTTGTTGGATTGACCCTTTAATTATTATATACTATCCATCATTTTATTTTTCTATGCTCTTTAGTTAAAAGTCTGTTTTAGCCAATATGAGTATACCTATTCCTGAACTGTGGTTGCCAGTTGACTGGTGGACTGTTTTCCAGCCATTGACTTTGAGCCTTTGTCTACCTTTTGAAAGAAAGTAGGTTTCCTGAATGCAGCAGGTACTTGGATTATGCTTTTTAATTCATCAGCCCCTCTGCGTTGTTTGGTGAGTTTAGTTCATTAATATTTAGGGTGACTATTGATTTGTAGCTACTTATTGTCATTGTGTAATTTGTCTTCCGTCTGTTGTTCCAGATAATGCCTTTGTTCTTCTCTTTCTCCTCTGAGGTTGGATGATTGTAATTATGTTTTGATCTGTTTCCCTTTTTGTTTTCTTCTTTTCTTTTTTTCTGGGGATGTTTTTGATGTTACCTGAAGTTAGCATCAACAATTCTGTTTATTTCATATTTGCACTTGAAAGCAGATTAGTCTTTCACGCATTCTCACTATCCACATTTTTGTTTCCTTCTCTTCCTCCCCACTTTTTTAATTTGCCGTCATACTGTTTTTATGTGGGGTTTCTTTACACATCATAGAGCATCCTTTAGTATTTTTTGAAAAGCTGTTTTTTTGTTGATGAATTCCTTTAATTTTTGATGATCAGAAAAGCTTTTATATCATTCCTTCAGTTCTGAATGATAATCTTGCAGGGTATAATATGGTAGACTGAAAATCCTTTTCTTTCAGTACTTTGACTATATCATGCCATTCCCTTCTAGCTTGTATATTTCAGTTTAGAAATTCGCTATCAATCTGATGGGGGCTTCTCTGTAGGTAACCCCCCCACCCCCCGCTGTTTTTAAGATTCTTTATCTTATGTTTTTGACATTTTGATGACAATGAGTCTAAGTGTAGTTCTGTTTGGGTTTCTTTTATTAGGAACTCTTTGAGCTTCCTGGGTCTGGAGGTGTGCTTCATTCTTCACGCTTGGGAATTTTTCAGTTTTATTTCTTCAAATACAGTTTCTGACCCCCTTTCTCTTCTCCTCCTTGGAACCCTGTGAATGTTGTTCCTTTTGATGTGATCCCACAGGTCTCTTATGCTGTCTTTGTTTCTTTGCATTTTTTAAAAATCTATTGACTTATTTGCTTGAGTGAGTTCTTCTGCCCTGTCTTCCCAATCACTGATTCTGTGGGAAGCTTCTTCCATCCTATTGTTGATTCTATCTGTTGAGTCTTTAGTTCAGCTACCATATTCTTTATTTATTTACTGTATTCTTTATTTCTATCTGAATCTCACCCCTCCTAGGTCGCTGTCTTCTCTTCTCTTGGGTTTGATTTTTAACAAGGTTTTCTACTATTTTCTGTGCTCCTATTTCATCATTATCCATGGATCTTAGTAGTTTCTTTAAATACATCTAGAAACCTACTACAAGTGACTCTTCTGCAGGGTGCAGTTTGTGTTATGTTAAGGGCAGGATTTGGGCCTTTGCACCAAATGTGCTAAGAATCAGTTAGCCGCGTGCTCAAGGGTCGTTTCATTCTACTCACGGATGGGGACATACCTGCACTAGAACTCATGCTGCAGCACTCCTGCAGATGTTGCAGACAAACTCCCCAGGTGCCAGATTTGTCCCAGATGATTCTTGCCATTTCAGGAGAGGCTGGACTCCAAACCCAGTACAAAGTAGTTACAGTAGGTACAACTCCTTGGAACAAAAAAAAACATTAAATCTTTCGATATTTTCAGACATTTGTGATTTTGTTCACTCTGATTTCTAAGACTAAAAGATATTCTCTACTCTATACATATGGATTGAACTCCTGCAATATGCTTGGTATACAGGGCAGGCCAGAGTCTTCCCTCTGATGGAAACTATATTCTTGAAGGAAGGAAAATAGGAAACGTCAACAAATCGACAAAGAATTTTTCATTTGTTTTCTTCTACAGTGTTGATGTTCTTTGTTTTACACTTAACATACTTCATCTGTTTTTATAAAGTAGAGGAGGGGGTCTGACTTGGAGTCCTTTCTCTGAGGAGTATGCTGGCTGTTTAGGAAGCTGCCTTTTGCCTTCTTTAATATACTTATAATATGATTGTTATTGTTTTTATCTGAGTCAGTTGATTTTTTATTTTTAATATTTTGGTTGCTATTTTGAGCAGGATCTTTTCCTTGATTATTATTTCTGACTGTACATTTCTGGTTTGTAGAAACCCTATTGATTTTTGCAAGTTTAATTTGAATCCGGTCACCTCACTGAATTCTGGTTATTTCTGATAGTTTCTGTTTGTTTTATTTCAGGTAGATGATTATGTTGCCCACAGTGAGTGGTAATTCGGTCTCCTCATTTGTTAGCAGTCATTCTGCTTTTTAGCTCCTTCTCGCCTTTTGCTTTGGGATTTTGCATGTTAGAGAACTGCTAATGGATTTTGTCTTGTCGCTGACATTCATGGAAACCATGGCTGTGGTTTAAGTTCAATAGTCTTCATCCTGCTGGAAAATAACCCTTAGCCCTATGAGTATTTGGCATTTGGTCAGGAGAGTTTGGTCCTTTGGGCTCCATATCTGCACTCTATAGGCTCTTATGTACTTTGTTGAAGATTGTTGGCTTTCTTCAAAACCATATATTTAAATGGGCTCTGTGTTCTTGGCAGTTAGGGCTGATAAATTGCCAGTGTTTTGATCTGTGTTCAGTATTGCAGCACGTCTCAAAGGCAGTTTGGGATGTGTCTGCCCCATACCTCTGTCACTTCAGAGAGTGGCAGCTGTGCTGATCAAGGCAGGTGGCCAGGAGTTGTTTCAGTGAGGCCAGAGCACGATGGGACAGCAGGCAACAGGTGCTTTCCTGCTGGTCTTAACAGGCTGCCCCAGATCTGAATTCACAGCAAGACTGAGTTTCCCCACACCCCAGCATAGATGAATGAGATATGAGGTATTTAAACGGATTGTGTTTTAGAGCAAGGGGAAAGGCAGCTTTACAAGAAGGAATGACTCCCAAAGAGGAGATTTTAAAATGAAAGTTTAAGAGCTCAGTGTGGTATGCTGGGAGCTCCTCCCTGTGCCAGAGCTCTGAGCTGAGCAGACTGTTTATACCAGCTTATTTAATGCTCACGGGACCACCGAGCATCAAGGGTCAATATGGTGGCTCAGAGGAACATAGTACTTTCTCTACGTGGGTACTGGCAGAGGATGGGGACTCCTGGAATGATGACTTAAGTGTGCCTGGTCAGTTGCCCCTGCTGTGGCCTTGGCTCAGGCCCTTCTCCCCAGAGATAGTCCCTCCCCTTGCTGAGACCCGCAGGAGCCTCACATCAGCGGCAAGAGTACACGACTAGGTGACCTGGGGCGCTACGCCCAGAGGGAGAGCTGATGGAGGTGGTCACTCAGTCTCACTTTGACCGCTTGCTGACCCTGGCCTTCACCCCAATGTTGCAGCTTTATAAATGGGAGGCACAGAAGTTCAGCTCCTTTCTGAAAGCCGGCACTGGTGGCTCACCATACCATGATTACAAACAGATCACCATGTGCCCTTGCAGGTGCTTCTCCACTCTACGGGGGCCTATGCATCTCATTTCTTTTGGACTGCCCCTTGTGTCTTTGTCCCTGACTACCTACTCCTTAATCCTGAGGACTAGATGTGATGAGTGTTGCCACAACCCTGTAATGGTGTGCCTTTGCCTTTGTTCCTTCCTGTGCTCAGGAGTCCTTGCTCCGGCTAAAGGACCACCGACAGTGTTTTGAGTGTTCCGATGTGGCTCTAAATGAGGCAGTCCAGCAGATGGTAAATGCGGGTGAGGCATCAGCCAAGGAGGAGTGGGTGGCCACAGTGACCCAGCTGCTGCTGGGCATTGAGCAGGCCCTCTCAGCGGACGGCAGTGGCAGCATCCTGAAAGAATCATCCTCTGCAACCGGTCTTATCAGGCTCACTAACAACCTTATCCAGGTAACCCCACACTTCCTGCCCTGCACTGCCCCAGCAGAAGTGGCTCTCTGATGCCCCCTTTCTTCATAATTTGCTATCTTTCTTCATGAATTAGGCACCCCAAGGCAATATGCTGACTTTTCTAAATGGAGGAGGCAGTTGCCTTGGGTGGGTGTTTGTGTACTGGCTGCAAATCTCCCGAGTCAGAGTGGTTGGGGCTTAGAGATGGTGTAGTACTTGACACCAGAAGTTTCTTCCAGACCATCATACTAGAGGGGAAGCAGCAACCTCAGAGCCTTTGTGTAACATGCCAGAGGCAGAGCTGGTGCTAGAACCCAAGCCTCCTGTTTCCCTGCCAGCACTCTCCACTATCCCACATCGTCCATGTGGCTTCATGGCAGGGAACTTTCCTCTGAGCCCCTTGGTTCTTTCCTAACAACTCCCACGAAGTCAGCCCACCAAATCCCATCTTTTGTTTTTCTCCTCTGCTTTCACTGCTCTACCTTAGCCTAGGCCACTGCTATCTCTTGTTTGAGCTGGGTGATATGCTTTCCACATCCACCCTGTCCTCTGTCCTTCCAGTTCAGCTCCCACTCTGCCACAGAACAGAAATATGCATGTGCGCTCCTAACTTTAATCCTGCACTTTCTTCCTGGTTACATGTCATTCAAGGTGCGCCAACCCACTCAACCTGCCTCTCAACTCTCATCTTCTGTTTCCTTAGCTTCCTGCACTGCTGTCTTCTGTCTTTACTCCCTGACCTCTCTGAATATTTGGCACACCATAGCTATTCCCTGGAAGTCTTCTGTCTGTTCCACCCTCCCTTGGTCCTACTGTGGCCCTCATTTGCTTTCATCGCAGCTCCTATGTGACTTATTTCTGCCTCCTTTGCCCCTCGTTTATCAACTCCTCTGTGTTCCATTTACCTCTGTAACCCTCGTGCCTTACACGTGATCAGACAGTGCTGGGACCTTCAGGATCTACATGTGGCATGAGGAAGGATGGTCAGAGCTGCTGTCTCCTCTTATGCCTGGGCAGCTCTATAGTTGGGCACTGTGGGACTGTTCCATGAATGTGGGTTAGGTCAGCCACCTCATCAAAGCAGTGGGGATGGGCAGGCAGTATGCCCCTTGGTTTTACCCTTGTTTTTCTTTGAAGATTCATCCCAGAGAATGGAGGGAAAATCTGGCCCTGTGGTGACACCTCATATTCCTCTCACAGGTCATCGACTGCAGCATGGCCATACAGGAGGAGCCCAAGGAGCCCCACGTCTCCTCAGTGCTTCCCTGGATTATCCTACACCGGATCATCTGGCAAGAAGAGGACACCTTCCATTCACTGTGCCATCAACAGAAGCTCCAGAACCCAGCTGATGAAGGTAGTGGAAAGTGGGTCTGGGTTGAGATGGGCCTTAATCCAGTGTCTTGCTTCTTGATATTGCCCTGGGTCCTGTAGCCCTATCCAGGGGCTGGAGTAGGCCTAGAGCTCAGATAATAGGAGTTTGTGTGGCATTTGAACATAAGCAGAGGCTCCCTTAGGTAGTTCACTGCATTGGGGTCAAGATGCAGTGGGTGTGCGAAGTGTTTCACATCTGATGCCAGTGGCAAAGAAGAGAGAATGATAATGTGGCACTTATGAGGTGTACTGACACTGCTCCAGAAAGTCTCATGCCTGCACACTCCTGTAATCTCCAAGACAGCCTTGTGAGATGGGCAACCCGGCGTTAGCATTTGTACTTAACCACTGCATCCCATGACTCCTCCTGGTGTGTGCCAGTGACAATGGGACATAGGCAGTTGGAAAACAATGTAGATACAGAATAAGCATGAGTTTTAAATTCCACGGCTACTTCTTGGCATGTGGACTTGGGGAAATCATACAACCTCTCAGCCTCAATTTCCTGTATATGTACTAGGAATAATGGTTCAGAGGATAGGGCAGAGGAGTACCCTAGGGAGATGGAGTAGCCTGGGCAGGGGTGACTGGCAGGCCATGTGACTTGGATATGGGAAGAGCCAGACTGAGAAAGGCTTTTATACCCTATTTTGCTCCATAGTCTTCATAATGCTGATGAGAAATGCCTTGCTTTCTGTATGATCCCCTCTGAGGAACCCTCAAGATGGCTATGGTATTTCTTTCTTTTGGGTCCCACGGCAGTGAGCACCTCATGCATATTTATTTTCTTCTGCAGAATTGAATTTTTAGGTAAATTCTAGTATGAATATCTTTAGACTTCTTGACATATAGTACCTCGGAATTTCCAAAAGTGTTATAGGGTATAAGACAATTGACATTTTTAAGCATAATTGTTTATTTTTATAAAAATAATATAAAATTGAGTAGACTAACCTGCTTCTGAATAAAAATAGGAAATAAACATAGAATTCTTAATGCTAACTTCAAGGTCGCCTCAAAATACATCTCCAGGGAAATCACAAAGAAGAAAACAAAAAGGGAAACCAATCAAAACACAGCTATACTCAAGTAAGAGAAGAACAAAGATACTGTCTGGAACAACACCCAGAAGACACATTACAAAGTGACACTAAACAGCTACATATTGTAATCACCCTAAACGTTAATGGACTGAACTCACCAAACAACACAGAATGGCGACATGGATTACGGAGCATAACTCGAATTTCTGTTGCAATCAGTAAATATAGCTTCTTTCAAAAGATATATTAAGATCAAAGTTAATGGTTGAGAGACAATCAAATGGCACCACAAAAAAGCATAACTGCCAACTTATATCCAATAAAACGAACTTCCAACTAAAAAGCATAACAAAAAACAAGATGGACATTGTATAATGATTAAGGGATTGATCCAGCAAGAAGACGTAATGCTTATTAACATATATGCCCTAAATGAAGGAGCATCAAAGTATACTAAGCAAGTATTATTACAACTGGCAAGAGCCATCAACAGCAACACATTATTAGTAGGAGACTTCAACATCCCACTTACAACAATGGACAGATCAAACAGACAGAAAATTAATAGGGAAATAGCTGCTTTAAGTGACCACTTGGAACAGTTAGGTCTAATAGACATATACCGAACACTTCATTCAACTACTACAGATTTCACATTCTTCTTAAGTGTGCATGGAACTTTTTCAAGGATAGATCATATATTGGGACACAAAACATGTCTCAACAAATTTACAGAGACTGAAATCATACCCAGCATCTTCTTGGACCACAGTGGCTTAACACTAGAAATCAGCTACAAAAAGCTGAAAAACCCCAAATTAATTGGAGATTAAATAATATGCTTCTGAATGACTCTTAGGTAAAAGGGGAAATCAAAGAGGAACAAAAATTGCTTAGAAATAAATGAGAATGAAGAGATGATCAATCAGAATCTACGGGATGCAGCAAAAGCAGTACTAAAAGGAAAGTTCTTTGCAACCCAGGCCCACCTCAACAAACAAGAAAAATCGGGGGAGAAAAATCTAACATCCATTTAGAACAACTGGAGAAAAAAAGAACAATTAAAGCCAAAAATCGGCAGAAAGAAGGAAATAATCCAAATTCCGGCAGAAATAAATGAAATACAAAACAAAAGATAATCCAGAAGATCTATGAAACCAAAAGTTGGTTCTTTGAAAAAATAAACCAAATTGACAAACCATTGGCTAGACTCACAAAGAAAAACAGAGAGGAAACTCTCATAACTAGAATCAGAAATGAAAGGGGAGAAGTTATAACAGACACCACTGAAATACAAAACATCTTAAGAGACTACCATGAACAACTCTATGCCAACTAAGTGGACAACCTTGAGGACATGATCAGATGTCTAGAAAATACAGTCTGCCAAGACTGAAGTGAAAAGAATTGGAAAACCTGAACAGAACAATCACAAACAAAGAAATTGAAGAGGTAATCAAAAGTGTAGCTAAAAATGAAAGTCCAGGACCTTTCCTAATGAGTTTTACCAAGCCTTCAGCAAAGAATTAATACCTGTTCTTCTCAAACTCTTCCAATGTACTGAAGGACAGGGAATACTCCCAAATACTTTCTATGAGGCTAATATCACACTGATACCAAAAGCTGATAGTGATGTCACCAAGAAAGAAAATTATAGACCAATATTTCTAATGAATGTAGATGCAAAAAATTTCAACAAAATAATAGCAAATAGAATCCAACAATTCATCAAAAATATCATCTATCGTAATTAAGTGGGATTTATCCCAGAGATGCAAGGATCATTCACTATAGGTAAATCTTTTAATGTCATACACCATATCAATAAGAGCAAAGAGAAAAGCTACGTGATCATATCAATAAACAGAGAAAGCTTTTGACAATATTCAACACTCATTTATGATAAAAAAAAAAAAAGCCCCCTCATAAAATGGGGATAGAAGGTACATACCTCAGCTTAATGAAGGCCACATATGATAAACCCAGAACCAACATCATAGTCACTGGCAAAAAATTAAAAACATTTCCTCTAAGGTCAGGAACTAGGCAACGCTGTCCACTCTCACCACCACTATTTAACATCATACTGGAGATTTTAGCCAGAACATTAAGCAAGAAAATAAATAAAAGAAATCCAATGTGGAAGGGAGGAAGTAAAACTCTGGCTTTTTGCAGATGACATGATTATATATATTGAAAGCCCTAAAGACTGTCAAAAACTACTATAGCTAATCAACAAATACAGTAAAGTGACAGGCTGCTAAATCAATGCAAAAAAATCCAATGCATTCTTATACTCAGACAACACGGTAGAAGAAAAAGTGACCACACCATCTAAAATAGAAGTAAAAAGAATCATATTGGAATATACTTAACAAAGGACCTGTACAATGAAAACTACAAGTCTTTGAAAGAAATAGAGGAGGATAGAGATGGAAATACATTCCCTGCTCATGGTGGGGAAGAATCAACGTCATTAAAATGGTTATCTTACCTAAAGAAACATACAAATTTAATGCAATCCCCATTAAAATCCCACAGTTTCTCTCCCTGGTTATTAGAGAAATGTACATCAAAGCTGTAATGAGATAGCACCTCACACCTGAGAGACTGCCTATTATCATATTTGTCAAGGATGTGGATATACGGAATTACTTTTACACTGTTGGTAGGAGTGCAAGTTGTTGGAACCCCGTGGAAAACAGTTTAGAGATTCCTCAAAAAGGTGAAAAATCCCATATTATCCCACCACTTCACATCTGGGTATTTACCCAAAAGATATAGAAATACTAATTCACAGAGATGTATGCATCCCCATGTTTACTGCAGCCCTGTTCACAGTAGCTAAAAACTGTAAACTACCTAAGTGCCTAATGTCTGATGAATGGATAATGAAGCTGTGGAACATATATAATGGAATATTACACAGCCTTAGAAGAGATGAAACCCTGCCACTTGAATCAACATGGATAGATTTAGAGGGGATTATGCTAAGTGAAATAAATAAAAAAAAGAAAGATAGCTACCAGATGACCTTACTCATGGGTTGAACATGAATAGAACAAAAAAATGGATGAAACAGCCAATCTTTGACATTTTCAGTAGAACTGAAGGGATTGTGGGTGCAAGTGGTGGTGCATCCCGCTGGACAATGGTCAAGAATACTTGGTGATTTGGTGGAGGGTCGGTAGGATGTGTTGATATATCTCAGTAATGGGTAAAGTGCATATATGGGGGACCTATACATATGAGTTTATTTTAATATCTAGAATAGGTTGCTATAATTTAAAAAATGAAAGAAAAAAAAAAGATTCCCTGCATCAGGCATCTCCTTTCCTCTTAAATTCATTATGCAAACAAAATATAGTTTTAAAAATCCTTTCAATAAGACAAAGGGAACAGTCAAATGTTATAAACTTTGAAAGTGCAGATCAAGGAAAGAAATACAAAATTTTGGTTGATTGGCAGCAAGTGTGGTTCCTGTTCCCTCCTCTACTTGTATGAGGAGAACTTAGGGAAGATGGCAGTTTGATGGAATATTGGGAAATATTAATATCCTCTCATTATGGAGAGTAGGATGATGGGAAGCCCCTCAGTATTGCTGTAGGTCATGGCAGAGACAAGAAGGACTGCGAAGTCCTGCCACCTTCCAGTGACCAAACTGAGGAAAAGGGGCTCAGGGATAAAACTCATTTCTAGTCAGTGGAAAAGGGCCTGGTGCAGGACCTTGTCACCTACACGAGTTCTCTTTAAGCAGATCCTGAGATGGTTTATTAGGGATCACTACTTGTGCAAGGAAGGGGGAGGAAATAAGTTGTGACAGATGGAGAAGTAAGCTCTGAAGCAGGCCTGACAACCTTGCCAACGTTTCAGGGGAGCCTAGGAGCTCAAGGTGCCATCAGAGCTGTTGCAGTATATTGAACTGAAGTTGCCAGGCCTTTATGTTCCCATCTTGCTCAGTCACAGGGTGTGGGTTCTCACAGAAAGTTTGTGACCTTGAATGACCTACCCCAGACCTTGAAAGAACTGACATCTGGGTGTGTCAATTGGCTGCATTCCTCTCACTTGACAGCAAGCCTTACTTTAAAGAGGGGCTCTCAGAAGAGAACAAAACCTAGGTTCTCCATCAAAGACTATACACAGCCCTGCCAATCTCCCTTCTATCTCTGCAGATATAGGTTATAGATAAATAAGCTGAGAGCAATGCCTGCCTTAAAATTATGACTTTAAGAAAAAGGCAATTTTCTTCCAGTAGGAGAGTGCTCAGAAATTTAATTCATGATTTATTAGCACACCTACACAGTCTAGAGGAACTTTCCTCACTGATCATGAGCGGGATAGAAAGAAATATATTGGCAAGAATGGAAACGTATTGTGGTACCCCTCTCAATCTCCAATCTGTGTAGAGGGAAAAAGAAGCATAGACTCAGGAGAAAACATACACTGAGACACAAAGGCAGAGATGCTGTAAATGATTTGCACAAGAAAATAATTTATTGAAATACCTCGGTGGTTCAGCAGCTGGGTTGTTGGCTGAGGTGTGGACCATGTAAAGCCCAGGAACCCAGTTTTGTGACCTAGGACTGAGGAATAAAATAAAATAAATAAATAAATAGATTTTCCCCTCTTCTCTCTTTTTTCCTGCATGCTTGCCTTTTTTTCCTCTTAAAAGAAAGAAAGAAAGAAAATAAGAAGTTTGAGCTGATAAATGGACTTGAATGAAAAGGAATATTATAGAACCAAGGAAAAACATGCAAACAACACCTCATCATTATAAACGAATAAACCAAACATCAAGTAGCAGAATGAGTACTGAAACTGAATGGAGTAGAGATGATTAAGAGTTAAAGAACTTTGGAGAAAAGCTTATAAATTTGGAAGACAAAGATGGTTCAGTATGAGGATAGATGGTGCCTTGATGGAAAGACTCCAATAATAAAATAGAAGCAACTAATCCAATATAAAATATAGGAAAATTTCTCTGAATTATACAAATAGAATCTACAGATTCAAAGTATGTAGCATATACCAAGAAGAAAATTGATATCTGGCAAGATATATCTTGGTTAAGGACCTACCTTCAGAATAAAAATTTTATCTTTCTATGTTTCTGAAGTGAAAAGGCAATTTATCTTAATGGGACAAAAGCATGAGACTCATTTCAGGTCTTTCCATAGCAACTTTCAGGGCAGTTTGAGTTGTTGTCTTTAAGTTTGCATGTTACCAGCAAAGTTATTTTACAAGCCAAGTCCATGGAAGATGGGGTGGGAGCAGGTTGGTGCAAGAAAGAATCAGCTTTCTTTAGAAGTTGTCCAGCTGAAGAGAATGACAGAATCCTGTCCCCGAAAACATCTCAGCAATGCCAGGCAAAGATGAAAGTTTTAACAGGGAAGTAGCAGGGGTGGGTGTATGTGTGCTGGGTGGGGCCAGGGTTCATGCAGGATGTGGAAGATGTGCAAAGGTCCTTCATTAAGTTGTTTTATCATTCCACTTGTGTTAGTGATAAAGCTAGCAAACTGTGAAGGTAAAACTAAAGTTTTCTTTTAAGTTTTTGATCTTCTTACACAGTTCTTGCCAAAAGAGTGTGATCTGAGACATCTATACAAATTGTAATTACAGTGGTAACAGATATTTATAAACAGAGGTTCTAGGTCCTATGAGTGCTTCTTAAAAGTGCTTCTTGAGATTGAAGTCAGTAAATCAACAGAAAAGAGTCAGGAAGAAATTGTTTAGGAATGGAAAGGCCATGGGAAAGAATTTGTGATGAGCATAAATCCTTTGGAAATTGGAATTGAGGGAAAGCAACCTGGCCAATTCTGGTTGCAGAACAGAATGAAAATGTTATAACCCTTGATGTGCCACAGTAATTTGTACAACCAAGTTGGAGTTGGCATGAAAGCAGTATTACAAAGTTATCTGCGATCATGTATAATAATCATTTGGTACCGTTCAAAATGGAAACTAATTAAAAAGCCCCATTAAAAACTCAAATGATTTGAACTTTTTGATTTTCTGACCTTCTTTTTTAAACTTAGTTCCTTTTTGACTTGGACTTATCAGTAGTAAAAGTATAAACTAAATTTCATGAAAGAATTCTACTGGGTATGATTCCCATTTGTTATTTTCTGCCCTAACACATTCTAGCCTAATCATCTTTTAAAATGTTAGTTACAAGTGTACTAATATATTATGACCCAGAATTTGAAACACACTGAGGGATCTTTAGGAATAATTCTAGTGGTGAACAAATATTTATCTGAAATTTAGTAGTTTTCTTTTTTCTGTTGAATTAAAATGGACCTAAATATAAGAATCTGTCATTTAAGAAATGGTCTATGTTTTATGGGTTCCATTGCTGTTAATTATCTCTTGCTGTCTTTCAAAATATTTCATATATGAACAGAAAGTTACTTCCAGTGAAGTTCCTAAATGTCCACATTGATTATCTGGGGGCTGATGTTTGGTAGGTGATACATTACTTCCTTGTGTTTTCCTGTATTATTTGAATTAGGTTTTGCTAAGGATGTATTGCTTTAGTAAAGCCAGTCATTACTTATTTAAAAAGATTAAAAAAAAAAAAAAAAAAAAAGTACCCTAGTAGAGTAGTTGTTAGTTCCACCACCTCCAGCTAAGCATAGTCCACATACATCCTAAGGATCTGGGTTCCAGGGCTACAGCGGGGCAACCAAGATGAACGACAAAATAAAATTGTTTTTAAAAAAGATAAGAAAAAGAAAGAAAAAACAATCTGTGAGATAGAAAAGTCCATAAAAGAGAAACTAAACTCCACACAATCCCCATGCTAACTCTGTTGGTCTGGTCTGTTTGCAGTGATGGCCGAGACACCTATGCTCCCATCTTCCCTCATGTTGCTCAACACAGCCCATGAGTACTTGGGCAGGAGGTCCTGGTGCTGCAATTCAGATGGGGCTCTACTAAGATTCTATGTAAGCACTCCCTACTGGTCAGGGCTGGTGTGGTAGGGCGGGATTGGCACTCGGAAGCTTGCTTGGTCTTCTCCTACATTGGGGCCCACTGTGCTGCTGTGATTCAAAGTTGCCAGAAAATCTGAACTTGGTTCCTTTGTGTACCCGAGGCTCAGGGGTTTTGACCTGCCCTTGAGCTGCAGGTTGGTTCATGTCCACTAGTCTTTACTGAATCTATTATGCATCAGGCAAAGGACCAGGCCCTTTGCAGTAATTTTAGAAATAATAACTCTGTTCCTTAACACCTTCTATTGAGTCCTGTTTACCAAGTATGTCTCATCATCCAGGTAGTTGTGCTCAGTCAGTAGCTGTTGAATTCATTTATTCAGTCAATATATATTAGTGAGCACAAATAGGTTTCTCACTTGCCAGCTGTGATTGACCTGGCTTGCTGGGGAGAAGCGGCATGAGTCCTGTGCAGAAACATCACTGTTGAGTGGGATACCGTGGAGCTTATCAGTAGGTTATAGAGCATGGCTGGAACACCTAACCCAGTCTACAATGTCTGCTGTTAAATATTTTAGTGGAACATAGCAAAAGTTGTGCATTTCATGTTAACTGACTGCAATATGAAAGGGCTAAGTAATTCTGACTGAGTCCTGTGGACCTACAAAACCTTCGAATTAAGAAAAGATTTGCCAAATTCTTCTTCTATATCTCTTTTCACTGAACATAGCCTATCTACAGCTGGAGCTTTATCATTTTCTAGCATGTCGTGAAATTTATTTTTTGTTTATTGTGTCTCTTTTACATTGAAATTTAACTTCCATGAAGTTATGGATTTTTTTTCTTAGTTTTGTTTGCTGCTGGATCCATGTACTGTCGCTCAAGAAATCAGACAGGCACAGTGAGTAAGCAAGTTGGGGGTTTATTAGTGGGGAGCAGAGAGAGAGAATGGAGCCAGCCGAGGGAGGCTAAGACTCAAATTGGTTGTTTCAGAGGCAGAGATTTTAAGCGCAAAAACCGCAAGATGGGAATAGGGTTGTTAGGTTGGGGTGTCAGTGTCTGATTAGATGAGTCAGGTTGACCTTTAAGCTGATAGGTGTCGGCTGTTGCTGAGGCTGACCATTGCCGGTGAGGTGACCGTCGCTGTTCTTAGTTTATCTGTACATCTGGGGCAGCTACATTTTGTTGTGCGGGTAAGGAGATGCAAGCTTATCTTGGTTCATCCTGTTTTCTGTTTCTACTGAGACATTCGAACTTGCTGTCTGGGTCAGGATGAACACCTAACATTTTGTCACCTACGTGCTTAATAAATGTGGGTTATGTGAATGAATGAGACTAAGAATATGTGTAGAGATTACGTATGGGTAGGGCTTGACAGTTGGCTAAGCACTTGTGCTGAGATGTTGAGACTGGTTAGTCTCAGGGCCCTCGAGTTGGTTAGCATCTGAAGCATGTGCCAGCCCCAACTGTAGGTGCCTGAGTGCCTGTCCCACTCTGAGCTTGGAGGGCCTCCAAGGTGTTTCCTTGGGGTCAGCTCCACGTTCCAGGACTATTTTTGAAAGAATCATGCCAGACTAAGTCTGTATTCTGTTCAGGTATCAGTAGTTCCTGTCTTCTGCCTTCTATCTGCTGATCAGAAGGTACAGAGATACTACTTCCACAGGATCACCTTCATGAGGCAGTCACCCTTATGCTGATTAGCAGAAAGTCAAGAATGAGTGAACACTTTCAATATAAGGGGAAAGGGCAGGCTGAAAGGGTATGGAACTTTTGGTTTTTCTTAATCAGTGTCTTTTTTGATGAATTCTAAATGCCAGGATCTGCTCATTGAGTTTGAGGGAGCGGGAGTGATAGGATTACTACAATATTTCCTTTTATAGTTCCTAATTTTTCTGCCCATCTTCTAGCCTTTAGATTCTTCCTATTCCTGCAGCAACTTTACCTTGCAAATGTGGTCCCTGCATGTTCACTGTGCCCCTTCTCTGCTCAGGCCCTGACCGCCCCACTTGCTTTCTGCCTGACAGACACACTCTCCTCCAGGAGAGTTATATTTTAATTGACTTCCTTTTTGTTTTCTTCTTTGCTCTTTTCCTTGAGATGTATTTTGAGGTTACCTTGAAATTAGCATTAAGAATTTTATTTAGCATTTTTGTTTAAAAGCAGATTAGTCATACCTTCATTGTAACCATCCTCACTTTCATTCTCCTCTCCTCCTCCCCATATTTACCGTGTTACTGTTTTTAAGTGGTGTTTCTTTATGCTTTATAGAGCATCTTGCATGATTTTTGTAGATTTTTTGTGGTGGTGAATTCCTTTAATTTTTGCTTATCAGAAAAAAATATATATTTTTTTAAATCATGCCTGCAATTCTGAATAAAAATCTTGCAGGGTAAAGTTCATAGGTTGAAAATCTTTTTTTTCACCCCCAACACTTTGAATATATCATGCCATTGCTTTCTGGCCTGTTTAGTTTCCGTTAAGAAATCTGCTGATAGTCTTATGGGTACTCCTTTGTATGTGACTGGTTTTTCTCTAGCTGCTTTTAAGATTCTTTTTCTTGTTTTTTTGACATTTTGTTAACAAATCTAGGTGTAGGTCAGTTTCCATTTCTTTTGTTTTGAACTCTTTTGAGTTTTCTTGGTTTGGAAGCTTGCTTCATTTCTCAGGTTAGGGAAATTCCTGGCTATTTCTTATTCAAATACAGTTTCTGTCCCCCTTTTATCTCTCTTCTCCTTCTGGGACCCCCTATGATGTGAATATTTTTCCTTTTGATGTTATCCCAATCTTTCCTTTGATGTATCCTAGGTCTCTAATGCCATCTTCATTTCTTTTTTTCCTTTTTTCTATTTACTGGTTTGCTTGAGTGCATTCCTTTGCCCTATCTTCTAGCTCACTGATTCTATTGGAGGCTTCATCCTTCCTATTCTCGAGTCCCTCTGTGTAGTAATTTAGTTCAGCTATTGTGTTCTTCATTTCATTGACATCTTGCTTCATTTTTTTTCATTTTTTCTTGTTTTCTTTCTTACTCTGTTCTTTTCTTGATTTCCATGAGTGTGTTTCTCACTGTTGCCCTAAATAGGTCAGTTAGTTTGCATATGTCTGTTGCATTCAGATTTCCCCCAGCTTTTAATTGGATCCATCATCTCACATATATTTTTCTGTGTCTTCATCGTGTTTTGTATTCTGTTTATGTTTCTGTAGCTTAGGTTTCCCTGCGGTGATGACATTTTGTAGGGTATCGACTAGCACTAAATGAGCCTGGATCTTGGTTTGAATCCTAGGAATTCTTGAGTTGTGTGGTGTCACCACTGGTTGGATTTGTTGAAGTTCTTAGGCAGGCCCTGATTTGGGGCCCAAGAATTTAGCCTTTTGTGTTGGATTTTGTGTGGTGAATGCTAAGCCTTCCCCCAATATCACAGGTCTAAAGGGTAATGACTGCTGTTGATCAATCAGCCATCGGGTTGCAGTTTCGCCTTTGCCTGTAGGGTGTTGCTGGTGAGTTGTATTGAAGGTTCCTCCCTTCTGGAGGACTTTCTTTTTCCTTTAAGCCTGGGAATGGAATATCCAGTGTGCGGGTCCTTTGCTTCTGGTGCAATATGGTGGGAGAGGAATTCTCCTAGCTGACTCTCAGTTGTGGCTGTGTTCCTGTGTAATTTCCGTTTAGGGACTCTTAGTCCACCGGGATGCTTGTCCCCCTTCTGCCCTGCGCCAGAACCCTCTTGCCTGGCTCTGTGTCCAGTCCTACTGGGCAAATTTTCTCCTATTGGAACGACTCTCTGGAGGTATGGTTCATCCCAAGGCTCCATCCCCTCAATCACAACACTTCTCCTCACCCCCAGGCTGGGAATCCCAGCCATGATATAGCTCTGAACCCTGATGTTTTCACCTACCCTTTCTGGTGGTAAATGTTGTTTCTGTCTCTGTAGTTTCTGGACCTACTTTTCCTCTTTTGTGTCTCCATAGTAGGTGACTCCTAGTTGCTCTGTGGGAAGGAGATGAGAATCACTTCTACCAGTTCACCATCTTGTCTAATTTCTTTCCTCCATTTTTATTGCTAAATAATTTTTGTACTACCCCCATTTTTAAGAATCAAGTCTTTCCCAAGGCTTATCTAAATTATTGTTTCAGACTTCCTGGCTACTAAATTGATCTATTTTTCCCTTCCGTTTTCTGGTTCATTAATTACCATTTTATTATTTCCTCTTATTTTCTTTGAATTTGTGTTTTTTTAACGTGAGTAAACTTATTTCAGTATTCACTCTTCTAATATGTTTAATGAAGGTTATAAGTTTCCCAAGTACATTTTTAGTTGTTCACCATAGTTTTGCCATTTGATCATTGCTTTCTTTATGCAATTGCCTTCTAATTTTATTGAATTATGTTAAGATAATGTGCTCTATATTATTTTAGGCATTTCTTAAGACTTGCTTTTTGTCTAGTTTTTATAAAAATCCCATGCATGCATGGAAAGAATGTAGCTCACTTCCATAGACATCACCTGTTAGCTGTGGTGTTCAAAACATCTCTGTGATGCTCACTGCTGTTTGAGAGAGATTCCTTTAGCCCTAATGGGACTTAACCATCTTAATAACTAATTATTTGTTTAACTGCCCCTTCATTGCAGTCTGAGCTTCTTAAAAGTAGGGACTATGTTGCACTTAGCCTAGCATAAGGAGGTGCAGAGTAAATAATTGGGGAGGACGTGAATGGCTAAAAAATGGGTGAAGATGTTCCCCAGGGACATATAATATCTCCTTCCAGCAGCTATAGAAACTGAGTAGTACTGGAAGGAATGCATCTTGGCAAGCCCCTCAGGAGGTCCCTGCCAGAACTGGATCCAGAATGTCTCCCAGTGAGGGGAATAGGCCCTTTCTAGGAAACAGGCCCAGCAGACACTGCCTTCTGCAGATTAACAGTTGATAGAGCAGTGGGCCCCTGCTATGCAAGGCATTGCCTCAGGCTCTTCTTCCTGCCCACTGTAGGTGAGAGTTCTCCAGAAGGAGCTTGCTGCATCGACCTCTGAGGACACACATCCATACAAGGAGGAGCTAGAGACAGCCTTGGAACAATGCTTCTACTGCCTGTACAGTTTCCCCAGCAAGAAGAGCAAGGCCAGGTATCTGGAGGAGCACTCAGCCCAGCAGGTGAGGGCACTGCACCAGACCAGCTGCACCCACCATACCCAAAAGAGTGGAACTCAGGGAAACTCTGAGTGCTCCTGAAGTCCGTCATATTTGTAGTTCTGTATTCCCAGAGTGGAGTTGCATCAGGAGGATAAGGAAAAGGATTTTCCTTGAAAAAACTAGCCTCATAAATTTGGCTTAATCTTTAAAGAAATGTAGGATGGCAATTTTCAATAGACTTTATTTTCCCCCAATTTGAATTATACAAATAATTCCTTAGAGGCTTTTCACCTTTTTGTTATTTTGGTTTTCAGAGCACTATTAGGTATATTAACTCATGGCTCCTCAATGTTATGTTATTCTCCAATCTCATGGATTCCATCCCCTGAATGTAAGCTCCTCTGGGCCGGGCCCCTCCTGTAGCCCCCACCCAGAATTCAGATATACCCAGGCTCAAAGTAAGCAGTCATTCATTCTTTGTCCACCAAGTGACTTACCAGGTGACTGAGGTATGGAGAGGTATGTAGCCTGCCCAGTGTTCCACTAGTGATTGAATCCTACCCTCTGATTCAGCCATGTGGACTCCCAAAGTGTAGCCCTCAGTTTCTAACATATGTTTTTATGTCTAACATATGTTTTTATGAAGACCAGGCTTATGCTATTTTACTTTTCTTCTCTTCAGACTCTTGACTTTGGGGATTACAGTGGACATGCAGATTTTTTGCAGTATGTGGGAATTGTGTTAGATTCTTGAATACATTGTAATCTCATCTACATCTACATATCATGTTTCCACAAAAGAACGTTTTTCCCTTTGTGATTTACCCTGATCACTATCATCTGCCTTCTGTCTTTTTTTTCAAGGTGGATCTTATATGGGAGGATGCCCTGTTTATGTTTGAGTATTTTAAGCCAAAGACTCTTCCAGAATTTGACAGTTACAAGACCAGCACTGTGTCTGCTGACTTGGCCAACCTCTTGAAGAGAATTGCCACCATTGTGCCTCGCACAGAGAGGCCAGCTCTGAACTTAGAAAAAGTCTCCGCCTACATTGAGGGGACCTCAACTGAGGTAGGAGCTGAACTTAAAGGATTGTGTCATCACTTTTTCCTCCAGCACTACCCTTATGTAACTTTGCTCCTTTTTTTGCCCTGCATCAGAAGTCAGGACCATGAGAATCGGAGGGGCTGTCCTGTGCTGATATGAATGGTCCTGGGTTTGCAGCATTACTGGTCACACCTGAGTCATCCCCTTTTTCTCGCCCTCTCTCTTGCCAGGTGCCCTGCCTCCCAGAAGGGGCTGATACCTCTCCTCCTGTGGTGAATGAGATTTACTACCTCCTGGCTGATTACCATTTCAAAAACAAGGAGCAGTCCAAGGCCATCAAGTTCTACATGCACGACATCTGTATCTGTCCCAATAGGTCAGTGAGCAGGTGGGACCAGGATGACTGTAGGAAGGGCTGGGGTGACTCAAGCTCAACAGACAAGTCACTGGATCAGTTTGGCTCACTGGAGAGGCCAGGGAGAAAGGAAGTTGAGGAATTTCATATCTGTGTAAAGGTGCTTTGTAAAAAGAAAAGCAGAAGAGAAGGCTTCTTTCTGGAAAACTCTAGGGTCAGGCACTAGGATCTAGGAAGACAGGAGGTGTCCAATTGAGTCCAGGCCTGAAGGACAAGGAGGTGCTGCTTGCCTCCACCCTGTTAGTGCTGTGCTGCCTGCTTTCCTGGCTCCTAGCCATAGGAAGATTGATGTATATTCTTGCTTCTTTGATTGCAGTATCTTTAATTATGGTTGTTTTCCTAATTGGAGTGACGGTGGGTAGGAGGGTGCAGAGGAAGAGTAATAGAAGCAACTCAAGCCAGAAGTTCTCTCTCCTTGCTCTGATGCAGTGCACTATTTGAGTGGCAGTTGTCATAAAGGTATATGTGGGACAGCTCATTGTATATGCTTGTGTTTTCTTCCAACTGGGCCCTGGTGGTTTTTTCTTAAAACGTGGTTGACCTATTTGTCCTAAAGGGACCTGCTAAGCTCATGAAGTCTGATTTGCTTAATTGAGAAGTAATATTGTCCTATTGCTGCTATACCTAGAAGGTAATCCTTAAGTTGAGGTTAAGACAAGGCCACCCTCTGTGGCAGACTTGCATCTGAATGGTCCAGAGTAGCACCTGTTGGCAGCCTTCCTGGAAGCACATGGGAGCTGACTTCTTAGGAAACCAGAGCACTCCACCTGTCAAGATCCATGTGGCCAAGGGATGGGGCTGAGACCTGAGTGGAAGAGCCAGTTTGCCTGACTTCCATAGCTTATAGGAAAGGCTCTCACAGACACTCTTTTGCTCAGACTGTGCTTTCCTTCAGGCTGGAAACTGGGTGTGGGACCCTGGCTGATCACCCTCGAATTGTGTGGACTGTGTGGTATAGTGGACATATCCTTAGGCTGACTGGGTGTTGTCATGCCTCTTCCTCATCTCTCCTCCATGTCTGAAAAGTGAGAATGATAACATCCAGCTGTCCATGGGGAGACACCAGTCACCTGACAGTGACATGAGGGTCATGACAGCTCAACTGAGCCTCCCTTCATCCTGCACACCTTCTGTTCAGAGGGTATCAGGCCTGGATCTCTAAGAGCCTTGCTAGAGAGGCAGGTCTCTCATGAACATGACTTCAGAGCCCAGAGAGGGAATTTGGTGGCTTGGCCCTTCTCTCCCTGATAGGCAGCTGTCAGGGGAGGCTTGGGCCTAGTCCATCATGTTATCTAAAATAGAAGTTTGGATACTTGTTCTTTCTCTAAATTTTCTGAGCCCACTGCGTATAGGTGAAGCCCATGTCAAATGGCTGGGTGGATAGTAGAGTGTCTGGTGACAGCATGAATTGATATTTCCTGCAGGAAAACAGAATCTGTGAAGAGTCTGGTGACAGTTTTTCCACACCAATGTTCACCATTCCTCTTGCTGTTACTGAGCTAGAAGTGGTCAGACTTGGTCAGGCATTTTGTAGAGTGGCATTTCGGCAAAGGGAGGGTGGAAGTAGGCCTCAGTACAGCTTGTTCATTTGCCAAAGAAACAGGACCAGGACCAGACCTATCCTGTATGAGTAAGATTCAATATAAGAGAGAGGGAAGAGAACAGATTTTTAAATAATGACTAGCCTGCCCAAGCACCTATACCAAAGAGGAACCGGAACTCACCCCCAATGCAGCTGGCAGGCACCAACCAAACTAGAGCCAAGCATCATCATACAGGAGAGAGAGATACAGAGACAAACAGAAAAAGAGAGAGACAACTTAGCCTAGGGCCCATTATCTGTTAGCAAACTCCAGAAGCCCACAAACGCTCTCAGGACACTACAGCGGTAGTGCACTAGAAAGAAATCAAAAGAAAATGAAAGGGAAAGCCACTTGTAAATTCAAGGCAAAGAAGAAACCATGTCAAAATCTAAATTCCCCCAAAACAAAATACGAATGACTCAGAGAGAGGAAGACACCAGGTGTTCCCCACAGAAGAAATCCATTGACACTATTGAGATAACCTCTAACAGATTAAAAAAACCTCTCAAAATAATAGATATAAAAAAAGCTGAACGAGATACAAAAGCCACAATCAACTTTCCAAAGGCAATTGAAAGACTTCAGAAAGAAAAAAAAAAAAAAAAAGATCAAAAGGAGTACTTCACCAAGGAGATAAAGGCTATGAAGAAAGTCCTAGCAGAAATGTTACAAGTGAAAAATACAATGATTTGAAGATAGACATGGAAAGTTCCATAAATAAACTCAGTCTTTCAGAGGAACAAATCTTAGAAATTGAAGTCAGGATCACCGAGCTGACTGTCAGTAAAGGAGAAACAAGATTGAGGAAAAATGAAGAAACCCTATGAGAAGAATAAACGTAAGGATAGTAGGTATTCTGGAAGACGAGAAAACGGGAGAAAGAAGTAGAAAACCTATTTTAAAGATGTATTAGGAGATAATTTCCCATATGAAGTAGATAGAACTTTTTTTAATGTCAATTTACATTTAATTTTTAAATGTAAAAAGACCTTCTCTAAGATACATTATAGTAAAACAGGCAAAAGCCTACAATAAAGAAAAATTACTCAAGGCAGATAGAGAGAAGAGAGTCTATGAAGTTACATCCATCAGGCTATTGTCAGACTTCTCAGTTGAAACCCTGCAGACCAGGAGAAAGTGAAATGAAATATTCAAAATGCTAAAACATAAAAATTTTCAGCCCAGAATACTCTATTCTGCAAAAGTATTATTCAAATACATTGTAGAAGTAAAGGTCTTCAATGATAAATAAAAGTTAATGATTTTTTTCCATCACCAAACCTGCCTTTCAAGAAATCCTGAAAGGGGTTCTACAATATGCAAAATGCAAACAGAGTTGCCTAACCCCAAGAATGGTAATTAACAGCAAAACAAAATAAGATACAAAGAGAGGACCAAGTGGAGAAAACAAAAAACAACAACAACAAAAGCAATATGGGGGAAAGAAAAACATGGAATCTACATGAACATATAAATATATGACATCAACTCATAAAATAGTGCTATAGAGTGATAAAGATAGTGACACTTCACATGGTAGCCACAAAACTGTAAAAAGATAAATAACTAGGAAGAAGACAAAATTGAAAATTAACACCAAAAAACCTTTCAAAGGAAACAAAGCAAAAACAAATCGGAAAAGAAACAAGTCAGAAAAACAAATACTCAAATCATATCAGTAAAGCCCTCGTATCAGTTATTACCCTAAATTCAAATGGATTGAACTCAGTAATTAAAAGACACAGTGACTGGATAAATCAAAAAGACAGGATCCATCAATATCATGCCCATAAGAAAGTTATCAGATCCAAGTACAAACAAATTGAAAATGAAGGGCTATGGCAAAATATAGTCAAGCAATAGGGTTCAAAGGAAATTAGGAACTTCAATACTAATACCAAACAAGATAAACTTACATTTAAACAGAATATCACAAGGTAAGGATGGACACTAGATTGTGGTCAACAGGATAATCCATCAAGAAGTAACTGTTGGTGTGCCCTGATGTTTAGTTTACTGTGACATAGTCCACATATATCCCAAGGGTCCCCTGTTTAAGACCCAGGTGAGGAGAAACAACCAAGATCCACAATTAAAATAAAAATGCTGCTTCCTCCTCCCTCTTCCTGACTGTCTGCCTGCTCGCTTTTCATTCCTGCTTGCACCTTTCTTTAAAAGAAAGAGTAGCTGTCATTAACATATGTACCCAATGCCAGACCATCTAAATGTATAAAACAAATACTGACAGAACTAAAAAGAGACACTGACAGTAATAGTAGTAGGAGATTTCAATATTCCACTTACATAATTAGATAGATCACCGGGGCAGAAAATCAGCAAAGAAATAGAGACTAACTGAAGCAACAGTTCATATGGACTTAATATTATGTATAGTGTTTTACCCCAGCAAAGAAAGACTGTCTGTGACATGCCCTAGTGGGATAGTGGTTAGATCATTCACCTCTAAAGGAACTCAAGCCACATATTCCTGGGTTTGAGTCTTGGGGCCAGGGAGAAACAACCCATGTGAACAGCTGTATTAAAATAAAACAAAATGCATCTTCCTCCTCTCTCTTCCTGTTGCCTGCCTACTTGCCTTCATTCTTGCCTGTACCTTTCGCTTTAAAAAAAAAAGAAAGACTATATATTCTTCTCAAATATACATGGAACATTCTCAAGGATAGAACATATCTTGGGACACAAAACAAGCCTCAAACTCTGTAGCAAATTGAAATTATAGAAAGCATCTTCTCTGACCACAAGAATGTGAAACTAAAAATTAACCAGAAGAACAAAATTGGAACAACCACAAAGATGACAAGATTGAACAATCTGCTTCCAAAAAACACCTAAATCATTGATGAAATTAGGAATTATCTAGAAACAAATGAAAATGAGGAGATGAGTTACCAAATATATGGGATCCGACAAAAGAAATTTTGAGAGGAAAGTGTATAGCTATATAAGCTCATCAAAAATGAAGAGAGTGCCCAAATTAAATATGTAACTACGTAACTGAGGGAACTTGAAAGAGAACAATTTAAGAAATCAACAGAATGAAGAAAATAATAAAAATTGGAGCATAAATAAATGAAATTGAAAACCAAAGCTATCCAAAAGATCAGTGAATTCAAGAACTGATTCTTTGAAAAAATGAGGTTGATAGACCTCTTGCTAGACTCATGAAGAAAAAAAAGAAGAGGGTAATTTCTAATAACAAGAATCAAAAGTGAAAGAGGTGCTATTACAACAGACCTCAGAAATACAAAGAACCATGAGAGAATATTGCAAGTGTTATGATGCACCAACAGATTTGTCAATCATGAAGACATGAACAAATTTCCAAAATTCTACAACCTCCTGAAACTGAACCAGGATAGCATAAGTAACATGAACAGACCAATCACAACCACAGACATTGAAGAGGTAATCAAAAGTCTCCCACAAAATAAGAACCTGGGACCAGATGACTTCCCTAGTGAATTCTACCAAACGTTCAGAGAGCTAGTTCCTATCCTCCTTAAACTCTTCCACAAAATTGAAGATAAGGGAAAATTCCTAATTACATTCTATAAGGCTAATGTTGCCCCGATTCCAAAAGTAGACAAAGATGGCCCTAAGAAAGAAAATTAGACCAAACCAATATCATGATGAATATAGATACAAAAATTCTCAACAAAATCTTGGCAAACCAAATTCAAAAGCATATTTAAAAAAATTATACATCATTATCAAACAGGATTTATTCTAGGGATGCAAGGATGATTCAGCATCCATAAGTCAGTCATTGTAATACACATCAATTTGAGGAAATTAAAAATTATATGATCATATCAAAGATGTATAAAAAGCATTTAACAAGATTTAATACTCATTCATGATTTAAAAAAAACCTTGCCAAAATAGGGATAGAAGGCACATACCTCAACATAATAAAAGCAATATGTGACAGACCCACAGCCAACATCATACTCAGTGATGAAAAATTGAAAACCCTTCCTCTAAGATCTGGGGCAAGACAAAGATGTTAACTCACCACTAATATTCAGCATAATTCTGGAAGTCTTGGCCAAACCAATAAGGCAGAAAAGTACCTTGAAAGAATTCCAACTGGAAGAAATAAATTTATTGTTTGCAGGTGACATATTTTACCTTGAGAATTCTAAAGACTCCACAAAAAATTGTTGCAAACAATAAATGAATATAGCAAGTAACAGGATATTAAAAAAAAATCAATAACATTCCTATATGCATGTCATGAAATAGAAGAAAAAGAATTGAGAATTCTCATTCACAATAGCACCAAAAAAGATAATAAAATACCTAGGAATAAGCAAAGACAAAGATAGCTGTAAAGAAAACAAAATTTTAACTGAAGTAGAAAACCCAGAGATGAACATTCTGTGCTCATGGATTAGAAATATTAATAGTTAAGATGACTATCCTTCCCAAAGCAATATTATATTTAATGCAGTTCTCATCATAATTCTGGGGACATCTTTTAAGGAAGATACTAGCAATACTAAGGTTTATGTGGAGCCACAAAAGGCCTCAAATAGCCAAAGATACCCTTGTATAAAAGATACTCCCTGTGAGTTCTCATAGAAAAAGCATCAAACAGTATGGTATTGGAAAACACACACACACACACACACACACACACACACACACGCAGATCAGTATAATAAAACTGAGAGCTCAGAAATAAAGCTTCTTCTATATGGACACTTAATCTATGACAAAGGAGCCAAGAACATACAATGGAGGAAGGAAAGTCTGTTCAGTGTTCAGTAAGTGGTGTTGGGAAAACTGGAGAGACACCTACAAAAAAGTGGAATTAGATTACTCACTAGCACCATTTATAAAATTCAACTCAAAATAAATAAAAAACATGGACGTAAGACCTGCAAATAAAATACATAGGGGAAAATGCTCCATGACATCAACCTCTGTAGATGGAACTAAACCACCACTAAAGGCAACCCACAGAATGGGAGAAGATATTTGCACAACATACATCAGACAAGAACTTAACCTACAAAATATATAGAGAACTTAAACATTTCAACAACAAAAAAGCAAACAACCCACTCAAAAAATGGACAGAACTGAATAGACACTTATCTAAAGAAGACATACAGGTGGCCTGTGGATACATGAAAAAAATTTCTGTATCATTCTTCATCAGAGAAATGAAAATAAAAACCACAGTAAGAAATCACTGCATAGCAGTGAATATGGCCCATATCAAAAAGACCAGAAACAACAAGTTTTGGAGAGCATGTGGAGAAAAAGGAATCCCCCTACTACACAGTTGTAAATTAGGACAACCTTTTTGGAAAGCAGAATGGAGATTCCTCAGAAAAAATATAGATGGAGCTATTATTTGATCCAGCAGTCCCACATATAGGCATATATCAAGAGAATACAAAAACTCTTATCAGAAAAATAACTCATAGGTTCATTGCAGCACAATAGCCCAGACATGTAAACAGCCTAAGTACCCGTCAACAGGTGACTACTATATATATGTTTTTTTTCCAACGGAATTCTTTGCAACTCTTATATAGGATGAAATTGTACCCTTTGTACCAAGCTGAATGGAACTACAGGGGATCATGTTAAGTTAAATAAGCCAGCAAGAAAAAGAAAAGTACAGGATGGTTTCACTCGTTGGAATATAAAGAAACAGAACAAACAAGACAAACACCAACAAAATTCACAGAATACAAGACTTTAGTTACCAGGGGTGTGGGGTGGGAAAGGGGAGGGAAGAAAAGAGGGAACATGGTGGTGGTAAAAGGCACTAGAACTCTGGTAGTGGGTGTGGTGTGAAATACTCACAAACTGAGGTACAATTTCAATGCCCTAAAATGAATTTAACAATGTAAACAAAGGAAATAATAATTAAAAAAAAAAAAAAGTAGTAGCAGGTTAGGTACTAATTGGCTGTACCTAATTTGGTATTGCCTCAGTTAATGTAAATTTTAAGCTAACTTCTATTGTTACCTCAGTTAATGTAAATTTTAAGCTAACTTCTATTGTTTGCATTGCAACAACTAGGGATTGAACAAAGCAGTGAGGTTTTTGTGTTCCACCATATTGTATTTCCTAAAAATTTCTACAAGACTTAAAGTAAACCAAAATGCTAAAAACCAAATTCTTACACACAGTGCCCTGTAGGTCAGCACTCCAGAGTGGTTTGTACACTGTTCCACTAGAACAGGAGCCCATATCAGGATATCTCTCTTGTGGCACCAGAGGAGCATTTTAAGTTTAAGAGAAGATGTGTCTATGTTCTTGGCTACTCTGTATTTGTTGTATTTTCCATTTCAGTACTGATGCAGATACCTGGCCACATGCAGTGATGTGGTCTTTTCCCTCAAGGTGAGAGGAAAGAGAGCTGCTGAAGACACTTTGTGAGTTGAGAGGAAAATCCTCAGTGTGAAAGAATCTGACCTTGGTATAAAGCCTATGAGAGGGTTTCCACCGAATGAGAGGGAGTTTAGTACACCACCCTCCCTGCTCCCTGTCCAAGGTGAGCAGAGTCAGGAAGATTTGAGTGGCCCCAGATTCCCAGGCCACTGAGGAGGAAAGGGTACTCTCAGGACCCCCACCATTAGGTAAAGCCTTCAATTTACTGTCCTCGTGTTACCGTTAAGCCTCCAGGTCTCTTACTGCTTCTCTTTGCGTACGTGTAGTACAATAGAAGCACATGTGATCATCAAAAGTGTCCTCTATCCAGACCATAGCTTGTTAAATAGATTAAGAAACCAGTCAGCCCATTTTAAAGTTACTGTAGCAGTGGGTTGTTTTCTTTTCTTTTTTTTTTAATTGTAGTAAATTATTCTACACATTAAAATAAACTCATATGTATAGGTTTTGCATTTCTCAGATATATGTTAGCACACTCTCCCCTCCACCAAATCACCAAGTGTTTTTCATCATTGTCCAGTGGGCTCTGCCACGACTTATCCCTCCCCACCACCCTATCCTATTCCCTGTTGGTAACCTCACTTCTATTGCAAGTGCCCAAGGGTTGGTTTTGTTTTGTCTCTTTCATTGTTTTATCTATTCATAATCACATATGAATGAGGTCATCTGGTATAAACCTTTCTTCTTTTGACTTATTTCCCTTAGCATGATAGCCTGTAGATCCATCCATGTTGATTCAAGTGACAGTTTTCTCTCTTCTAAGGGCTGTGTAGTGTTCCATTGTATACATGCACCACATTTCTTTATCCATTCATGTGACATTACGCACTTAGGTAGTTTACAGTTATTAACTATTGTGAATAGGTCTGCAATAAACATGGGGGTGCATAGATCTCTATGAATTAGTATTTTTATATCTTTTGGGTAAATACTCTATCACCAGAAGTGGGATGGCAGGATCATATGGAATTTCCATCTTCAACATTTTGAGGAATCTCTACACTGTTTTCCATAGGGGTTGCACCAACTTGTACTCACACCAACAGTGTAAAAATAATTCTCTTCTCCATATCCTTGCCAACCTTAGTTGTTTCCAGACTTTGAATAATAGCCAGTCTCTCATGTGTGAGGTGATATCTTACTGTTGTTTTAATTTGCATTTCCCTGATAGCCAGTGAGTAGGAACATCTTTTCATTGCCTATTGGCCATCTGTATATCCTCTTCAGAAAAATATCTCTATAATTCCTCTTCCCATCTTTTGAGTGGATTGCCTAATTTTTCTGTTATTGAGTTTAATGGTTCTTTGTACATTTTAGATACTAATTCTTATCAAAAATATGAAATGCAAATATCTTCTCCCAGTTAGTAAGTTGTCTTTTGGTTTTGGTAGCATTTTCTTTTGCTGTGAAGAAGCTTTTTAGTTTGATGTAGTCCCAGTTGTTTATTTTTGTTTTTGTTTCCCTTGATGCTGGAATTGAGTCCACAAAGGTCTCCCTAAGATTGATGTCATGGAATGTCTTTTGTATGTAGTCTTTCAAGAATTTTATGGTTTCCAGTCTTATATCCAAGTCTCTGGTCCATTTGAATTAATTTTTGTGAATGGTATTAGAGAGCACTCTTGCTTCATTCTTTGAATGTGACTGTCCAGTTATCCCAACACCATTTATCGAAAGGACTTTCCTTTCTCTAGTATGTTTTTGGCTCCCTTGTCATAGATTAATTGACTGTGAGTGAGTGAGTCAGATTCTGGTGATTCATTTCTATTCCAGTGATCTGTGTCTCTGTTGTTATTCCAGTACCATTCTGTTTTGATCACTATTGCCTTGTACTATAGCTCAGTGTCTGATAGTGTAATCCCTCCAGGTTCCTTCTTTTTTCCCATAATTGTTTTAGCTATTCAAGGTCTTTTGCTGTTCCATAAAAATTTAAAGATTTTTTTGTTCTGTTTTCTGGAAATAAGCCCATGAGATTTTAATGGGAATTACATTAAATCTATATATTGCTTTAGGCAAGATAGCCATTATAATGATGTTGATTTTTCCCAACTATGAGCATGAGATGTCTTTCAATATCTTTGTATCCTCCCCTATTTCTTTTGAGGACTTGTTTCCATAGTACAGATCTTTCACCTCCTTTGTCAAGTTCAATTCTTTTTACTTCTATTTTAAATGATGTGGTTTTCTTGATTTCATTTTCTTCTAGCGTGTTGTTTGCATATAAGAATGTGTTGGATTTTTGTACAATTGATGTGGTAGCCTGCCACTACTCTATTAGTTGATTAGTTCTGGTAGTTTTTTTTGACAGAGTTTTCATTCAACATATATAATCATGTCATTTGAAAATAAGGAAAGTTTTACTTCCAATTTGGATTCCTTTTATTTATTTTTCTTGCCTAATGCTCTGGCTCAGACCTCCAGTACAATGTTAAATAGTAGTGGTGAGAGTGGACCACCTTGTCTAGTTCCTGACCTTAGAGAAAATTCTTTTAATTTTTTGTCTTTGACTATGATGTTGACTCTGGGTTTGTTGTATATGTCCTTTATAGTGGTGAGATATGTGCCTTCTATCCCATTTTATGCAGGGCTTTTATCACAAATGGGTGTTGAATTTTGTAAAAGCTTTCTCTGCATCTATTGGTATGATCATGAGTTTTTCACCTTGCTCTTGTTGACATGAAGTATTACATTAACTGATTTACATATATTGAACCATCCTTGCATCCCTGGGATAAATCCTACTTGGTCATGATGGATAATCTTTTTGATGCATTGTGAATTCAGTGTGCTAATATTTTGTTATAAATCTTTGTGTCTGTGTTCATTAGAGGTATTTTTCTGTAATTTTCTTTCTTGGTGATGTCTCTATCTACTTTTGGTATCAGTGTTATATTAACCTCAAAGAAACTATTTGAGAGTGTTCCCTGTTCATCAGTATTTTGATAGAGTTTGAGAACAATAGATTTTAAGTTTTCTCTGAGGGTTTGGTAAAACTCATTAGTAAAGCTATCTGATCCTGTGTTTTTTTTTTAAGGAGACTTTTGATTACTTCTTCAGTTTCTTGCTTGTGATTGTTCTGTTCAGGTTTTCCAACTCTTCCCGATTCAATCTTAGTAAACTGCATTTTTCTAGAAATATGTCTATGTCCTCAAGATTGTCCATGTTGTTGACATAGAGTTGTTCATACTAGTCTCGTAGGATATTTTGTATTTCTGTGGTAACCATTGTAACTTCTCCCGTTTTATTTCTGATTCCATTATGAGAGTTTTCTTTATGTTTTTCTTTGTAAGTCTAGCCAATGGTTTGTCATATTTGTTTATTTTTTCAGAGAACCAACTTCTGGTTTTATTGATCTTCTGGATTGTCTTTTTTTTCTATTTCATTTGAATTTTGGTATTTCTTTTCTTCTACTGATTTTTGGCTTTAATTGATCTTCTTTCTCTAGTTGCTTTAAATGTAGAGTTAGATTTTTTTTTTGGGGGGGGTGCCAATGTTCTTGTTTATTGAGGTAGGCCTAGATTGTAAGGAACTTCCTTCTTACTACTACTTTTGCTGCATCCCATGGTTTCTGGTAGCCATGACTTCATTCTCATTTGTCTCTAAGTATTTTTTAAATTCCTCTTTGATCTTCTCTTTTACCCAAAAGGTACTTAGAAACATATCGTTTAGTCCAATTAATTTGGTGTCTTTCAGCTTTCTTTTTGTGGTTGATACCTAGTTTTAAGCCACTGTGTTCAGAGAAGATGCTTAGTATGAATTTGTAAATTTGTTGAGACATATTTTGTGTCCCAAAATATTATCTAATCTTGAGAATGTTCCGTGCACACTTGAGAACAATGTGAAATCTGTAATCATTGAATGAAGTGTCCGGTACATGTCTGTTAGACCTAACTATTCCAAATGGTCATTTAGGCTGCAATTTCCCTGTTAATTTTCTGTCTACTGATCTGTCCATTGTTGTAAGTGGGATGTTGAAGTTGCCTACTAATATTGTGTGGCTGTCAGTGTTTCTTGCCAGTTCTAATAATAATTGTTTAATATACTTCGATGAACCTTCATTTGGTGCACGTATGTTGATAAACATTATGTCTTCTTGCTGGATTGGTCCTTTAATCACTATATAATGTCCCTCTCTGTCTTTTGTTATGCTTTATAGTTGGAAGTCTATTTTACCTGATAAAAATATGGCCATTCCTGCTTTTTTGGGTTGCCCTTTGACCTAGCATTGTCTTCCAACCATTGACTTTGAGTCTTTATGTTTTGAAAGTTGGTGAATTTCTGGAATGCAGCATAATGTTGGATTATGCTTTTTAATCCATTTGGCCACTCTGTTTCATTGACTGGTGAGTGCAGGTCATTAATGTTTAGAGTGATTATTGATATGTAGCTATTTAGGGTCATTTTGTAATTTGTCTTCTGTGTGTTGTCAGACAGGGTCTTTGTTCTACTCTGTCTCTTCTTAGGTGGGTTGGGCATAGTTGTGTTTTCATTGATTTCTCTCTGTTTTCGACTTTGTTTTTTTCCTGGTGATGTATTTTGAGGTTACCCTGAAATTAGCATTAAGAATTGGATGTTTATTTCCTATTTATATTTGAAAGCAGATTAGGGTTGCACTTATTCTAACCATCCACATTTTTGTCTCTTCTCCTCTCTACTTTTTATATTTGATGTCTGTCTTGTTTTTTGTTGGGTTTCTTTACACTTTATATAACATCTTTTGGTATTTTTTGTAGAACTGGTTTTGTGGTGATAAATCCTTTAACCTTTGCTTATTAGAAAAGTCTTTTTTTATCATTCCTTCAGTTCTGAATGCTAATCTCGCATGGTATACAGTTGTCCCTTGCTATATCATGGTTCACTTATTGTGGCTTCACTGTATCGTGGGTTTTTTAAAAAAATATATCTAATTCTGTATCACGGAATTTTCGCTATTTTGCAGTATACGTATACTTCACTAGTGAGTACCCATATAGAATTTTATATGTTGTTAAAATTATGTAAGTTTAAGAGTATAGAAAGTGTTTGTAAGAGTATGGGAAAGGTTAATGAGAGTGTGGGAAGGGTTTATAAAGCCTTTATATGTATATATAAAAATAATAAAATAAATTATAATGCTGCTACTTCGCGGATTTTCACCTGTCTCAGGGGTCTCTGGAATGTAACTCCCATGATAGGTGAGGGATAACTGTATAGTATCTTAGGTTGAAAATCCTTTTCTTTCAGCCTTTTGAATATTTTATGTCATTTCCTCCTGGTCTGTAGAGTTTTCATTTGAACAATCCACTGAGAATCGTATGGGGATTCCTTTGAATGTGACATGTTTTCTCTGGTTGCTTTGAAGATTCTTTATCTTGTATTTTTAACACTTTGATTACAATGTATCTAGGTGTAGTTCTTTTGGGGTTTATTTTATTAGGAACTCTTTCAGCTTCCTGGGTCTGGACGCTTGCTTCATTCTTCAGGTTAGGGAAATTTTCAGCTATTATTTCTTCAGATATAGTTTCTGCTCTCTCTTCTCTTTCTGGAACCCCTATCATGCAAGTATTGTGTCTTTTGATGTTATCCCATAGGTATTGAATGCTGTCTTCATTTCTTTGCATTGTTTTATCTCTTTGCTGATTTGCTTGAGTATTCCTCTGCCCTTCTAGCTTACTGATGCTACTGGGGGCTTCATCTATCCTATTCCCAAGTCCCTCTATTAAGTTGTTTAATTCAGCTCTCTTAGTCTTTATTTCTTTAATGTCTTGCTGCTTTTCTTCTCTCTGTTTTTTGTTGTTCTCTTTTGCTACCTGTTGTTTTCTTGATTTCCATGTGCATGTTTATCACTTTTTCCCTTAATTCGTATCGGGTAGTTTGCAAATGTCTATTATCTCATCTTATTCAGATTTTCTCCTGCGATTTTGATTGGATCTGTCATTTCACATATATTGCTCTGTGCTGTTGCTCTGTTTGATATCCTGTTTGTTTCTATGGATTAGCTTTCCCTGCAGTAATGGCCAATGGCCTTGTGTAGGGTATCCACTTGTACTGAGTAAGCCTGGATCTTTGTTTAACACTGATTTTTTGAGTTTTGTGGTGTCGCCCCTGATTGAATTTGTTGAAGTTCTTATGTGGGCCCTCTGGTGCTGCCCACAAATGCAATCTGTGGGGTTGGAATTTTTGTGGGGGATCCAGAACTTTCCCCAGCAGTCCAGCTCCAGTCCATAATGACATCTTGCTGTTGACCTACAATCAGCAATCAGACTGTGGTTTTGCCTCCACTCATCATGTGGCACTAGTGTGTAGTGTTGGTGGTTTCTCCTGGAAGACTCTCTTCTTTAAGTCTCAGGGCAGGATTTCCGCTGGGCTGATCCTGTGCTCTGGGCAATATGGTAGGAAGGAGTTTGGCTAGGCAATCCCTTAGCTGCCTTCCAGTTATGGGGTGCCCATTGTACTTTTCATGCTTAGTCTCCTGTTCAAACCACCGGGGCACTAGTGTTCCTTCTGCCCTGCACCAAGACCCTCTTCCCCGGCTCTGTATCCCAGTCTTGCTAGGTGGGCTCTCCACTGCTCTCACATTTCCTAGGAGGGCCACTCCTTCCTGCAGTCTCACCCCCTCTGCCTCAAACAGAATCCTGAGTCCACATCTGCGGAGTAGCTCTGAACCCCGATGTTTTCGCCTACCCTTTGTTGTCATGATTCCTGCTGTGTCTCTACAGCCTATGTGCTTGCTTTGTTTCTAGATAATAGGTGATTTTTTAGTTGATCTGTGGGGAGCGCATGAGTCTTGCTCCTACCAGGTCACCTTCTTTGCCAGAAGTCTGGGTTAAGTATTGTTGACAGGTGGAGGGTAGTGTCTGTCTGTATGATTGCTGCCTTCTCTGTAATAGCATTCTGAGGATTCCAGACTCTCTCAAGTACTTAGAAATCATCTCAGTCTTGGTATCTCTGTGACTGTTCACCCTCTCAGAGGCATCTGT
The DNA here is from genome assembly GCA_004363575.1 of Solenodon paradoxus. Classification (NCBI taxonomy): domain Eukaryota; kingdom Metazoa; phylum Chordata; class Mammalia; order Eulipotyphla; family Solenodontidae; genus Solenodon; species Solenodon paradoxus. The sequence goes on from RJWH01002122.1 coordinate 124,962, forward strand.
GTTCTTTCTCTCAGTTTCTTTTAGGTGATTGCAGAATAATAAGGTCTCTGCTATCATGTGGTCCCCTCACTGTCTCATCTATCTACATGGAACTGAGCTGGAGAGGACAGGGTCTGTTAAAGAGCCAGTGGAAGAACAGGGAAGAATCTGAGTTTGGGGAATCTCAGCTTCCTTTTGTTTTGATCATTGATCATGTTGATAGCAGGCTCTGCCAGTTTGTGGGATTAAATGAGGTTACAACTGGATGAGAGCCTCTTTCACCTTGGCTGGGCATTGCTGCCATGCCTTGGAGAGTATCCCTTTCCTTTCCATTCCCTGGTAGCCCCTCCAAGCAGAGGAGCAGCCTCTAAGAGCCCATCTGTGCTGGTGAGCCTCATTTGATCTTTAGATGGTTTGGATTTTTGTAGAACAGTTACTGAGTTTCTGTGAAGCACTGGGTGACTTAAAACATATGACTCGTGCTCCCAGCAGTGCTTCTCTTGAGTTCGGTCATCTTCACCATATTGCATGGGTCAGGAACTCAGACTAAGAGACACCATTGGTCAGGGTCATGGTCATGGACTTAGTAGTGGAGCTGGGTTCTAGGCTCTGGTCTGGGAGATAAACCCTCATAGTGCCAGTTGGCCTTGCCCTCTAGGCTTTTGTGCTGTAAGGGCAGCAGTGTGTTTAGCTGGTGCTTTTGTCTGACCACAGGTTTGATTCCTGGGCAGGCATGGCCCTAGCCCGGGCCAGCCGCATTCAGGACAAGCTGAACTCCAATGAACTGAAGAGTGATGGGCCCATCTGGAAGCATGCCACACCAGTCCTGAACTGCTTCCGGCGGGCCCTGGAGATCGACAGCTCCAACCTGTCCCTGTGGATTGAGTACGGCACCATGTCCTACGCCTTGCACTCATTCGCCTCACGCCAGCTAAAGCAATGGAGAACTGAGCTTCCCCCTGAACTCGTGCAGCAGGTGAGCAAGGCCTGCCATACTGCCTTCTGACCGTAGTGCCATGGGCTGGCAAAGTTGTCTGTTCCTGTCCTTACAACCATGCTGGGAGCTCATGGATGATTCTCCTCGTGACATTCATGCCACACCATGGTCAGTAGACACCAAACCCAGTGTGGGCAAATTTACGACCAGGCTTTTGTGGTCCACTAATCAGCCATCAGTTTTTAGGACACTTGGGAGGCTGGAGAGGGAGGTTGACTACCAGAAGTAACTGTCTCTTCTCTGTCTTCTCTAAGTAACTTGTTGAGACTTTGTAAAATTCTTGACGTTGTGTTGGGAAGATTGAGGGCCCTCTTAGCAGGAGTTTCCCTAGTGCTGGATGCTGTGTGTCTAGCCTAAGGTCTGTGTTCAGCAGGGAGCCCTTGGCTTCTTGAGAGGGAAGTGAGGAGTCACATAGGTACATTTAGGTTGATATGGCAGTAAGTTGACTTGGTTCACGAAGGTGTACCAGGAGAGCAGAATGCTGAAGGGGCCTGTATCTTACTCAGTTATCCTAATGAATACTGCATAATGGGTGTAATGGGAACTTTATCTTAATAAATTAATGTAATGGAAATAACTCAAATGTTTTGGTCCTGTATTATAATTCTTTCTGATATATTTCACCAAGTGACGGTCTCTTGACTCCTGTATAGTTACTTTCTTTCACGAAGCATCTGACAGATGCCTAGGCTCCTTTTTGTCAGCCCCAGGGTCATTGCTTCAGGAGAGTCATGTAAATAAGCATCTAGAGAAAAGACATCCATGAGGCAGCCTCACCTTGCACAAAGGTACACCAGGGAGTGGTCTCATAGGTAAATGCAGTACTTTTTCAGGCCTAGTGCTACAGCTTCTCCCTCCCTTGGTCCTTGATGAGATTAGAAGAAACCGCAGTCTTTGCTATTGCCCAGGGACATGGAGGAGGAGGAGCCAGGAACCTGGGGTGCTCAGAGCATCTGCCTCTGTGGCTCTGCACAGGTAGACTTCACTCCACCTACCAGCCCAGGAGTTCCAGGTGGAAGGGCTGGGTGTGAATCTGATCGCTGAGTCCTGCATAGACAGTTCTTGGGTACCTGGCCTGGAGCCCCTCATACTGGAACTGGAAAGAGGTTTTCTGAGCGGGAACTTCATAAACTGTTTGTCTCTTTAGTGTGAGAAAGGGTGGTTAGAGGCTCTTGCCACAAGCAATAGATTCCAAATCAGTGGATCTTAGGGCTCAGGAATCTACCCTTTTTCATGGAACCTAGATCCCTCAGAGAGGGTGTGGGGGAAAGGCTGAGAAGGCTAGTTGTAGCTCAGGGATGGATCTTCTTAGTGCCGTGGGGCTGGGTACATACCCTTTCCAGTGCTAGTACTGGTTGCACATTCTCTCCAGTGCTCTGGTGCTGGCTGCATGACCTCTCCAGTCTGCTTGCCTATCCTAGTAAACAGGGCAAGAGGGCAGGGTGCTCTCTTCCTGTGATGGAGGCTTATCTCAGAGCATGTGCTGCTGGCATTCTCAGAGGATGAGGCAAGTTGCTGGTCATCCTGGCAGTACTGGCCAATGCCCACCCTCATGCTATCTCATATCCTGACACAAGGTGTCACTGCAGCTACATTGGGTCATAGTTGGGACTTTAGAGTAGGATCAGTAGGTGCTTTATAAATTGTGTAGGCCCTGGAGGGAAAGAGGGGGAGCATTGGAGGTCACTGTGACCTGGGTTTCAACCCAGCTCTGTGCCTTAGTTGATGTGTGCTGAGCAGTGCCCTGGCCTCTCCATGCTCAGTGTAGGCACTGTGAAATGACAATTGTGGGTCAGGGTGGTGCAAGGATTAGAAATCACAGAAAGTTAGTAGCACGTCGTATAGGAGAAGGTGTGATTCTGTGCAAGTGCAGACCAGCCAGATCTTGTGGTCTCATTCCAGATGGAAGGCCGGCGTGACAGCATGCTGGAGACAGCGAGGCATTGTTTCACATCAGCAGCCCACTGCGAAGGTGACGGCGATGAGGAGGAGTGGCTCATCCACTACATGCTGGGCAAGGTGGCTGAGAAGCAGCAGCAGCCGCCTACGGTCTACCTTCTGCACTATAGGCAGGCGGGGCACTACCTGCACGAGGAGGCTGCCCGCTACCCCAAGAAGATCCACTACCACAACCCACCTGAGCTGGCCATGGAGGCGCTGGAGGTGACACATGCTTACCTGGGGTGCAGAAACATGGTGGGCGCGGTCCTCTCTCTCTGTCTCCCTGAGGATGGGGCACGCAGTCCCAGTGACTCCTCTGCAAATGTCCCCGTCTCCCCCACACCCCATTCAGCAGCTCTATGTATAAAGCAGTCTTTCCTCTCTCTTTTTAAGGGGTGCTTACCACCCTTTCTGGGAGACTAAGCATTTTGTTTTTATCTCCCAGAAGAAAATCATCCTTCCTCATTAGCACACATAGGTTCCAAGAACCTAGCTTAATGGTGACAGCAGCAGACAATGTCTCCCAGTACCCAGGGCATTCACACCCTGTAGCCTGGTAGGAGAGGGCCAGTGCCCTAGTCCCTGGGGTGCAAACATCTGAGACTACAGAATGTAGCTGGAATGCCTCATCTGGCAGGACAGAGCTAGGGGAGCAGCCTGCCCTCTTGTCCCCAAGGTCTGCGCACTGCTCAAGAGCAGAGAATTTATTTACTGCTTGGATTTGCCTTTATGATTCCTGGAGCATTTCAGCCAGCATTCTCGCTGATGCTCGTGGCAGTCCTATGAGTCAGGATGAGTGTCCACCACCTGCACATTTTATAGGGCAGAAGGCAGGGACGTGGGTGCAGGTGCAGATATGTGTCGGCTGCTTCCTGAGGCCCTGGGCACATTAGCTTCACCTTTCTGAGGCTGTGTACTCAGCCCCTGCACATGCCCAGCAAGCGTCTCAGAGTTTGAGGCAGAATATGCTTCCTTACACCTTTCTGCCTTTATGTTTTATTTTGTGATTATAAGATGAACACATATTCATGGCTGAAAAACAACCAATAATGGAATACTTAAGAAGGGCTTAAAATGAAAGGTTGAAGTTCCCTCCCATCCTAGTTCCCACACTTCACTGCTCCTGTTAACAGTTTATGTATATCCATATCTTTCTAAATTCCCCCAGCCTCTTCCCCCTGGTAACATTTGGTTACAGATACATAGTAACATTTCCTTACTATTTAGAAGCTTCCGATTTCACTGGTCAGATGTGGTGGAAGAAGTTGTGGGCTTCCTTCCCTGTAGCATCTGTTTTTGCCATGTCCTTTCCTTGTGAGTGTGACCTTTTTTTTCCACTTCTTGGATGACAGGTGCAGGCAGTGCATACATGGCATTGCACATGTGTCAGGGAGCATTTACACGGGTATTTCTGATGGTCATTTAATACTGGGCCAACAGTGGCCTGAAAGGTTTTTCCAAACAACGAGTGTGCCTTTTCCTTTGACCAGGTCTTCCTTTTAACTTTTGCTGATCTCGTGAGCAAGCAAACAGGTCTCACTTTAAAATGTTTGCCTTTTTAAAGTGATTTATGCCAAGTGACTTAAAGCAGCTGTTTTGGGACAACGGTCATGGGCTTCATGGGAAAGTGTGGAAGCACGGCTTCCGACAGCCGTTTCCTGACTGCCACTGTTCACGGCCCGGGCCCCGCCGGCTCCCCTCACAGCTCTTCCATGCTTTCCACGCGAACACGTGTGCTGTCTCCAGGGACTTCCACCCGGAGAGGAGAAGGCTAAGGCCCAGGACAGGCCTGACTTGCCCTCAGCCAGCAACAGGAGAGAAGGGCAGCAGGGTCCAAAGTCCCCATGAGCCCAGGGCTCTCACATGATACCTCTGGGCAGCACTGAACCCTCATGTGTGGGAGTTGGCTTGACCTTCAGAAAAATGACAACTCTTATTTTTCCTTCAGGCATTTATCTTTGACTTTTGGCCTCTGCTGATGCCTAATAGAACCACTGAGCAAGTACTATGGATGCCCTCAGGGCCCAGGGACTTCCAGATGAGGAACTGAGACCGCAATTGTGTGGACTGCCCTCTTCCAGCACTCCACACTGACTCTTAAGAGAGCAAACATTCACTAGAACTGTGTATATCTTGCTGTAAAAATTTTATTTCTTGACATAGCCCTGTGGCTCATCAGCTAAGGTGCAGGCCATGTAAAGCCGAAGGGACCCAGGTTCAAGACCTGAGGCCAGGTGAAGGAAAAGAAAGAAAAGATATTTTTCTTGAGAATTTAACTGTACTCTGGGGAAAATTCCCCTCTGCTATGAACCTTCATTTAAAATACTTTACCTGCCATTTAGGTAAACTTCGCCAGTTGAACACTTTGTTCTCCCCTAACTGTGGCCACCTGGACATGTGTGGGTGCCTTGGAGATTTCCTACATCTAAAAACAGACTTGTTTGATCACTTTTTCTGGGTTCCACCTAAGGGTATATGTCCTCTGTCTAGGATGCCCCCTTTTAGAGTGCTGCCTGGGCCGAGGACACCAGGAATGTGTCCTCGGAATGTCTCTTGAGAAGCAACTTTGGAGTAAGGGGGACCTGGTTAATTAGGGCCTGCAGTAATAGCAGTTCCTAGCCCTCGTGGCATCCTTATGCCATCCATGGGAGCTTGTTCCACAGCTTGGAATCCACATCAGGGTAGGAAGGTCAGGCCAGGTTGTCTGTCAAAGTGCCTGTGTATGATATGGCATTTGCTTGGGGGTATTAGAAGGCAGGACAAAGAATAGACATGGTTTAACCAGGCCTTGACTTTCCTAGCTTTGAGGCCTTGGGCACCTGAAAATGTAGGGACCTGGTAAGGACTGCAGGAAAGGAAGGAAAGCACAGCCCTGACTAACACAGGCTCTGCCTGCCCTGCACCCGCTGGACTGGGAAGAGCTCTCAAATTTATGAGCCTGACTTGTTCAGGTACTGTGACATAAATAGAAATATGCCTACTTGTCTTTCAGGGAGTCCACAGTCCAGTGGGGAGACAGGTGTGGAGGTGTCCTTTCTGTGGATGCTGGAAGAGGGGCACCAAGAGAGCAGTGGCCTCCTGGAGATGCCCATGAGTGGAGCTGTGGGGTAGTCACTTGTTGTCTTAGTACCATGTGCCTGGGCTACTTGTCTTTACTGATACTGGAACATTGGTAGCTCGTGTCCTTTTTAATTGTCAGTTTGCTTTGAATGAAGTCTAGGTTGGTTGAAATAAAAACTAACCAAAAATAAAGTATAGTGGTCTGTCTCCCTGGTCAGGTCATTTGCTGTTTGGCTTATGTTGGAACTGACTGGCCTGTGGAACAAACCTCAGCAACTAGGAAGAATGCTCACACCTGAATATCATTCTCCTAGGTGTACTTCCGGCTCCATGCTTCCATCCTGAAGCTCCTGGGGAAGACTGACTTTGGGGTTGGTGCCGAGGTCCTGGTCAACTTTATGAAGGAGGCTGCAGAAGGACCCTTTGCCAGGGGTGAGGAGAAGAATACACCCAAAGCTTCAGAAAAGTGAGTACGGTGTTCTCCCCCAGCAGCTTACCCTGCACCCTGGACGGTTCTTTTACAGCAAAGCACTATTCAGGAGGTTGCTGCTGAACAATGGGAGCTCGTGGTGTCTCTGGAACTCATTTGGAGGCTCCTGGCGGCCAGACCAAGCTATTTTCTGTTTCTAAAGTTTTTGCTTACCAATGTTGCAAAAATCATCCTTTGAGTGTGCAGTAAATCCAGATGTCTTCTCTGTCTGTGAACTTGTCAGGATAATGTGTCAGGCTGCAGTGTCACACAGATGGGCTCTGGTTTGGCATAGGGGATGGTGGGGTCGGAGATTCCATAGAGGGGCTCATCAGCTCTCCTGTAGTCTCTCAGGACCTGAGACCCCAGCAGAGCCCAGCCCTAAAGGCTGGACAATGTCTGTTGGAGACTGGAGCCCAGGCAAGTGCTTCAGCACTCCAGAACACCGTTCAAAGGAGTGGGATCATCAGCGATATCTGGGAGTAGAGGAGGGCCTTGAAGGCAGCGGGGATTCGATTGCCAGGAAGGACCCAGCCCCCGAATGGCACACATCCCACTTCGGTGCAATATGGAAATCCTAACCTACTCCCCAATCCTCTGCCCACAGGGAGAAGGCCTGCCTGGTGGACGAGGACTCCCACTCTTCAGCTGGGACATTGCCGGGCCCCGGAGCCTCCCTCCCCTCCTCCTCTGGCCCAGGTCTGACATCCCCACCTTACACAGCCACTCCGATTGACCACGATTACGTCAAATGTAAAAAACCCCACCAGCAGGCGACGCCGGACGGTATAGTCCCTGTTCTCCCTACTGCCAGCCCAGGGCGGCACACCAATCATGGGGGAGGGTGCTTTGGGTAATGAGTCGCTTTGTTTTGGTGAGGGGGTGCTGGGTCTGGAGTGACACGGGCAATGTTGCAACTGTTCATTGACCTCATAGACTCATGGTGATTCTGTGCTTCTAAGACATGCTCAGGGCCGCCACCTGCCAGCTAGCCCACCCGGGAGCTGAGGAGGGAAGCGGTGAGTTAGGCACTCACCCCCCTGAGTCTGCATCTTCCCACACAAAATGGGGATGTTGAAATCAGTTGGAATTCTCTGGGGCAAGTTATGGGTGTCTATAGGCACCCAGACACTGGTGCAGTCAGCTCAGTGATGCCTGTGTTATGCCTGCATTATTACGATCATGGGGAGGCCAGGGTTGGTGCTGAGTCTTTCACCTCCAGGAATTCAGACAGGTTGGGGGGCAGGGTGGGGAGGGTTCAGCTGGGATTGTATGCAAGTTTGTCCCATGTGGGATGGGGCAGGTGGCGACCATTCAACCACATTCCTTACTAACATTAGAGGCTTGTGCTTGCATGCTGACCTCATGGCTCGATTGCTTCATGTTTTCCACACCTTTAAGTAATCTAATCATCTGATGACAAAAGATTTGCTGGAAGGAGCCTAACTGGTGAACCTAGAGGGCTATTAAGTGGAGCCCTGGGGAAGTAGCAACAATTTTGCTCTACTTTCTCCAGAGCGATGGAAGCCTAACTCCTTGGTGCATGGTTTCTGGAGAAAACAGGCGTCTTAAGTGAGTGGACTTTGAGAGTAGGTTTAGAGAAGAGCGGGCCAAGGATGACAGGGTGGCAGTGCTCAACTTCTCTAACATGGGGTTCGATATCTGAGACAAGAGGAGATTTGTAGTGTCTCTTCTGGATTCTGTTCAGCCTGCTGTGTGTGTTCATAGAAATACTGCACATCTGAGTGTGCCCTCTGGTTCCACCTGTTGGCACCCCCAACACCCTCTGCTTGACCCAGAGGGTGGAGCAGAGACTGAAGGAGCTAGCCCTCTACCATCAACCCTGCAGGCATCCCCAAAAGAAGGTTCTTCTACTTATTTAACTAGAGTGAAAGGGCAAAACCACTCTGTTCCCAACCTTTTACTTTTTTAGTATGTTGAGAAAATACACTGGAAATAAATCCCTACTCTAGGAATTCATTTCTGCCAGGTACTTCCTGTGAGAATTAGCACCATGCTGGTTTTCAGGTGAGAGGGATGCCCCTCAGAGTTGTCTGCATCCCCTTCCCAGTCCTGTAGGCTTGAGCAGAACTCAAGGTCAGGAGCCATGCTTGGCTCTATCAGCCCACAGAGCTGTGTATGTCCACCCTGGCCCAGGAAACTTCTGGAAATAGAGCTAGGGAGGCAGGATTGCTTCAGAAAGGGACTGTGACACCACCTGGCACTGCTGCTCAGCCGTTCTGTGCTGCATGTGCACATGTGCACACAGTCATATGCATGTGTGGAGCTGTTGGGAACAGTGCTGGGAGCCAGGTGTTGGAGTGATGTGTCCCGGGTGCCAACAGAAGGATTGTTTGTTGTGGAAGTTTGCAGAGGAATCCGTACAAATAGGCTCAGATATAATTTCAGTGGTTCTGCCTTTGTGCATGGTTGTTAAAATCTCTTTTCAACGTGATTCTTATCAATGATGTAGAGCCTGCCTTTCCCCAGTCACAGCCTGGTGTGCTGGGAAGCCCAGCACTGGCCATACTCTGCCTAGACTTGGTAGCATGGTGCTTTTAGAACTATCAGTCCTCCTCACCTCGAAGAAAAAGCAGTGTCTGTAACACAAAAATGTTTTGGACCCTAAGATACCCACGATTCTAGAACGTTAAAGTGGACCTTTCAACCATGCGCCAGATCCTTGGGAAAGGTTCTGGCTCATGCTGAAACAGCAGATTGCTGGTGTCTGGGAATATGCTGGGAGCCTCAAGGCTCCACACCATTCACTATTACTCCTGTCTCCTGTGACCTGGCCAACGCCTGGCCCTGGGAGAAGAATATGTGGCCTCACAGTTTCCACTCCACAGCCTGAGTCTTGGATCTCCTGTTATGAGAGGACAGAGGAACTGATGCCCACTTTGAGCCTGAGTGGTCCTCTTCTTGGCAAGAAGGATGATGGGTGCATGTAGCTCTGGCACAGATAAAGAGAAAGAGGGTGGAGAGGTTTGGGATCCCACTCAAGGTCAGTTAAGGAGGTCAGGTAAAGCAGACCTTGAAGTCAGGGGACCTGAGTTCTAACCCCAGCTCCATTACTACTTACTCAGCAACCTTGACCAAGGGACTTCTCTAAGCCTTAGCTTCCTTACCTGTAAAATGGGGGCAATACTTTTTTCATGGATAGTAAATGGAGGTTCTGCACACTTAGATGCTTAAGGTCAGTCATCCCTAGGGCATTGGAGGTGACACAGGGATCAGGCAGTACTGAACAGTGTGAGGAGCCTGGGCTCTGGGGCCCGTCACCCAGGCTTATACCCTCCCTCTAGCTGTGGTGTGGCCTCAGAAGAGGGACAGGCAGTGGCCTCTGAAGCAGCAGTCCCAGAGGGGCCTGGGACTTTCTGGTCCCCAGTCTCCTGCACAGGAAACCTGTCAGACTCAGGCTGTCACCAGCTGGACAGGGAGCCAAGCTTTAGGACTTCTCTTGAGTGTGGTTAGGAGATACTACTTAGAGCTACTCTACACTTTAGTATATGTTTACTTCAAAACCAGATTCAGCTGGAGTTGGTTCTCATTTGGTGTAAGATTTTGAAGAAATTTAGAAAATGCGCTCCAGCATATCTATGTAACTAGTCATCTGGTACTGGCTGCTTAGTGGGTCTCATACTCTCTGAACCAGCCCCACTTGCAGCTCTGTGCCACCCTCACTAGGGCTGGGAACTTCCTGCTGCCTGTCCACAAGTTTGGTTTAAAGCCCTTAGAACTTGCTTTCAGGTTACTCTGAGACTCTACTCCAGCTGGTTTCAAAGCCAGTCTTTCACAGGGTGGGTCAAGGACACCCACAGATGACTGAGGTGGAGGAGAGAGACTTGGCCAAGCTGAGACAGGACAGGGAACAAGCTAAGTCATAGGCTGTTGCTCCTTTCTGCCTAACTTTCCTTCTAGCCATCTTGGAATTTGCCCACAGGCTGAACTCTTTAGTGTTGAAGCTTCCTGAGCAGGAAAAAGTCATGTGGGGAGCACATTGTGATCTTTGAGGGGCTCCCAATGATTGTTGTTTACATATGTGCAAACACAGCATGAGATTTTGAACATCTATCCCTGCCCCCCACGTGTAGTGTGCATATGTGTGTGGCATGTATAATTGAGCCCCACCATACAGCAGTGTGTGCTTGCTCTGTGCTGTGCTTCAGGCTGGATGCCTGTGACGTAGTAACCCATTCCCATCCTCATGGTTACTGTGCAGTCTTGGCCATGTGTCCTGAGCACTAGATTGGGTGCCTGTTGAGCGAGCGCTGTGCTGCTAGTCAGGGTGGAGCCAAGGGAGAGCTGGGGTCGAAGTCTCCTTCCATCCAAGGTCTCGGGTAAGGCTGACTCTGGGAAAATTCCTATACCAGCTCCACCTAGCCTGGCAGAGACTGGACCTGTGTGCACTTCCTCTGTGTTGGAGGCCTGTCAGTGCTAGGGCCCAGGGATCAAAGATGTTACAGAACAGCCTGGCTTAGCTGGCCTTAGGGATATGTCCATAGTAGCTCTGTTGGACTGGCCAAGACCTTTACTGTCTGCCTGACATGCTCCATACCACCTCAAAATGCCAGAGCCAGAAAGGTCCTCATAGGTCAGAGACCTTGCCTTATGAACAGTCTGAGACTGAGACTGAGCCTTTAATAGGTTTCTGTGACTGTGCATCAGCATTGGACCACTCTTGGCTTTTAGCAGAGGAGGTAGGTATGAATCAGTGAATTGTACCAATAAGGATTGGGGAATAGCTGATGCCATCCCAGAGAGATCCAGCCATGCCTCCTGTTGGTGGAGTGTTTTGGGAGACCCTCCAGAGATGCCAATGCTTAGCTAAACTCTGAGGGCTATGTTGAGGTTTACTGTGAGGACTGAGAGAAAAGAGGCTGAGGTCAGAAGACTGGGAGCCATGGGGCTCATGTCCTTGATTGTAGGGATAACTAGCTGAACCTATTAACAATATGAACAGAGGGTGCTCTGAGCCCCAGATAAAATGGTGTGGGACATGTAGGCCTACCAGTGAGTCAGAGATGTTCTGTGCCAAGCCCCCATGCGACCATCCATCCTCACCCCGCCATGTTGTCGCTTCGTGTCATGTCCCATCTGTGCTCATCCTCGCCTGCTCGCCCACGCTGCCTCCACCAATATTGCCCGTGCTGCCCCTAACCCTGACCACACTCTGTTCTCCAGGCTTTGTCTTTCTGCTTGCACCTGTCACGGCTCGCTTCACAGGACAGCGTAGACCGCATGTTTAGCCCAGTCCGGCTCCCTGCTTCCCCTGTGACCAGGAGCGCCTCCACATCCGCTGGTCCTGTGATCTGGAGAGTGTGTGTTTAATGTGCTTGGCTTCTGCCCACCGCCCATTTCCCAGTTCTGGCCAGATGCGGATGCAATGGTGGACTCCGCTCACTGCCCACCTGCCTGGCAGTTGGCTTAGTTCTGTATTTTCATTGCTTTGTTCTTTTCTTGCTTTAAAAATTAACAAAAGCAACAGACTGTAAGACACCAAGTTATCTTTACAGGGACAAGTGTGTAAAAGTTCAAATTGTGCACATTTGTCCATGGTGTTCAGAATTGGGGTGGGGAACAACAAATGGCAGTCAGTCCTGGACAACAGGCTTGCCTTGGTCTCCATTCCTGAGCCTCCATTCCCTGGAATCCAGTTGAAGTCAGCTCATGCTAGGCAAATTGTGTTCCTGTGAACATACCGTCTCAAGTGGAGTGCAGTTTATTGTGGTGTCCCCATAGGGTGTGGGTCAGTATTGGGGCAGAGAGTGAAGCTATTAGAAGGCAGAGACAGTCACTCCCTTTGTTCTCTCCTTTATTCTTAGTTTATTTAGGTCATAGCTAGTAATGGAGTTTATTATGCCTGCTATGTGCCAGGTATGAAAGAGATGCTATAGGAAAAACCAAAATGAAGGCGCCTTAATCCCTGCTGCCTGGTTGACTGTGTGTGTCCCTAGGCAGTGTCATAGGCAGTGGTTGGTGTCGAGAGGGAGAACTAGTTGGCTCTGAGGTTTGATGAACTGGGAGAACTTCTGGAGGAGGTGAGCTTCCAGAGAGGCCTGCTGGGCCACTTTGGGTGAGGAGCAATGGGAGAAAGACCTGGAGGTTAGAGAGTCCTGTGGCATTTGGATCCTGAGATGACCCCAGTGTCAGAATACCATAAGGGGAAAGTGCTTGGGAAACACAGCTGGACTGAAGTAGGGCCTCTTTCCTGTAGGCAGCAGGGAGAGTGACATGTTCATGATATCTCTTTCTCTTATGACTAAATAGGGCAAATCCTCCCAGTGCTTTGTTTGAAGAATCTTTCTGGCTATCTTTCTGGGAATCTCACCAAGTAACTGTGGAAACACTGGGCTATCCCTGATATTTGTGTCAGGAGATGTGTGCCTACCTACGTTGGTTAGGAGAATGCTTAAAGCTGCCTGAGGTCTCCCTGATCAGTGCCTGGTCTTGTTTGGGGAGCGGGGTGATACAGTGGGTACATGGTGAGAGATGCGCAGTGAGAACAAGTCATTTCCCTGCTCTGAGCAACTGAAGGCTCAGAGTGTAAGGTGCCTGGCCTGCTTGGTCAGCCCCTGCTGGCAAGCACTGTGAGGAAGGGGCAGCAGGTAAGTCCAGTCCCTCCAAGGATGCCCCTGTACCCACCTGCTACCTCTTTTGGGGCCCCCTAGGTTTCTGTTGTTTCTCCTCGGGCATCGGTCCAGTCTCCTTGGCCTACAGGAAGGTGCCCTATCCCACCCTGCTAGCCCCACTCCCCTGGACTCATCCTTTCCCATGACCATCATGGACCAGCTGGGCATATGTCCAACTGAAAGAAATCTCAAAATTTTGACTCCACCCAAGTTTGCTGTTCTTAGAAACCTGTTGTTTTCTAGTTGACAGAACACTTAATGATCTTTTCAGGGTTCACTAGTCAGAGTTGCTGTGTTTTCTGATGGTACAGCCACATGTCTTTTTCCTCAAACTTTCATTGAACTGAACTGATGGCTTAAAAGTTTCTAGTCTTAACTGCTGGAGAAAATGGAAAAAACATATATCAGGCAACTGAAGTTTTGTAACTAAAATGCTTTTAGGCTGGTCTGGAAATCCTGAAAATTTCCAGGGGATGTGAATGTAGTCAAACCTGAATAAGACAGTCTGCTCTCACACCAAGTGGGACAGGCAGCCTTTCTATCACCATGCCTGCTTCCTTTCCCTCTGTATCTCAGCTCCTGTCCTTCACAATTGGCCCTGGAAGTTGAGGGTACCCCAGATTAGGGGCAAGCAGTGACATCAACAGTTGATTGGAAGATGCACCCTCTAAGAATTCAGAGAGGGCTGAGTGACCCAGAGGCAGAGAAGTAAGGCATTACAGTGATTAACAGTAAGAAAATGAAATATTTATAACTACCACAAGTATTAATTAGATGAGTAGGTTTTATGTGGGCAGATTTTTAAAAGAACATTCTGAAAGAAGAGGAAGGCCAGCCTATAAAGCCTGCCTGCTGGTGCCAGTCTTCTTTCCTGTTAGCCTGTAAGTATCCACTTAAGGAAATCAGGGGCCCGGGTGTGGGCTGTCCTTGAGTTCCATTCAGGATGCTAGTTTCCCTGGTAGGCGTTCCTAGCTCAGCCCTGTGGTCTCTCTGGCAGAAGGGCTCTTCAGACTGTCCTCTGCTCTGCCTCAGAACCAGGGGCCCAGGAAAATCTCTAGCCCACGCCCCTCTGCAGAGCCTCTAGGTGGTAGTTGAGTCAGGGTATGGTGCCTGTTCTCCTACCCCTGCCTTCCGCCTCTGGCCTTCCTCCACCAGGATAGTCAGGAGCACAGAGGACCCTACCACCAAGCATGGCAGTCTTTGCCTGCAGAGCATTAGGAGACCCACTGGTTCTCCAAATATCAGCACAAGCCAACACCCTGGAGTTAGCTCATGTGGACTCTTGGTCCACAAGCTCCCAGATAAAGACTCAGGGACAACTTTGTGGAGGAGGTGAAACTGGTACCTGACCTGAAAGAGCTCACAGCTACTGGAAGCTGTACCCCTCTCCCCCTACCACATCCCTTCATTAGAGCAAACTGTTAGCATGAAATGATGGCGCTTGAATTCAGCTCTCTAGGAGGCAAACAGAGTGTGTGGTTCAGTAAGGGCTGATCCTTGCCCGAAGGTCAAGGCAGATGGCCGGGGTTCCAGGACTATGCATTCTCCTTCCCACCAACCTCTAGAAGTTTCCCTGTTCATGGCCTTCTCTGGATACACTGACCTTTCGTTACAGTGGGCCTGGTAATCTGAGTGTTGAAACGCTATAGGGGGCTGGGCCTCTGGGATTGGGGAGAGAAGAGGAGCCAGTGGCATTTTTCCTTCTATCTCACTCGGGGCTGCTCTGAATTGCATACTTGAGTCCAAATAGCCCTCTAATCTTTGTGCTAGTCCATGTCTCCATGCCCATCCCTTGCCCATCCTGACAGCCAATTTATGGAACTCCAGGACTCGGGCTGGCTTCATATTCTTCATAAGCTTCCCTCCAGTACTGTGAGCCTGTCATCCTCTGTCTTCCCTACCCTCTCTGCAGTCCCCATCTATAGCAGCACATCTGGTGGCAAAAAGATGGTCCTTATGACAGATCTCACCATCTGTCTGTGGTCTCTCCAAGGTCCTCAGTCACCTGCATCTTACCAGGTCCAATTTACCAGGAAAAGAGGGACAGGGCGAGATCTATCTGCCAAGTTCAGTAGTCATTCTTTAAGGCACACCTTGTGGTGTAGTGGTTGATGAACAGCTAAATAAAATACAGATGCTTCTTCCTCCTCTCTCTTCCTGCCTGCCTTCCTCTGTCTGCTCTTCTTCATTCCTGCCTGCATCTTTCCTTTAAAAAAAAAAAGTCATTCTCTAAGAGCTTTTTCTCTTATCCTATTGCTGTAAAAGAAATAAGACTGAATTTTTTTTTCATCTGAATGCTTCCTCATGTGAAACCTTGGGTTGCTTAATATTTGAAATCAAGATCATTAAAAAAAATTTGAAGTATAATTGACATGCAATATTATTTTAGTTTAAGTTATACAACATGATTTGTATACAATGCAAATTGATCATTACAGTTGGTCTGTCTAATTTGCAGTGTCATATTATTGATTATAATCTCCCGATTGCACATTATATCTTCTTGACTTATTTCATAATAGAAATCTGTACCTCTTCATTCCCTTCATCTATTTTGCCTTCCCCCAACCCTCTACACCTCTGGTAAATACCAATCTGTCTTTTGTCTGTATGGCTTAATTTTGTTTTATGTAAAAACAACAACTCAGGATCATTTTAAATAGGCTTGTGTTAACCCTGTCAGTCACACAAGACATGAAAAGATCAAATAAAACTTGGCCCTGAATCTTCTGAGTCTCGGTGGCTCTTTTGTAGCCATGTGCCCTAGTGTGACAACCCCCACCTGCAGGAGACACTTACATGACTGTGGTGGTTCCTCGGAGCTTCCAGAGGGCTTTCCTTCCCTCGTGATTGTTGGCCTTATTCAGGGCTTCTTAGGTGCCCATGACCAAGGGCTTGTCCAGATCGCTACTTTGCCACAGGGTCAGTGCCAGCCTCTACTCCCAACCTCTCAGAGAGTCAGCTCTCTGGGTTCTCTCGTGCATGTCTGAGAGAATAAAGGGAAGCATAACTGCAGTCCTCGTCTCTGCTAGGTCCCTCTGCTTACAGATGTACTGCTTCTCTGCTGTGGCTGTGACTCTTGTTTTAGAAGAGTTTTTGCACATACCTTATTCACTGCTGCTCCCAGGGGCATTGATGCCCCTGAGTACAGAGTGCCACCCTTTCTTGCCCGTGCCATTCTTGGTACCATCTGGCTGCCTTCCCTACATGCTGTAGTGAATGAGTGGTTCCCTCACTAGGCAACATCAAGAAGGTATGAGCATATTGGGAGTAAATATTCATATGCTTAAGCCAAACCTTGATTTTCGTAATGATCGCAACTGGGATTCCACCAAATTAGCAATTCTTTCAGGCCCAAAGCCCAACAGTTTGTGAGCTTATGAGTTCATCAGGCATCATGCCAGTTCTTGGTGAAATCCTTCTGACTCAGCACACTTCCTGAACACTCACTGAGGGTATGCTGCCTAGCCATACAGTGACTCCAGTTGGTTTAGATGCTGGCTGAGAAGCATCCACCCAGTCTGACTTTTAGAAGGATTCACACTGTTTTATATGAGCATTCAGTGTCTCTTTTTCCAGGGCCAGTGCAAATGCTGCAGAACAGGATGGGCCAGTGGGTTGTCACTCCTGCATGCCCACCACTAGGCCAGGATCCTGTGGGAATCTCATGTGTGTATCAGGGACAGAGGCAGAAAGAGCAGTAAATACATGTTAAAAGGTATGAATTAGAGGCCTGAAATGGTCTAAGTGGCAGACCTGGGATTGGAACTCAGGTATGGGACTCCCAAGTACTGACCTCCTGTAATGACTCTATGTGGCCTCTGGAGCCAAGGGTCTCCATTGTCAACACTACCACCGCCTCCCTTTCTGCAGGGACAGTGAATGGGCTGCCTCTTGTACTTCTCTAACCTCCCGTACTGGAGATTCAGGCTTAGGACTTCACAAGAGGCCTGCAGGCCTGCCTATAATCCCCATTTAGTGCTCACAGAGACTTGGGGTCTGGCCTTGCAAGTCAGGGAAGAGGTTCTGTCCCATCAGTGAGAGCAGAGCTTCTGTGTTGTCCACTCAGGAATCTCACCTGCCTCATGTTGCTGTCCCCCAACCCCTGATCTGTAATCAGCTGTGAATAAAGAGGCTCAATCAGTGGAGTTGCCTTTCACAGCACAGGCTTAGTGTGCCTCTGTTCTGGCAGGTCTGTTTTGGACAGTTCTGTCATGTTAGTGTGAAGTGCTTACTGTCCCATTTGCCACTTAGGCATTATCTCCAGTATGGCATAAGTTAAAAACCCTGACGGTTCAGAATTAAATCTCTGTTATCCAGCTTTGAAATATTACAGATAAAATAGGTCCATGGTCTCTGAAATAAAATTGATAATTGAGCTGACAGTTTATGAATGTTTACTGTATATGAAGACCTGTTTGAAGCGCTATACATATATTAACCTATTTAATTCTCATAACTGTAGTGGACACTTGTATTGTCATAATTTGGCATGTGAAGAAAGAGAAGTTAAAAGAAATTATGGCAATTGTATAGACTCTGACTTTAGCCTGAGTCTCCCAGAGACCAGTCTATCAACTTTTTATTGATGCAAATTTACATTTTGTGTTTAGTTTGCCTTCCAAGCAGCTTTGTCTGCCCTCCCAGCAGGCCTGGGATAATTGCCTACTAGGCACTAATGCATCATCCAATAGTAGGTTCTTAAGGTAGCTGAGCAAAGGGTTGAAGGATCCTGGGAGTCAGGTCTACCTTTCTCCCTGTATTCTCAGAAGCCACTGTGGCATGAACTTCTCCAAGATAAATTGAAGTTGGAATTCATAGGTAAGGAAGGAACTTATCTGTTCAAGGTCACACAACTGGTAAGTGGCATAAATGAACTTGAACGTAGCTCTCTTGATTCCTTTTCATTGAGCTTCACCTCCAAGTAAACAAAGCTCAAGGAAAAACAAAGTTTTATTTTTCCATAGTTGCTTTTTTTCTCTACTGTTGGTTTATTATTTATACTCTTAAAAATACAGTGACTGCCTTAGGGTTAATAAAATACATCTTTCAGTGGTTGCAGTTCACTTTCAAATAATATTATACTACTTCATATGCACTATAAGAACCTTCCGTCTCTTTTACTCTTAACGTTCTTTCATTTTACTTTTATGTACACTATAAGCCTACATATGTTGCTACTGCTTTTGCTTTGGACAGTGGTCAATATATTTTAGTGAAATTAAAAATAGGAAAAAGAATGTCTTTTATATTTATCATTAGCTATTTCTCTTTTTTTTTTAGCATCTTTATTTTATTTTTATTTAGTTGCTCATACTGGTTGCTTCCCCTGGGCCTAGGACTCGAACCCAGGGGTATTGTGACTTGCTCCTTCAGAGGAGAATGACCTAACTGCTGCTCCACCAGGGTGAGCCTATAATTAGCTGTTTCTAAGGAACTTCATTTCTTTATGCAGATTGAAGTTTTTGTCTGCTTTCAATTCATTCAACTTTAAGAACTTTTTTAAGATATTGCCTGTAGCTTAGATCTGATGGTAAGGAATCCTCTCACTTTTGGTTATCATAAAAAGTTTTAATTTTTCTTTTATTTTTGAGAAATAATTTCATAGGATATAGAAGTCTATGTTGACTGTTTTTTCTGTCAGCACTTTAAACATATTGCCTGATGAGCATGGTTTCAGATGAGAAGTCTGCATTAATTCTTAACTTTATTCCTCTACATGTGATGTGTCTTTCTTCACCTTCATGATTTTCTCTATATATCTGGCTTTCCACAATTTGAATATGATTTATCTAGATATGATTTTTTTAATATGTGTGGAGAAGTCTTTATCCTACTTTGTATTCTTTAAGATTCTTGGTAATTTGATATCTTTCATTTTTGGAAATTTCTCTCATTGTCCTGTTTCTATTTCATCTCCTTCTGGTATTAGTATATTAGACCATTTGAATGCTAGCTTTTGATTTCCCTCCATTCCTATTTCTCTAAGTTTGGATTATCACTACTGATAATCTGTCTTCAAGTTCTGTTTTTTTCATCTTAGCATGATAATTCTGCTGAGAAACCTAACATAGGCTTTTTTTTTTTTTTTGGTCTGTGTTCCTGTATTTTTTATTTCTAGCATGTCCATTTGACTTGCTTCTAGTTTCTGTCTCACTGCTGGAATTTCTCATCTGTATATACATGTGTCCACTTTCTTTTTCCACCAGGTCCTTTAACATACTATTAATCGTAGTTATTTTAAATTCCCTGTAGGGTTGTTCCAATATCTGAGTCATCTTTGAGCCTGGTTCTGTTGATTATTTTGTCTCTTGACAATGTTCTGTGTGTTTGTTTGTGTCTGTCTGTCTGTCTGTTATGATTTTTATATTGAATACCACATATCACTAGGTAGGACAGAAGAAACAGAAATAAGGAATACTTAAGTATAGAATGAACTTTTCTGTTTCTAGGTCTTTAATTGGGGAGTTCAGTTAGGTGATGCAGAAGTTGATTTGGGGTTGGGTTTTGTTGCTTTTGTGATTACCAGCTTCAGATTCCTTTGATGCTACCTTTTGTTTAGAGTGGGGGCTAGTTTACTAGAAGGTTTTCTCAGTGTCTGTTTCTACCTTTAGTTTTGGGCCTTTGATGTGCACCTCAGAGAGGGTCTCTCTTCATGTTCTCATCCCTCTTCCTGTAATAAACTGCTTTGCCTGTACTTGCTAGTCTAGGAGAGGTTGTTTCTCTGCTGTTTTGGTCCAACTTCAGGCATAGGCTGACTGTGTCACAGGGATAGGGCTCTCTCAGTCATCTTGCCCCTCCCCCAGTGATGGGAGGCCTCTCATGTTTGCTTCCTGAATGATTTCCAGTTCTTCTCTTAGGAGAGAAGTTTTCTTTGCCCTTCCCCAACTGCAGTGGATCTTTGTTTATACCTTGGTTGCTGCCTCAACCCTATCTCCTTGACTTAAGGCTTTTATTCCTTAGGAGAGAAGGGTCCTAGGAGGGCTTTATGCTTTTCCCCACTGTAGCAACCACTCCTCTTCTCCAGGAGAGAAGGGTTCCTCAGAAAGTGTTCCTCTATTCTCTCTTCCTGCCCTGACCCTAAGCTTTCTCATGAGCATCTAGGGGGGGTCCAAGGAAAGTAGCCAACAAGTTGGGTACCAACCACATATGTGTCTGTGACTTCCAAGGATCTATATACTCTCATTCTACCCACACTTGACCTTTAGCAACTGGTTAAAATCTTTTGCTGAATTTTTACCCACTTCAGTTATTTATGCCTGGTACATCTCTGTCATAGAACTATTATAATGGTATACTGCTGTGCATTTCTTCCCAACTCCATGTTCAGCAACATCTTGTTGATAGCTTGAAATTGGCCATGGTAAGAGAATTCACATAGTGGAAATCAGTAAATGCTACAAATGAGGGCTTTTTTCCTGAGAGTCAGTTGTCAAACATTTACCACTATACCATCTGGGGAAGTCCCAGGAAGGTTGACCATGGAAATTGGTGTTTTGGGTGAGTGACTTAGTGGCCTCTGGGGCAGGTCAAGCTTGGCAGTGTGAGAGTGGCTGTGCTCAGGATGTCTCCTGAAAGGAGTCATCAGGCTTCCGGCAGGGAGACTTACCCTGGGGAAGCCCCTCCAGTTTGGAAGTGGTGTGGGCTCATGCTCTTGCCCTCTCTCCCTTCTTCCTTCAGAGCGCAGCCAGGATAGCACGGCTGTGGCACTTTCAGACTCCAGCTCGACACAGGACTTCTTTAATGAGCCGCCCAGCTCCCTGGAGAGCTCCCGGAAACCCTATACAGAGAAGAGGCTGCCTGTTCCCAGTTCCCAGGCAGGACCGACCGGTAAAGAACATCAGGGGGCCACAGAGGAAAGAGGTATGAAAACTTAACCCAGTAACTGAGAACTGCTTTGATGTTTTATGAGGACTGAGCAGTACTGAAGAATGTGGGCTTCAGAGTGGTCAGGCCTGGGATGGAAGAACCAAAGTTCTGGAGCACACGTGTAGGTGTGGCATGGCAGTGGGCCAGAGTTTTTTGCATTAGGGAAGGTCTCTCCTAGCATTTTGCCCCTTACCAGCCTCTCCTGACTAACATTAGAAGGAGGTGAGAGCACATCCCTGTAGGTTGAAAAGGGGTCCATTAGGGAGGGGAGGTGTGTGGAACAGGGGCTGTGGATTCACCCACACCAGGCCCCGCCCCTCATTGAGAGGTGAAGCCAGTGTCCGCTTTCTCACCAGGTTGATGGTATGCTAGCCCAACCCAATGCTGAACTACAGCTGACATAAACATACCATAGGTAATGTGGAGGGGAAAGGAAGAAGTAGCCTAAATTCCAAATGCTCCAGTACAGCAGTGTTGTCCAGTCTTAAAGATAAGATTAGTGTTACTATTAGTCAAATGAGGTCTAGTGTCCGTGCTTGGGGAGGTGGGGGTATGCCGCTGAGGCATGCTGAGCTGAGAGGTCAGCCTTGGTCTGCCCACCTGTGTAGGGCTTGCCAGACATACGAGGAACATCTTGCCTCTTCACTCTTGCCATTCAGAGTCGATGGTTTGAGCAGGGTGTGGAGCTGGCCATTGGCAAAGTTAGAGTAGAATCAAAGTCACAGCAGTCGCTGGTGGACTAAAATGAAGCACCTTTCTTCCATGGCCATATTTCCCTCTAAATCCAGCTTTGCTTAATAACTGCACCAAGGAAATAAGTGAGCATCCTTTTGGGAGAATAGGTACGACAGGGTTTCACTCTGAACGCATGCCTGGCAGATAGTGCCTCGCCCTGTGGCTTTCTCTGCCATATACTCTGTGGCTCTCAGTGGGCCGTAGTCCTGGCCACCTGGGACCCTGGGCTCCAGCAGCTTTTGCCCCAACCCCCCTCGCCCCCTGCAGAAAGCCAAGAAATGGTGCCGGACCCACATGGGGTATATGCTTCCCACCCTTAGCCCACCTTGCACACCCTGCCTCCAGCCTGCTGCTTCTTTCAGGTCAATGTTATAGGGTGTAGGCTCTCTCAAATTTCGTGTCTATTGTCAAGCAACTGGATGTATAGGAGTCCAGGTCTGTGCCAGTCACTGGGTGCCACGGGGAATCAGGATGGCTCTGAGCACAGCTCCTGCCTGGTGCCAAGGTAGGCTCCCTCCCACCAGGTCCAGCAGGTGCAAGTGGTGCCATGTCCCAAGGACTTGCTTCCCTTTGTTTCTCCACTTCAGTCTGGGCCCAGGTGCCTTGAGGAAAGAGGTTATTCTCTAGTTGACTGTTGCAGCTAGCTGAAGCTCACCTTTTCAGGAATCGGTTTCAAAAAAATATCTGAAGTCTGAGTGTGAATGTAGCAATGGTAAGGATTTATACTTTTAATAAAAAGAAAAAGCCACCTAAACACAAACCTGCTCTGTTTCATCACTCTGAGGGCTACAGAGTTATCAACAGCCTGTGTGGTCAAGGCCATGGACACTGGAGCCCAGCTTCCCCTGCCAGCTGGGCCCAGGGTAGGATATGGTTAGAAGAGGGTGAAACAGTTACCCGGCATCTGGCCTAGGGATAACCATCCTGTGGTCATGTCTGTCTAGGGCAGGGTGCGGGTAGTTGGTGTGGGAGGTGGGAGAAGGTGAATCAGATGACTCCTGTGCTGTGCTCACCCACCTGGCACATGCGCAATGGACGTTCCAAGCCAGGCCTTGTTGCCAGTAGCAGGCA
The DNA here is from genome assembly GCA_004363575.1 of Solenodon paradoxus. Taxonomy (NCBI): domain Eukaryota; kingdom Metazoa; phylum Chordata; class Mammalia; order Eulipotyphla; family Solenodontidae; genus Solenodon; species Solenodon paradoxus. The sequence continues at coordinate 147,715 of RJWH01002122.1, forward strand.
CCGGCCCAGGCAGGAATGGTCAAACATGCGCTTCATTGGCTGTTATCAATAGGAAACAGTCTTCTTCCTGTCTTCACACAGACAAAGCTAGAATAGGACCCCCTGGCTAGAAAGCATTGCGTGGGTTTGTTAACATTTCTGGCCCTCTTCTTTCCACTGATATGACCTGGGAGAGCCTTTCAACAACAGAAATGGAGCCATGGATGAAGCATGTCACCCGTCTCTCCTGGGCTTTCTTGGGTTGCCCAGGGACCTAAGCAACTGAGTTTTTTTTTTTTTTTACTCACTCTAGTATCACTATTTTTTTTGCCTTTTATGTGTCTTCAGGCACGTTTTCTGAAATTTCTTTGAACTAATTTTTGACCTGCCCACTTTCCATGAGAAATGTGTTCCCTTGTATCTCTGTACCCAAGCACTTTCTGCCTTATTTGAGCCCCTGGGAGGAATCCATCTTTATCTGACTTCTTTGTTACCCTGTGCTTAGCACAGGGTAGGACCCAGAGTCATTTCTCAGACTGGGCTTTTTCAGAGCCACATTTGAAATGTGTCCTTTGAGTTGAAAACCTAGAAACCTAGCACATTGTTGAGAAAAGTAACAGTGTGCCCTGTAAGATGGGTGTCAGCCCTAACTAACTAGGAATGTCAGAGATGACCTGTCACTCATTCATTCAGTTGGCTTCCAGGTCCTGTGCTATGCTCTGAGTGACAAGAGGAAGAGACATTCATGTGCATGAATGCAGTGGGATCCATGCCATCACATAGGCGAGCACAGGAGGCACACTGCAGGCACTGTCCTGGAGGTTAGGAGATCTGAAGGACTCAAGGGCTGAGGGGTAAGAGGCAGGGGCGCAGAGGAGGGTACAGAGCATGTCCGGAAGGAGCAACAGCAGAGAGGCAGAACATGGAGTGAGATTTCCTGAGTGGCTGGTTGCAGGGTGTGGGGCCAGGAGGGGAGCTGGGATCAACGGTAGGTGGCCTCACATGCCCTGCTAGGTACTTGGCTGTGACTTGGCAGCCGAAGTGGTCACTGAGAGCGACTGTTCACATCCTTCCCTTATCAGGAAGAATGAAGTGTGGGAGCTTGTCTGCAAAGTTTTACTTGGACTTGCTGTGAAGGGAAATTGGGTCTTTAGTCCTTGCCTACTCCACCCTGCCCCAGTGACTCCAGTCGTCTGGCTGCTGCTACAGTAGGGAAACTTTGGCAGTAATGTGCTCAGTCCGCAGCAGCAGACAGACTGTGCTGGTAGTACTGATGCCAGGCTTCTCTTCTGCCCCTTCCAGGCAGGCTCAGCTCCACTCTGGGTGCCCATGGGCTGCCTTACCCTTGGCACTTTCCCCACCTTCATCCTTCCATCTGCCTCCGGTCTCCAGCCTAGGCTCTCATGTGTTACACACTCTACCAGCCCTAGTAAAGCAGGCCATGGTCTTCTGGGCTCACAGCAGACAGGTGCCCCTGTGCGAGCTCTCAGTTTACATACAGCAGCTGACCTGGAGAAGGAAGGTGGTAGGTTATAGGCTGTCACCTGTACAGGCCCAGGAGGTGGAACAGCCTTGTGATTGCCATTCAAGGTGGGGCCAGAACCCAGCTTGTAACCCCTTGCTCTGTGCAGACGCAGAGCCCTTTGCTGTGTGCCAGCTGGGATACCCTGATTTATATGGAGGGAACTGGGATCCATGGAGGTCTCAGCCAGCAGGGGCAAGGCCAGAACCCAGCCCTGACCTCCTGCTGCTAGGGCAGCTAGGTCCAGCACCTGTCCAGCAAGGCTGATACACCACTATTGCTGGTGGTGGACCACTGCAGGGCCAGGTCCTAAACTCAAGGTGACTCTCTTTCCGTCTCAACTGTAGGAAAAGCTGAGGAGTCCTCAGAGAGCACCGAAGGCTTCCGGGCCACTGAGCAGGGAACCCAGAAGCCTGCTGTAGAACCCCCTGCCTCTGCCTGCATCCCTGTCAAGGTCCTGGCATCGGCACCTGCCCTGTGGGACTCAAGGAAGAGAGGGGACCCCCCTGGGGAACCAGCAGCCTTCCCCCAGGCACTGCCAGCTGGTGCAGAGGAGCAGCGCCAGTTCCTCACAGAGCAGTGCATCGCCTCCTTCCGCCTGTGCCTCAGCCGCTTTCCACAGCACTACAAGAGTCTCTACCGGCTGGCTTTCCTCTATACCTACAGCAAGACACACCGGGTGAGTGGGCTGCAGGTGACACCAGTTGATCGTTCAGGAGCTGCAGCTGTCTTCGAGGGTTGTATTGATCTATGAAGACAGAGCAGCTAAAGGTCTTGAGCAGCAGTGTATGGGAGGGATGGGAGCAGGAATGTATAGGAGGCGGGGTCTGTTCAAAGAGTGCTCCAGCTTTCTAGGTGAGAGGCGGCAAGAGCCCTGTGTCAGCAAGGAATCAAGGGAAGAGCAGGCATGCAGGCCATTGCCACAGTGGGACCTCAAACTCAGGTCTTAGCTATGGGTGCAGAATGAGGACTGACAGGCTCACCAGCTCTTACCAACAAGGCCCACTATAGTGATTCTTATTTTGCTGTCAGGCTTCTTCATCCCTGCCACTGACCTCAGTGTGGCCCAGCATGCCCTAGAGACCCCCTTCTCTCTGTCCCGCCGCCTTGCTCCATCCCTTCTGTTGCTTCCTGTGAGGCCTCTTTGCTGTCACCCTGCCCATAGGCTTACCTTTCCAGTGCAGCTGCCCTATCTGTCTTCACAGCCTCTACTGCGTGGGGGTTGGGTACCAACAGCCTCCTTCGGCTCTTTTTGGAAAGCAGATGATGTAGTGATTCTTAACAGCTGTGCCCCAGGCTTATGAGCTCCCAGGGCTTTCCAGTCAGCCCTCCTCTGCTGGTATTTAGCATTTGTGGAGGGAGTGTGGCATGTGGTGTACTCACTCTCACTCCTCAGGCAGCTCTGGAGGCTTTGGGGAGACATGCCCCTTATCTATATTCAAAGAAGAGTTTAAAATGCTAATGACTAAAGAAATTAAGTCCATTGTAAAAAATACTACAGAGATGACGATGGGGGTGTATGGGGGTGTGACTGTGGAGGAGCTCAGGTGACTCCACCAAGGTGCCCGTTACACTGAGACTGTTGGAGGGGGCAACCATTTGGGGACAGTGCTGGCTTGGAGGAGAGGGAGAGCCTGGGCATGTGGTGGTCCTGGGTGAGCTCCCAGTGTGCGGGTGATGGCCATTGAGGACCAGGGTGGTGGGATCAGAAGGGATAGCCTTGGCAGTCTCCCCTTTGTTCTGGCTCCCCCACTCAATAGTGTCGTCCTCCCAGAGGCCCATGCTAGCCCTATTGCCAGCTTCTCTGTGGGGTGTTTGAAGAAGGAAGAGCAGTTGGTCAGAGACTTGGACCCTGGCTTGGTACCACTTATGTGACAGGAAGTTAAGTGACAGAATTCTGTTTGGGCACAGGCACAGGTTTGTGCCCTGTCATAATGGTGGCCACCTGGCATGTGCACATGAGCTGGTTTATTTTTCATAGCAGAGCAGGTGGAACTGATGTCAGCAGGCCGACGTTCTCTTCCAGACTTTATCTTGGGTGTGAGGCATCTGATTTTCCTGGCTGCCACTATGCATCGCTGCAGCCAGTGCCAGTCCTGCCCAGCCTTCATTTTGCAGTGCCTGTGGCTTCTGTACATGGGCAGATCTGGGCTTTAATATGCCTTACTCTGTGGCAGTTAGCAGGAGCCCAAAGCACTGCTCTCCCCCAGCCTTCCCATGCCCTGACGCTACTCTCCTGTTCCAGAAATAAGGGACTCTGTAACCATCAGATGGGTTTCCCTGGGTTACGGTGTCCCGCTCTTCATGTAGCCCCTGACAGCTGTGGTCAACTCTAAGCAGGACATGAGCATCCTCTGCTGAGCCCAAACCTTTCCCACATTATGGCAGGTTGCCCTTCTCTAGAAGTTGATGCTGAGATGGAATTTGGGGTGCAAGATGCCTATTAGAGATCAGCCCTGTGACAAGGAGAATGAAGATACAGAGATGAGTAGGATGAGAGCTGAGCTGCCATGCAGGCTCCACAGAAGTTTAACTTGAGCTCTAAGGAGTGATGCATGTAAGAGCCCCACACAGTGCCAGGCACCACCAGCCCCCTTGCTGCCTGAGTTTTTAAAATGTGGAAAACAGTACAGCTGACCCTTGAACAACATAGGGCTAGGGATCCTGGCCCCTGCTTCCCACACGTAATTGAATATTTGCTAATACCTTTTGACTCCGCAAAAACTTAACCACATTTGTCCCTTGGTATCTGCAAGGGGCTGATTTCAGAATCCCCCCCACAGAACCAAAATCCAAGAGTGCTCTAGTCCAGATCTACATATCCTCGCATCCAGTATCCACAGTCAGTTGAATCCATGAATGTGGAACTCAGTGATATGCAGAACCATAAGTGGACCTGCAAAGTTCAAACCCATGTTGTTCAAGGGTCAGCTATAGGTATGTCAAAACTTAAGAAAAATGTGGATGATATGCACAGTTCTGCCACCCTAAAATAAAAGCTGCTTTGTATGTGCATTTCTTCCCAATTCTTATGCACACACAGTGTTGACTATCACTTGAAGGCTCCCGATAGTTCAGACCCAAGAGCTGGAGATGACATCCTGTCTGTCTTACATCTGATAACCTGGCCCAAGTTTGCAAGAGTATGGATAGTGCCCAGCATTGACACAGGCAGCCTCACCTAGTCTGTTCACGGTTCTCCACACCCTGGTAGAGTATCCATGCTCAGTTTACCATTTTGCTCTTTCAGTGAATGTCCCCCAGGTCATTTTGATCACTCTATGATGATCCATGGTATGTGGGGACAGAGCCTGCTTTAGCTCTTTGCACCATGGATATCAGTGTTCCTGGGCAGCTGTCTGGTGGCTCTTCTGTTAACTATGTTCCCAGGTTGGGTTCCTTGCTTTTCTAAATATTGGTCTTAATTCTCAAAAAGACCCCTTTTTTTCTTTTTTAAAGGAAAAGTACAGGTAGGAAGGAGACAAAAAAGAAACATTTATTTTATTTAGTTGTGTATCTTGATTGTTCCCCTCCCCCCACACATCCCCGGGACGGGAACCTGGGTCTTTGGGGATGAATGTGGACTACATCTGCCAAAGGTCAAGGACTGCTAACCCACCGGGGCTTGCTGATGCCCCCTTTCTTATGTAATACTTCGTGTGGGTGCCAGGTGTGCCACAGGTACTCTCTAGGTCCCCACACACCTGAGACCTTGACTACACCTCCAACAGTGCCACTGACCTCTTTGTTTGCTTCAAAGTGCTTTACTGAACAGCACTTGCCACCCCAACTTGAATAGCACATTGTTTGTATCTCCACTGAGAGCCTGATTTAAGGCCAACCCTGTCTGGGGCATGCCGCCATCCTGAGGGCTGGATGTGGTTCTCCCTCAGCCGCCCGTGGTGCCAGCTATCCATTGATCTGGGGGATACAGCTAGTGCTCTTGGTGACTAATATGGAACCATTAACTGACAAGCAACGACTGCTCTCTAAACACAGCTGTTTGGTAACAAACACTTCCCGCTGTGTGTATTTAACAGCAGCACATTTCTTCATAAAATTCGCCTGTGGGCTTGGCAGTGGCATTTTCCTGTTCTGTCTCATAACTCAGTCGCCGTAACTCAGTGGCTGGCAGGAACGTCCATCCTGTCTTCAGAGGCCCCAGAGGCTGTGGGGGTTGATTCCGCACCAAGAGTCCCCAGGTGAGGCTGTGCTAAGTAAAATTGAACCAGTCACCAAAATTCCACTTATGAGGTATCTAAAGTAGTCAAAACTGTAGAGACAGAAAGTAGAATGTTGGTTGCAGGGGTTGGGGTCGGGAGGAATGAGAAGTTGTTGTTTAATGGGAATAGAGTCTGTTTTGCTGGAGATAAAAAAGTTCTGAAGATCTGTTGCAGTGCACTGTGAATGTACTTATCATGACTGAACTGTACACTTGAAAATGGTTAAGATGGTCAATTTCATGTGTGTTATACACCACGGTTAAATTTCTTTTTAAAAAGCATTTTGGTACTGACATTAGGGTAAATATATAGTGGAATCTAGAAGTAAATTCATACATCTATAGTCAGTTGCTTTTCAACAGGGTTGCAGGATACTTCAATGGGGAAAGAGCAGTCTTTTCAACAAATGGTACTGGGATATATGAAAAAGAATGAAGTTGAATTCCTGCCACACACCATGTACAGAAATGAACTCAAGAGAAGGCAGTCAAGATGGCGACCTGGTAGGATGTGTCAGATACCCTCTCCACAGAAAAACTAGAAATCAATCACCTGTTGTTCAGACACATGATATGGAAGGGTTGACCTGGGGGTTGCAGACACAGCTACAGTGATCTCCACCACAGGGGTAGGCAGAAGCATCTGAGTTCAGAGCTGTATCTCAGATTTGGGACTCCCAGCAGAGGAGGTAGAACCAATGGAAGAACCTAGCCTCCTAGGAGTTGCTCTGAGGGCAGTAAGGAGCCCGCCCAGCAGGACTGGGACATGGAGGGACGGGGGGAGAGGCTCTTGACACAAGGCAGGAGGACCCGCTTCCCAGTGGTCTGAGTGGGGACACCCCCCCCCCCCCCTAAGGAAACTGGAAGTGGAAGACAGCTAGGAAGAATCTCCCTCCCACTCCCATCACATTGCTCTGGAGCCAAAGCCATTGGAACCATGCACTAGAAATCCCACCCCCAGGCTTAAAGGAAGAAGTGAGTCCCAACAGGAAAGAACCTTCAACTCTACCCACAGCACTACCCTGTGCATGGAGGTGGAAATGCAATCTGTTTGCTGATTGTGGGCCAGTGACAAGGTGGTCATTACTGTTCAGAGCTGGGACACTGGAGGAAGGCTCTGTATCCCCCACACAGACTCCAACCCCATAGACTGAACTCTCAGGTGCCAACACAGGATCTACTTAAGAACATCATCAAATCCAACCATTGATGACACCACACTACTCAAGAATTCCCGGTGTTTGAACCAAGACCCAGGGTTCTCTGGTACAAGTTGATACGTTACACAATGCCATCACTGCAGGGAAGTCTAACCCACAGAAACAAACAGAATGAAGACACAGAGAAATATATTCAAAATGATGGATCCAATTAAAACCCTAGAGAGAAATCTGAATATAAGACATGCAAACTACCTGAGGATGAATTTAGGGCAACAATGATTAAACATGCTCATAGAAATCAAGAAAACAGTAGAGGAAGAGAAAGAAAACAACAACAAAAAAACGGGAGAGAAGAAATGAAGCAAGATATCCAAGAAATGAAGACCACGATAGCTGACATAAAGAACTCAATAGAGGGACTCAGGAGTTGGATGGATGAAACCTCCAATGCAATTAGTGAGCCAGAGGTTAGGGGAGGGGAATGCACTCAGGCAAACTGACAAAGAGAGAAAAGAATGAAAATCAAAAGGAACAACATTTGCAATAAGGGTTCCTAGAAAGAGGAGAGAGAGAAAAGGGGGCAGAAACTGTATTTGAAGAAATAATAGCTGAGAATTTCCCTAACCTGAGGAATGAAGTAAGCCTCCAGACCCAGAAAGCTCAAAGAAACCCAGTAAGTTAAAGAAACCCAGACAGACCTATACCTAGACACATTGTCATCAAAATGTCAAAAATACGGGATAAAGAATTTTTAGAGCAGCTAAAGAAAATCAAGTCTCACACAAGTGAGTCCCCATGTGATTGTCAGCACATTTCTCAGCTGAAACTCTACAGGCCAGACGGGAATGGCATGATAGATTCAAAGTGATGAACAAAAGAATTTTCAGCCAGGATACCATACCTTGTGAGATTATCATTCAACTTATACTTGACTAAAGGCTTTCTTGCCCTTCTTGAGGTTAGGCCTGAGCTTCACTGGCTATGCTGTGGAACGAAGCCCTCCTTTTGCTATGTGGCTTTTTCCCCTCTGGGCTAGAACAGCTGACATAACTAGCAATACAATCCCAAGTTGTCAGCAGGAGGCAATGCTCATGTGTGGAGGCTGAGAGTCATGAGATGGACAAGGGACTACTCAGCTCATTCTGATCACAGGCCCAGCCCCTTCCCCAGACTTTGTATTTAAAGCACATATTTTCCCCTCCCACCACTCATCCCCCCTTCTAGTGTACACACTACGTGAGCCACTTCTTCCAAGTGCTGGCTCCCCAAATCTCACTTTAGGTTAAACCAGACAGCTGCTTCTTTGTCCTGTGGATATGTCTCGAGTCTATAAAGTGGAAAGAAAGCCCCTTCACTGTTATTTTGTTTTGAGGATCATGTGAATTATGTGGCCCCACCAGGCGGGAAACATGCATCCCCATGACCAAAGCAGACAGCCCTGTGTGTCCTATGTGCTCATAACTGATGGCAGCAGAAACTACCACTCTGAGCATTGCTGTAGGCCTATCCCAGACCCCCTGCCTGAGACCAGCTGCTCAGCATCTCAGCCAAGCCCTGCCATGGCATGTCTTCTTTTTGTGTGTGTGTGTGTGCAGTAATTATTAGAAATTGTTCTGCACATTAAAATAGCCTCATATGTATAGGTTCCCCATTTGTTGAATATATGTCAACACACCCTGCCCTTGACCAAATCACCAAGAGTTCTTTACCATTGTCCAGTGGACACTGTACCATTTAACCACCACCCGCTCCATTCCATATTGGTAATCTCAGTTCTATTGCAAGTGTCCAAGGGTTGGTTTTGTTTAATCTATTCCTTTGTTTTGTGTATTCGTATTCCACCTATGGGTGAGATCATCTGGTATCTATCTTCGTTTGACTTATTTCTCTCAACATAATCCCCTCTAGAGCCATCCATGTTGATTAAAATGACATTTCATCTCTTCTAAGGACTATGTAGTATTCCATTGTATCCATGTACCACATCTTTATCCATTCATCTGACCATGGGCACTTAGGTAGTTTCCAGTTCTTAGCTGTTGTGAGTAGGGCTGCAGTTAACATGGTGGTGCATAAATCTCTGCAGATGAGTGTTTTCGTATCTTTTGGGTAAACACCCAGAAGTAGAATGACCATATGATAAAGGATTTCCGTCTTCAACTTTTTGAGAAATCTCCACACTGTTTTCCATAGGGGTCGCACCAATGTGCACTCCCACCAACAGTGGAAAAGTGTTCCCTTTTCTCCACATCCTCCCCAGCATTTGTTGTTTCCAGACTTTTGGATAATAGTCAGTCTCTTAGGTGTAAGGTGATATCTCATTATTGTTTTGATTTGCATTTCCCTGAAAGCCAGCGAGTAGGAACATCTTTTCATGTGCCTGTTGGCCATCTATATTTCCTCTTTGGAAAAATGTCCCTCCAATTCCTCCTCCCATTTTTTGATTGGATTGTCTGTTTTTCTGTTATTGAGTTTTTTTAGTTCTTTGTGTATTTTAAATATTAGACCTTTGTCAGAAACGTGAAATGCAAATATCTTCTCCCAGTTAGTAGGTTTCCTTTTGGTTTGGGTGATGTTTTCTTTCACATGGCACATCCTCTTACTGGTACATGGCAAGGGCCTGATTGCGTAGCACGGTAGCACCCCAGCTGCTCCCACCACCTAATCAGACTCCAGATCCAAGCCTGGATTCTGCTTACAACCTGTTCGGTTAGAGGCTGCCTCCTGCCAGGAGAGGCTGGCAGTGCTGTGCCCACTGTTCCTTCTCCACGGAAGTCACTGATCTTTGACTTCTGGTCAGCTTGTACTCTAGTGTGAGCTAGGCAAGCGACTGGCCTACAGGCCTATGAACCCCTGCCCTCACTTGTCTGCTGTAGGTACAGTTCTTCACCATCTTGTGCCACCAACTCATATGGTATCTCCACACAGAGCTAAGTTAAATGAGAAGCCTCTGCAAAGGTCCCTGAGCCATCTAACTCAGTGAGTGTGAAGGGATTGCTAGTCCAGTTTGTGACACAGATTTTCCCTTTGGGCATGGGCTGAGACCTGCTACATGCATACTAGTCAGTGTCCAGGGCAGGTACTGAACTTTGCCTTCCACTCCAAACAGTGGGACAACGCATCATGAGGGCATGTGGGCCACAGAGCAAAGTGTCTCACCTTGCTTCAGATCTCACTCCCTTTCTGTGGGCCCATCACAAAATCGTATGGTACCCGGCCTCTCCACCCAGTCCTGGGCACTGTGGGCCCTGGTCGGTCAGATTCTCCAAGTGATATTCCTTACATTGTTCACAAGTGAGAGCGCATGATGTTCTTCTCAACCTAGGAATCTTGACTATGCACTTCAGAGTCTGTCCGCCACATGGTTTGAAGATTCTGCTGTGCCTTTGGGGGCCAACAGAGGTAGCACAAGAGGCAATCTGAACAGATTGAACTTGCTGGCTGTACCCATTATAGATGATAATGTTTAAGTTTGGAAAGAAGAGTGAACTGCCACTGTCCCATGTCCCCAAACCCATGACGTAGTATAGCTGCTTGCATTTCAGTGTGCTCCTCCAGCAGGGCTCCTGGGAATGTGTCTACAGGTCTGTTCCTCAGCTGGTCCCTTAGAGCTTGTCATGCACAAGGCCCTGCTTGAAGTGCAAGGGACCAGTGTTGTGCACAGTCACACCCTGCCCTTGGGTGCACACAATCGGGACGGAAAAATCCCTGATGGCAGCTCGTGATGCATCTGAAGAAAGATGAGCTGGGTGAACAGGCACAGCTGGACAGTGACCTGCAGACAGAGAGGTCAGGAAGGCCTCTGTAGCAACACCCTGAGTCAGGTGAGGGAGCCAGCTGAGGGCTATCAGGAAGAGTTGTCTAGTATAGTAAGCACATGTGCCTAGAATAGGAACCCACCAGAAGTCTGTTAACTGACTGGGCAAGAGTGGGGGAAGATGTGGTCAGAGGACTCGGTTAGGCACAGAGGACCAGGGTGGAGCATCATTCTAGGTAAAGTTGGAGAACTGCAAAGTTGTAGGGAAAAGGTGCCATGTGGCCCACAGAATGAAGGATATTGGGCATGGAGTAACTTTTTTCAGGCCTCCTGCACTGTGCAGGCCAGGTTTGTGCCCTGAGTTACTCAGCTGGAGATGAGGCTAGGCTGCCGCCTAAGAGGAGGGGAAGGGCTTGCAGATTCATGTCCCTGGGCTGCAGGGAGACCTTGTGGCTCCCCACTGGTCTCACTGGTAGTCACATCTGGTCCCCTCAGCCTCTTTGTTGTACCCGAGCTGCCCTGTCTGGGCTCTTGCTACTGTGCGTCTTCCTACTCCATGGCAATATCGTACCACAACTCAAGTGTCACTTCTCTGGAAGATTCCTCCTCAGGCTTTGCACCAAGTGGCACAGATACTGGTGTTGGTAGAGGTCATGGCTAAACCAGATGCAAATTGAGAACTCCCTCCTGCTCTCTCTGGGCTGCCTCTCCTGCCCATCCCAGGTCTGAGGCTTTGCCTTCTCTTCCAATCCCTTGAACCCTGAATCTCTGAGGAGCCAGTTGGAGCTCATCTGGGTGGTATTTTAGTCCCTGTAATCAATGATGCCCAAGATACCCTGTTTCCCAGTCTGCTCTCAGTTTCTCCACAGCAGATCCTTCCTTTCCGGTCTGTGAGAGTTCATGGATAGGGCAGGCCGGGGGCAGAAAGCACCTTGCCAGGACTTGTCTCTGACCTCAGAAGACTTCTTAAAGGACTAGTCTGGAAGGCAGGTTTTCCGTGCAGATTGCTGGCACTGCTAGAGGCATTTGAATGTGAAGTACAAGATGATCCTCCTGGCATTTGGAGCTCAGAACCTGAGCACTGGGACTGGTTTGTTCACTCTTCTTGAGTATGAATGGAGTGGCCTCTGTGCTCCTGATCAAGGAGCCTGACACGAGGGTTGAGAACTCTCACTGCCCCTCTCCTGAGGTGGGGAGCCTTGAAGGACAGAAAGCTCCACCCTCTCACCTGAACTGCTGTGGCATTGTTCCTGAGGCCCTGGAAAAGTCTGTAAGTCCTGGAGAAAAAAATGTCTCAGAAACTGCAGCCAGAGCTGCCACTCATGCTGATCACTGAGCCTCAGCGAGAGTCTATAAGAAAGGCAGCATCTCAGTCTGCTCCTGATCTCAGCAGGTCAGTTGTATCTGAGCAGGAGAGCAAGCCACCCACCTGTGAACTGGCAGGGTCAGTCGTGCAGGGGACTGTGGATGCTGTGGATGGTGTGTTCTCTTCTTGTTCCGTTGGGAATGTGCAGCTCCCCCAGAGTGTTGAGCCGTCCATGGCCTGTTAGCCCCGTGTTCCATGTTGAGCCTGCTTATACCGTGCTGGATTGCAGCCAGTGCTGGATAAGGGCAGTCTCAGCCTTACAGACTTCAGCCTTCTGCTCTCTGGACGGGGCCATGTCTTTGTAGTAATGGGTCAGGTATAATCATCCAGCCTTCCTCTAGAAGATGACTCTCTCCCTTGGGCTTCTATGGAAGACTCAGCCTTGTCTTCTGTGATCCAGGAGTTATGTTCTTGAAACTTCATCTGTCTCCATCCAAGAAGAACCCTCATTTTCTGCTTCCACAGCAGCTTCGGGACTTGTCCCATGGGACATGTGCAGAGGTGGGAACAGAGGCAGGCCAGTGGGGGCCCTCAGCCAGCACACTGGGGAGCTGCAGTTTACACCTTTGCCTGAAGTTGTAACAAGGGCGACTATTTAGACTGGCCAGTAGTGAGCACAGTGGTAGCAGAGGGACAGGCTTGTAGGCTGAGAAGAGGGCCTTTTCAGCAGTCCAGCTATGAGGTGAAGGCCTGGCCCCACAAGTGGGGTGAGGCGAGGAAGTTACCTGGGCTGTCAGGGAGAAGGGAGGACTGATTGGCCTGGGCACTGTGAGAAGATTCCAGGTTCCAGTCCCAGCTGACCTCTTCCCTATAGGATAGCACTATCCCAAGGGGTGAGACCATGCATGCAGGGTACTTAGCACTAGACCTGAACATAGGGGTCACATGGTGAAGACCTGAGAGGTGAAGCTGACCAGCCACATGAGAAGGCCAAGGTGGCAAGACCACACCAGCCTCTCACCCTTTCCCTACAGGCTCTTATTTCCCTCTGCCAAGCCCCCTAGGCTTGACTCTAGCAAGAGACATTATTCATAGGGTAGCCACCTGAACTCTGGACAAAGCTTCTCCCCTGCCAACATACACAGGCCCTGGTATCTTACAGAGCCCTGACTCTCCTGAGCCCAAGGAGGCTGTGTCACTAGCTATGATGAAGAGCATTGCTAACATCCTGACCATTTGGGTAGTGGGTGTCCCCTCCACAAAAGACTGGGACTATGCAGCAGCTCTGCCAGGTTGGTCAAGGAGAGGGGGCCCCCCATCTGTGCCCTTCTTGGACTGTCTGAGGCCTCCCAGTCCTAAGTCAGCTGTGTTCGGCAAGAAATCTATTCTAGAAATGTACTCTATAACCAGATGATCAAAGGCAGCATCCAGAGCTGATTGGAGCTGTGGGATAGATGTCTGCAGGAGCCGCTGCTCATCTCTACTTTGCCAGCACAGCCAGGAAGGAGGGACTGCCTCCCTTCCCCGTGGGCACCATGAGCTGCCCACACACTCACTTTCAACCTACTTCTTGTTTCCCCAGAACCTCCAGTGGGCCCGCGACGTGTTGCTAGGCAGCAGTATCCCGTGGCAACAGCTGCAGCACATGCCTGCACAGGGGCTCTTCTGCGAGAGGAACAAGACCAATTTCTTCAACGTGAGTACTTGCCTTATTGATATCTGAGGCTGCTGGCCACCACTGCTTTTCTCCAGAAACATGCAAGTAGCCCCCGCTGGGTGGGTGCCCCTGGGACCATGGGTTTGTGGCATCCTCGGCGCACAAGCAGGGTGACACAGCTAAGCATGCGCCAGACTTAGGAGTAGGGCCATGCTTACCGAGCAACTTCTGGCAATTCCATGTACCCTCTGGGCATTGGTTTGCCCATCTGGGAGAGGCATGAATGAGCTCGGTTCATTCTCTGGAGCTCGTGTGTTCTGGGACCATGGCAGGCAGTGGTGAGAGGGGCTTCAGCCCAACAACCCTGCTCCCCTAGAGGGGCTTTGCATGTCTCATGTGATCCTGTGACGTGGACACTCTGAGTGCAGCTGAGTCCACTGCTTTCAAAAGAAAAAGTTTGGTCAGTGTTGGACTTTGCTCTTCTATTCCTGATGTCCTGTGGAGGATAGAGTTTCACCCCTCACATAGGACATGGCTCATGCCTCCTGTCCCTGAGGCCTCCTGAGGGGGACCTTCATCTGCCCTGCAGAGACAGCTGGCCCCTCACTCCATTTTAGCTCCCGCAGTGAGTACCCACTCTCCATCACCCTTCCCAGCTCCCAGCTAGGTGACTTTGGCAAGTCAGACCCTCTGAGTTTTGGTTTCTTTTTTATTTTCCCCAATTCCCTGTTACATGTAGGAAAACTGAAGGACTAGGTTGACCTTGACAAGAACAGGATGGGTCTTGGGTCCAGAGGGTCAGTTCTTGAGGTACCTGGGCATGGTGAGGTCTCCACCATGCCCACAGAGGTGTCTGGGTTGTGGCTCTTCTCTCAGGCTGTGACCTTCTGGGGCTGGGTGGGGCCTCTGCAACCTGGGAGTCCTGTGTCTGCCATCCCTTCTCTGTGGGTACTTTATAGGCAAATAGGAGATGTAATCTGTAATCAGTGTACATGGTATCAAGGTATATGCAGTGAAAGAGAAACCTTCCATTCACATGTCCAGACAGCAGCCACTGTCCCACAGCATTCACAGTTCTTTTGTGTCTATGTATGTCCTGTCTGTGTGTCCTTCCAGAGTTTTTATATATGTATAGAAATAACTGTGGGTTTTTCTTAATTTTCGGCACATGTTTGGGAATCTATCCATAGGATAATTCCTAAAAATAATTTCTGGGTTAAAAGAGTTTAGGGTGCCTTAAAGTTTTAGTAGCTACCACCATCCAGATCCAGCCCGTACTCTAAATATTAGACTTACTGTTTCAAAGCTCACCAGCACTATGTTATTGAACTGTTTCGTATAACTGAAAATGCTGTTGTGTTCCATTCACTATGAGTGGAACTGACAAGATATCATGTCAGATATGTTAGTCGTTCAGTGTTCTACTCGTGGTAATTTTCCTTGATCCTTTTCTTATTAATTTATAAGAATTGTTTATATATTAATGAAACCAACCTGTTGTCTGAGTTTTGTTGTTGTTTTTTAAGAAAAGATGCAGGCGGGAATGAAAGCGAACAGAGACAGGCAGGCAGGAAGAGAGAGGAGGAAGAAGCATTTTTTAAATTTATATTATTTGCTTGTTTATCGTGGCTGTCTCTGCCAGTCCCAGGACATAAACCCAGGACCTTGGGATGTATATGGACTGTACCTAACCCCTACTCTAGCAGGGCACGCCTGTCTGGGTTTTAGATACCCTTTTTTCTTGTAGTTGCTAAGCCAAAGTTAGTCAGGCAAGTGGCTTAGTTTGTCTGAATTCCTGGGTTACTCCCCTTATAAAATGTGTTCCTGGCACCTGCTTTAGAGGGCTCAAATTAGATGCTCCTCTGTTTTCCTTGCTGCTTGCTGCCTGCCTACCTTCATTCCTGCCTACTTCCCTTCCTTTAAAAAAAAAAAAAAGAAAAGGAAAGGAAAAGTGAACTATTTCCCTCCCTTTCTTTCCTCCCACTGTTAGTGCTTTGCCCATAAAGACAGTGCAGTGATGTTGAACAGAGAGACCCAGTCTCCCTTACGTGGGTCAAGCACTCAAACTTCCTGATGATAACATTTAAGAGACTGGCACCAGATACTCCAAGCCCCTTTCCCATTGGGCTTGTTCCCCACAGCTCCTCCTGTGTTTTCCAGAGCCTTCCAGAAAACGAGGGCCATCTAAGGCCGTGACTGTGGAAGAGAAAGCAGAGCCTCGAGTGGGCCTGGCACATGAACAGTGCCTCCCCTGCATCCAGAATTCTCTGCTTATAATAGGCCATCCCAGATGGATGCTTTGAGTGGTTTTGCTGCATCTGGGTCAGCTGTTTCTCCATGCTTCCTAGTGACCTGCTGTTTTTGCTTCCCTGGGGCCTCTCATAGCCTGAGTCCTGGCTGCCATTGCTTTTTAGCTCTTGTCTTTGGAGGCAGGTTGGGGTTTCTCATACCCCATTTATTTAGTACCTGAGGGCCAGTGCTCCCAGCTGATTGGTGACACGATGGCTCTTACTCACCCCACCCTGTCCTCAACCACTGCTTCAGATAGACCCTCAGGATGGACTCCTGCTCCAGCCATGCCTCATACCTAGTGCATCAGAAAGTAACCTGTATACCGTATATGACTGGGCCCAGGCGCCCTGGTCTGCCCATCCCCAGGCACCATGCCCTTCTCAGAGAAACTTGTGACCAGCCTGTCTGTTCTCTCTTTTCAAGTATATGTATATAAAATCAGTCAAATTTGTCATGTAGCTTTAAAAATATGTGTATGAGCGCACCCCTGTGGCAAAGGTAGTAAAGATTCAAGATGTGTGTATGTGTGTGTGTCACCATGTGTGCCTTTTAGCAACTCACTTTTTCTCCACCGATTGGTGCTGGAGAGGTTTCCCTTGGGAAGTGTAGCCCGTCTCACTGTGCAGCTGCTGCCCAGGATTGCGTCATGTGCAGGACCACGGTTTCCTTGGGTAGACAAGCCCATCTTTGTGCTACATGCAGGCACCGGTGGGCCTTCCTGTGCAGCCATCATTGTGTCATTGCTGGCTCTTTCAGTCCCCTGGCAGTCCCAGCCTAGTCCAGAGGAAGTGCTCACTTAGTTCTGCTGAGGATTTTTCTGCAACAGACTGGCCTCCAAACACATTCTCCTGGTCAACCAGTTTGCTCTGCTTTGGAGCCTTGGCTCACAAAAGGCTTATAGACTTACAGTAGAGTCCTGCATGCATCTGCCTGTATGACAGGCCTCTGAGAGATGCTCTGGGACCTGAGGCAGAGAAAAGGAACCCTCGAGAAATAGGGTAAGCTAGAGGCAAGGCTCCCACTGACAAGGTGGTGCTACTCAAGTCAGGAAGGGGACTTAAGAGAGACAGCTCGGGGGAGCTCTGTAAGGCTGGACACTCCTGAGGCATGCTGACCTAGCCTTCACAGGGAGGGGGACAGGCCACGTGGAGCTGTGGCTACTGCAGGGTAGGTAAGTGTCACCTGAATCTCTAACATCAGCTTCCTGTCGGGAGTTCTTTGCAACAGGCCTGCCCCACAGCTGGCTGGCGCCCTGCAGTGGTTTAGATGTGGTGGGTAATGGGCCAGCAGTGTGGTTGGACGGGCATTTGAGAGAGAAAATGAACCTGGAGCACCTCTAGTCCCTCTGTCACACAGTTTGTCTGAGGGAACACCTCCCAGCCCACCCCTTTCTGCTGCCATGGAGAATCCCTACTTGTGGGCTAACTGCCAAGCAGGTGGAGCCTTTCGGACATCATGCATACTCCAGGAAACGTCGGAGCCCTGGCTGAAGGTCCCTTTATCTTACTACTCTCCCACCATGTACAACAAGCCGGTCTGCATCATGACAGAGCCAGAGCTGTTTGGCATGGTTGATGGAGGTCCTGAGCCTCCCTGTCCTCATGGGACCTGACCTGGGCCCTGCTGCCTGTTCTGACACAGCATTGGGAGATATTGGCAGAAGGTCTGTTCCATATGATTTAGAGGTGGCTCCTCAGGTTGACTTGCAGAACGGGGCTGCCCAGAGACTTGTAGACTTGGAGCAGGAGGCGATGAGGTGGGGGTTGGGCCTTGCAAGCATAGAAGCCCTCAGTTGGTGTTAGTCCCAAGGGGCTACAGAGAGAGGGAGCCATTGGGCTGTCCCTCCCTGGGCAGAGGAAACCAGGAAAGCCGACACTGAGCGTACCATGGAGGCTGAGGGCCCATCTCTGAGTATCCAGAAGCTTCTCTGACTTCCTTTGCAGGTGTGTACACCTCCAGACAGAAAGGCCTCTGTAGGCCAGAGCTGAGTTGTTCTGTCCAGGTGAACTTTTCTCCTTTTGTAGATGATTCCAAAATGTTTCCATAGTAACCAAGCCAGATATGGCTCTGCCTCCTTCCCTAAAATGTTTGCTTATTTTAGCAGGCGGGGTTTTTCCGATTCAACCCAGTTTCCAGCCACTGTGAAAAAAGCAAAGGGAACCAAGGACCTGGCTGGCATTGCCTCCTGCTCCTGTATTGGTGCAGGGTGGACAACACTGTGACCTGAGTGTGGGATTGCAGAGGGAGGTGCCAGCTTCCACAATGCTGCTTCCGTAGCCAGTCCCACCCCATGTGGGGTCTGCCTGCCCTCAGGCAAGCGGCTCATGGCCAGTGGCACCAGGGGTAGGTTCCAGGGTCTTGAAGAAGAGCACAGACTCTGGACTCTAGTGAGCTTAGTTCCCAGCCACTCTGCCCCTAACTTAGCTCCACACCAGGCCGCCCGTCAGCAGGGCAGTCAACAGGTTTACAGGAGACCTTGACACGTGTCACACAATTCACCATTAGGACCAAAAATCTGTCTGCACAGGCTTCAGGCTTTGGGGTTTATTTGGTTCCTAGTGGTGCTTCAGGTGGGCAGTGTTAGTACCAGAAAAGACACAGTTTAATCTGAGGCAGTGGGAACCCTATCTCTTTCCTGGCCAGGGCCCTCTAATGGCACCAAGTCCAACTCTAGCTCAAATGGGACAGCCTAAGGTGCAGATGCAGCCATGCCTTCTGCCACATGGGCCCCTTTCTACATGATCTGGCTTGGCCACTGTGCCTGCAGATGCTTGCTCCTTGGCTATTGCTGCGTGGTGCTCCTCTGTCTGACTGTCCTACAGGTTAACCACCTGCCCTCTTCCCAGTGGATGGGTGCTTGCCAATTCTCCACTCGTCCAGAAACTGCCATCCCTGGCCTCCTTCCTCACCTGTGCGGCCACCTCATGGGCCATTAGTTTGTTTCCTGATTCCGTCTTGATAGGGGAGAAAGTCATCATAAGCCATCTTTGTTTAAATTTCTGTGCTGTAGTCCCCAACCCTGACCCTGAGTGCTCACAGAGGGCACCCCCCAACCTCACTGTGTGGAGAGCTGTGGGGGACAGCCACCTGCCAGAGCAAGGAAAGGAGAGAAGGTATGTAAAGTCCCCAGAACCCCATCCTTCTTGTCAAGAATCAGTCAGGCTCACTGTGCTCTGGCGTGTCACCAGTTGACTCTGCAACCTTGGAGGAGTCCCCAT